>JAWLRI010000104.1:373973-423205 GCA_034781795.1 Crypturellus tataupa | reverse complement strand
CTGTGCCATGTGCTCTAGGTGGCCTTGCGTGTGCAGGGGGGTTGGACTAGATGACCTCTAGAGGTCCCTTCCAACCTCAGGCATTCTGTGATTCTATGATCTCATAGTTAAAGTGCTCAGGAGCCAGTGGCTATCCCCGGAAAAAAAAATTCAAAAATCGTACCACATATTATTCCGAGTGAAACAATTTTTTTTTTCATACTTAGCAATACAGTCAACTTTTTGCATGGCCAAGTGATCTCCCAACTATCCATACTCCCCCAAAAGACACATTTGCTCCAGCATGTCTATTGATAGTGAGGGTTATAATCTGTAGCTACATTTCAGCCTGCCCCTTTTCACAGAAGCTCACTGCTAACTAGCCATGTTCAGACCCTTTTTACAGTGGTCAGCTCTGAACAATTCCCCCAGACAATGTCTTTGAGGCATATATGTCTTTTAGAAAGGAGGAAGCCTCACTGGAGAGGTGCTGATCTGCCTGCCACCCTTCATGAAGGGCATGTTTTTGTAGTCTGACAGCAATTCTCTCCCTGTCCCCAATGAAATGCATCATTTTAAAAAAACTAAATGTCATCTTATTATCCAAGAACATCTCTCAGCATATATCAATTTGCCTTGTTAAGATAGCAAAGCAAAAGCATTGAAAAATCTCACACAGTTTTTCAATTCCTTTTGGTCACAGCAAATTCCACTCAGGATGGAAAGTCTGACTGCTGTTATGCACAGTAGATGGGTTACAAAGGCAAATATGGTCTTGCTATATGACATAGAAGTTGTTACACTAGGTTACTTTTGGATGTTTTGGAAGGTCATTTAAAATGTGGATTAATTCCCTTGAGAACAGTGTACTGGATCCATTAACCATGGATGGATTACATTCATCCATCTGTGACCAATTTTATAGAGGTTATCCAAGAATCATAGAATGCCTAAGGCTGGAAGGGACCTCCAGAGGTCATCTAGTCCAACCTCCCTGCACACGCAGGGTCACCTAGAGCACGTGGCACAGGGCTGCATCCAAGCGGGTCTTGAAGATCTCCAGGGAAGGAGACTCCACAACCTCTCTGGGCAGAATAATTCAATAGCAGTTACTAATAGGGATTTAAAACATTCTTCATTGTACTTAAATGTTTCAAGAGCAGTCCTGCAAGCATATGAGCCAAACAACTTGTAGAAAAAAAAGTAACAAGGCAATCCATGCCAGACCCAGGCTACAAACAGAATGAAACCAATTTACTCTGATAGGAGACATCTTATTAAAACAATAGCATCAACTACTTTAAAACTGATGAAGAGATCCCAAATACATAGAGATTAAACTGCTTTATCTAGCTTAAGTGCAATCAGCTGCTGTCTCCGACCCAAAAAAACCTTCCTGAGAGCACAAATAGAGAACGTAGCTGAGGGTGTATATCTTCAGATACAATATTAGGTGGAGCAGATTATTAGGGTTCACAGCTCTCTCAGTCCACAGAGCCTTCCCTCCTGCACACTTACCTTTCTGAGAATTACTGAATAGACCACAGACTAAAATTTTATAGAAAATATCTCCACCTGCAAGATAAGAACCTACTCAAACTGCAGAACAGTAAAGATTTACATTTGTAGAGCAGGAGCAGCGGCTAGTCATCCACATTTTCACTGGCGTGAGTTTAAATGAAAGACTCTTCCTGGCCCAGTAGATTGTTTTCAACTTCAAGCAAGCTACAAACATCTGCATCTCCTCTCTCCTTCAAATAAAGTTGCAGGGTAAGTCAAGGATTAACTGTCCTAACTTTAGGCACCTGCCTGACATATCTGAGCTAGAATAAATCAGATAAGGCTCTGAGGGAAAGAGACAGGCTCACATGAAAATAAAGCAGGTGTTGAGAGATGACAATCTAGAGAAATAAAGGTGGTAAAGCTTCTATAACGCAATCAGGTATCAAAAGTACATGAAATGAGACCTAGATGTTCAATAATTCAAGCTAAACTGTAACTCCATGGGGATTTAACATTTAATAGCCATCTATTAAGAGAGAAAGAACTTCCTGTGTCTCTCTATAGAGACTTTTCAACAATTTGTGTCACTGTTGATCTAGCAATATGCATGGGACACATTGATCACTGTCATCTAACTTTGCCTAAAAAAGATCTCTGAGAGACAGCAGGACAAAACGTGCTGCAACATCATGGGACCAAAAACAGCTGGAAAAACTGCTTGGAAGCACTAGTTCTATACGGACATCATCTCTCTACAACAGTGCAAGAAGACTACTTGCAGTACAAGAAGACTACTCCCCTCTACTCAGCCCTGGTGAGGCCACATCTGGAGTACTGTGTCCAGTTCTGGGCCCCACAGTACAAGAGGGATGTGGAGCTGCTGGAGAGAGTCCAGCGCAGGGCCACAAGGATGATCAGGGGCCTGGAATATCTGCCCTATGAGGAGAGGCTGAGGGAGCTGGGCCTGTTCAGCCTAGAGAAGAGAAGGCTGAGAGGGGATCTAAGCAGTGTCTGTAAGTACCTCAAGGGAGGCAGTGAGGAGGATGGGGGCCGCCTCTTTTCACTGGTGGTCACTGACAGAGCAAGAGGAAATGGCCACAAACTTAAACACCAAAAGTTCCACGGGAACTTAAGGAAAAACTTTTTGACAGTGAGGGTGACAGAGCACTGGATCAGGCTGCCCAGAGAGGTTGTGGAGTCTCCTTCTCTGGAGATCTTCAAGACCCGCTTGGATACCACCCTGTGCCACGTGCTCTAGGAGGCTCTGCGTGTGCAGGGGGGTTGGACTAGATGATCTCTAGAGGTCCCTTCGAACCTTAGGCATTCTATGATTCAATGATTCTATGATTCTTTTCTCATTGAGTTTACCCAACAGTTTTTGGTCCATTCACATAGGTCTCCTGCCCGCCTTGCTTGACTTCTTTCTTACAGGAATGCACCGATCCTGAGCCTGGAGGAACTGATGTTTGAATATAAGTCTCCTGGATCCCCTTTCCTTCTAGAGCTGTTACACAGGGGATTCCTCCAAGGAGCTCCCTGAAGACGTCAGTTAGCTTTCTTAAAGTCCAGAGTTGCCATCCTATTTCTTGTCCAGCTTCCTCCTCGCGGGATCATGAATTCCAACAACTCGTGGTCACTGCACCCAGGTCTGCCCCCAACCATCACATTTCCCACGAGACAATCTCTGTTTGTTAGTATCAGGTCTAGCAGCGTCCCTCCCCTTGTTGACTCATCAACCACCTGCATCAAGAAGTTATCTGCAATGCTCTTTACGAGTGTAAGTTGAAACATAGGAAGTTTCAACTCCATATGAGGAAGAACTTCTTTTCTGTCAGGGTGACAGAGCCCTGGAACAGGAAGCCCAGAGAGGTTGTGGAGTCTCCTTCTCCGGAGATCTTCCAAACCCACCTGGATGTCACCCTGTGCATCGTGCTCTAGGTGTCCCTGCTGGAGCAGGGGGGTTGGGCTAGATGATCTCTAGGGGTCCCTTCCAACCTTAACCATTCTGTGATTTCTGCAAGAACTTCCTGGATTGTCTGTTCCTAGCTGTGTGATTATCCCAGCAGACATCCACGTGTTTGAAGTCCCCCATAAGGACCAGGGCCTGTGATCATGAGACTTCTTGCAGCTACCTGTACAAGGTCTCATCCACTTCCTCTCCCTGGTCAGAAGGCCGGCAGTGAACTCCCATGACCATGTCGCCCCTGTTGGCCTTCCCTTCAATCCTTACCCATGGGCTCTCAACCCACACCTCGTCCTCCCCTATGCTGAGCTCCATACATTCCAGTTACTCTCTCACGTAAAGAGTAACTCCACTACTTCACCTTCCTGACCTGTCCTTTCTGAAAAGCCTGAAGCCATCCATGGCGACATTCCAGTCATGAGCTCTGTCCCATCACGTCTCAGTAAGTGCGATGAGATCATGGCCCTTCAAATGCACACGCATCTCCATTTCTCCTTGTTTATTCCCCATGCTGCGTGTGTTTACACGCAGTGAGTTGGGCACCTCATGCGCTTCTCTTTCTAGCTGGGACAGCTGGAATTTGACCACTTGGGCCTTCAGAAGTTCTCCTGTTTTCCCATCTAGCCTCTTCAGACTCAGGGTTCCCTTTATAGGCTATGGAGTTAGGATGCTGTGAGTGGCCTGGCAAGCCATCGCCTAACCCATAACCTGCTTCCCCAATGATACCCCCTCCGTCCTCAAACCTAGTTTAAAGCCCTCTCGATGAGCTCTGTTAGCTCATGTCCCAGGGCTCTCTTCCTTCTTTGTGAAAGATGGATCCCATTAGATTCCATCATGCCTGCCACTGTTACCGAAAAAAACAAAGTTGTGGTGACGACAGCAGCCACACAGCCACATGTTAATGGAGCGTATTCTGCTGTTTCTTTCTATATTGCTGCCAGCGGAAAAGAATATGACCTGTGCATCTGAGTTCCTAATTGTCTGCCCCAATTTCCCAAAGTGCGTTTTGATCTCCCTCAGGCTATGCGTTGCCACTTCTCCTCCTCCCACATGTGTGACTCGCAATGGATAGTAATCAGATAGTAAACTTCCCAGACTGGGAAGTTTCCAGGCAACATCCTTAACCCAGGCCCCAGGAAGGCAGCAGACATCTCTTAGAGGTGGGTTGCTCCTACATATCCAACCCTCTGTGTCCTGATTTGAGGAATCAAATACCAAGAAGAATTTGCTTCTGTCTTCATTGCAACGACACTTACAGTATTTGGAGGCATATATTAAATGGCTTTTTAGCCTCCTCTTCATCATTGTGCAAAATCCTGACTCCTTCACCCTCTCTTCACAAGGTGTGCTCTAAGCCACTGACCATCTAGATAACCAACGGCTAGGCCTCTCTACATGCCTTTTGAGCCAGGGCCCCAAGACTGGACATGATGTTCCAGGTGCAGCCTCACCAGTGCCAGATAGGTAGGATAACATTTTTCAGTCCACTGAGTATATATTTCTCAGTATGCCGCAGTGCAATTTACATTATTTATATTAATTTACATCATTACAGTAATTTACATTATTACCTATATAGCAATCCTACATGACCAAATGTTGGTTACGCTGTTGTGGCCCGAACGCAGAAATCTTCATCATTGTTTTTTCTAAACTATTTAGATCATTACAGAGGAAATTGATCGGAAAACACATGGGGTTGGATTTGACCTCACTTGGGAGATAGTCCCATGAAAAGATATTTAGCAAAATGAGCAATTCCATATAATAACAGAAAGAAAAAATTTATAAGGACTCACTACCCAATGCTTCTTGATACATCTAAGTAAGAGAATTATTTTTAATACTGTCTAGCAGCTCCTATTATTTGCAAAGGAGAGGGTCGAGTGAGCATTTATTGATTATGCTGCTACTTTCATCCTCAATCTTTTTTACTTCAAGCCCCAGCAAATTGTTCTGAGCACTTTTGAATACCTGAGATATGCACAAGTCTGTTTCTCCATTCACCACCCCTATTGAAGAGATAAGTGAAAATTATGATACAAAACCACATATTTCTGAATTTTTGATCATGATAGTCAACATATTGTTTTAAATATTAAGACCTCAGGAGCACTGCTACTTAATAATTGTCACTGAAGACTCGTTCCTTAATTTCCTTGTTTGATGTTTGGTAAAGTGTTTACTTTCATTATTTAAATGCAAAGGTTTGTTATATTGCCAACTAAAGTATAATAGTAAAAACTCTTAATTATTTTGATTATATTACAAAGGGTTTTTTTGCTTTTGAATCTCCCCCTCGCCTGCTAAAATGAAGAAAAACTATCCTTTTAGATGCAACTTACTCACATACTATGCTTAATAGAACCATATATCTATTTGCTTCTATCTCTTTTAATACATTTTTGTGTGTCATGCTATTATGCATGAAAAATGCTATAACTTCAGACTAGAAAATAGTATACTTATCTTACAGTGTTTTATGTTATATAATTGATCTAAATACAAAAGCACTATTTTTTTCCCCAGAAACAGACAAATGATTTAACTTTTTAATTAAACTTTAAAGCTTTTAATTAAATGCCTAAATTAGAAAGAACTATTTCAGTTTAAATTGTCTTTAGATTGCTGGATATGTATTTTCCTGCTGCATCTCCTCTGACCTGGAAAGCAACAAAGAGCAATGAATCACATTCTTACTTCTTAATTGGTACCATTAACACTTCTTTAATTATACAGGCAGGCAGGCACTGATTGTGCAAATGTTGCAGGTAAAACTAACTGATGCTTTTAAACCAAATTCTGTCACTAATGTGTTTCAAATGCTTTTAGAATAACCACTAGCTGAATAATTTCATTTTCCTGTTTCCCAAAAGGAAAACCCATTTGCAGCCGTAGCTCAGGCCAAGCCGGTGCTCGGGGCTCCTCGCTCACACGCGGAGGGTGCATGGGAACCCGCAGCTGAGGCTGGTCATGGCAATGAAGTTCTGTTAACGCTCTCATTGCCCTGACAGAGAGGCTGAACAAGCGAAAGCCACAACAGTGTGAAATGACCTTTGTCAGGAGGGTATTTCTGCTCTGAAATGCTAATACAGAAGCAGAGAGGCCATCACAGTGTATTACTGCTATTCTTCTTACATTCTATTCTTCTTACGCATTTATGAACATCTCTTAATATAATTTTAATTATATTTCATTTATTTAATATTATTATTTTAATAATATAATCTCCTAATATAATTTTGGTGTGCTAACTGATCAGGAGAGATCTTGCTATCAAAACATGATAGCCTCAGCAGTCTTCAGCGTTTCTGAGAAAATACAGTAAATCTCCACAGTATTCTCAGATTGCAATTCATAAAATGGAATCCAGCTGTTTCCACAGTGTTTCTATCATAAATTCCTGCTGCATTTGGTACTCAAGAGAAAGAGTTGTTGGGAACATCTAAATTCTCACGTGATATTACTGTACCTGATTTTGTAGGCACTAGGTGATTTTAACTGAGCATACTCCGTCTCAGATACCATAGCTGAATTTAAGCAAACATGGCAAAACCCATAGCTAGTAGAAGCCTTTTCAGTACTAGATTCCCGAATCATCCACTTGAATCTCTTTCTATTTTAAGTAATGATCTAACCTTTTATTGAAGTGATGGATATGAAAATCCATAAAATACAGTAGAAATACAGACCTGCTAAAGCACATAACAGGATGGCCCCAGTATATGACCAGTTAATCATCTAGCAATCTCAGAAAATTGAGGGAAATCAAATTTAGGATACGGTTGAAGGATAAGGTTATAACTAATGTCAGTCAGCATGATTTTATGAAAGATAGCTCTTACCAAGCAAACCTGATTTCATCGTTCTGTGAGATTACAAATTCAGTTCATAAAGGAAGATGTATAGCTATAATAAATATTTAGAAAGTTTTTCACTTAGTTTATTATATTCTGTCTAAAAAATAACAGAATATTTACAGTATTGATAAACAAAGCTTTAATAAAACTCAGATTAAATATATTAAAAAAATACACATTTCAAAAACTTAAACCAAGAGAGAATGGAGAATTTTGTTTTAGAGCACAAGATGGACTTTAATTAGTCAAATTCTATTCAGTATTCTATTCAGTAAATGATTTTGAAATAATTTTCTCCTGATTACACAACAGGTAAGCATAAAGATCTTAGTGAGGCCATATAGTCATGCTTCTATGTATATACGATGCAGTACTATTTGCAAGGGATCTGAGTTCTCAAGCCCTAAGCTCACCAATGCCATTTATCTACAGTATAAAGGTATCTCTCTTTCAGAACATGGCAACAGGCTTCTGAAATGGATAAGATCTGATTTAGAAACCAGCAGAAAAGCTGGTTTGCATATCTCCAGGCTGTATGGATGTGATCATCCCCCAAATACCCCATATTAACCCTTTTTTTCCAGGAATCTTCCTCCAGGCTCCACATTATTCTCCAGAAAAGGTCTATGTAACATGTAATGAATGGGTAAACAAGAAACATCATAAAATATCCATCAAATTTTAGTTTTCCTCATTGGAATTGGCAGTCTGCTAGGTAAACAGAGAGTTTAAAAAACGAAACAAGAAACTGTGTCTCATTTGGTAAATGCCATCTTTATGCTGTAGGGTGTGAGAACCATAATATTTGAATGCTTCAGTAATGCAACATGTGATCATTTAGATTCCTGTAATGCATACTTTAAAATGCCACCTTAGCAACACTAATGAAAGGTCACATTTATTTCTGGTTGGTCTTGGTTCTATGCACAGCATGCATTTTCATTGTGTGAGTAAAAATCTCCGTTGTAATCACTCCCTGGGTTTTGAATCCCTTAACCTTTACTGGAACATGACTGCAAATACAGAGCAATGATTTGGTCATTATAGTTTCTTTCTGCTAACTTAATAAAAATAACTGTGAGGAATTTGAACTTCTTTACTAATAACCTTATGTCCAAGCAAAGTACTAAGATATCATGTTATCCACTGGGACAGGAAATGTAAAATCAGCAGAATGACAAAGCTAAAAGAAGGAACATCTGATCCTGAACAATGACTTTAATGAATTTGACAATTAAGTTCACTTTGGGATACTTAGGACTATTTAGGACCAGATTAATCTTTGATGACTCTTGGTCCTCAGTCTGGTATTTTAATATTGTATTACTAAATGACAACTACCTATTTCTTCAACCATGAAGGAACACGATGTTTACAGCGTTTTAGGATCTGTTGTTACTTGGGGGCTTATCTACTTCTGAGAAAGGACACAGAGTTTTGACAGGAAAGTGTTTTAGCAGGCCCATGTTCTGCAGATCAGCCAGGCTTCTTGTTCTGTTATTAGCGAAGAATACCACGTGTAATGCGAATACCACATGCGTAAATGCGATACCTGTTAACTGAGGTCTCTTTTATGATCCATTTTTGTTTTATCAGCAAAGAATATCTTCTTTAGGACGTGAAAGTAATTATAAAAATGACTCCAGATTTTTGTTAACAGCAATATACTGTGCAAGAATACTGTGCAAGAAATCAGTCTCAAAGTAAGAGACTACTCCCCTGTGCCTTGAAAATTTAGCTGTTAAAATTTGTTTCTTTTAGGGTAGCATTTCTCATATTTGCTTCTTAAACCAATGTTTCAATCTGTAAACTGAACTGGACAAGAAGTCTCTACAAGGATCTCTGCTGACAGATGTCTCTTTTTTCTTTGTCTTAGCATGAAGCCTTCCATGGTGTCAGCAGATTTGTCTTCTTAACATCATGCATAAAGGGAATCCTTTAGAAACTGATAGCATGGATAGATCTGAGCAGCCTACTGACAAGAATCAGGTTTGCAGTGCTTCAAGTTATGTCTTACAAGTTATGTTTACAAGTGCACTACCTGTTCATAAGCAAGAACACCTCTTTGGAATGGTACGACAAGATTTATTGTCACTCTGCATGCTTAAACACAATATCCATTTCCACTTCTTTCAATATATCCAACTAAGTCTTCAAGATACTTACACACCTTAGACATTGCATATATTAAACACACATTAGACATTGCATATTTTAAATGTTATGAAGCTATTAGGAAGCTGGAATGTTATGTTCAGCTTGCTATTTTAGCAAGTAATTAGGGTATTTAATATTATGCACAAGATAATTAGGAAAACAAAATACTAATGGATTAAAATGGTAAGCCTAAGTCAACACTGCTCAGAATGCATATACTTTATTCACGATGTATTTTTTAGCACTGCTAATTTACAGTCAAATTAATCATGTCAGTAGATGCCCCTAGATCACAAGCAATTAACCCATTTAATTGCTGCAGATTGCAAAGTTTTTCAGGAGAGATCATTTATTACAAAATAGGGAGAGGACTTTCTTCCCTGTAAGGCACTCTTCTCAGTATTTTTGTTTGTTTTGTTTGTGGCATAAGAAAAGCTACTTATTTATGTTTTTTTTTTTATTTTTCTTTTTGAAAACTTTAAAATCAACAGTCCCTACATCCATTTTCTGTATGCTGCAATCAAGTCAGTAAGCAAAATAATAAGCATGAAGATGAATGAGATGGATTTAAAAAAAAAAAACTTAAGCTAACAGAAACCATTAAAAGTTTAAAGTAAAATAAATAAAATGCTAAAACTAGGTATCTATTTTTTTATTATCTTACCTATTTTGAAGTGCTTTTATAAGTGCTCTTCTTATTGATTTATTTGTCCCCAAGAAGAGACCAATAAAACTACAAGGCAGGTCTGAACATTTTAGCACCACAAAATATAAACCTATGTATCTCATAAGGACTCAAGCTTTTAAAATGCTGACATTTTTATTTCTATCTCAGTACTGGGGTTGTCTGATCTGAGGTATGAACAGGTAAAATGGAAAGTAGTAAAGAAAGAGAGTTTCTATGGATGATGGTGACTAAGAGGAAAAAAGGCGTTTATTGAAGTTCCATTTTACACTATTTTCAAACTATCAGGGCATGACTGGTTCCCACTAACACATACAGAAACAGTAAATCTAATGGAAAAAAAAAAAAAAAAGGAAGTTATGAGATTTACTTCCACTTCAGTCCAGGGCCTATCCAGGCATTCCCTGCACAGCATGTGGCATTAGAGGAGCAGATGCTGGTCTAGCATATGTGTTGAGGCATCTCCACAAATGATTTTGAGTAATCTATAAGCAGTACAGAGACCTGGTCCCAGGTAATATGTTATGCATACGGATCCAGCAGGGAAATAGGGCAATCCTGGAGAGAGTGATGTTGCCTAATAGCTCCCCTGATCTGAGTGGACGACACCTTCTGTGCACCTGGAGATTCACAGCTGCTACTCGTCCATGTGGCCCCAGATTGATATGCTGTTCTGGACAGTTAAACAGGTTAATGTAATGTAAAGAAAGAACAGAGAGCATGGACTAGGACCTGCAATGTTTCTGATTAGGTGACTTCTTAATAGCTGACCATACAGTTATTATCTATTTATTCTTGCTCGAAAACCTGTTAAGCCTGAATTTTACTCTGTCCAAGTGCGTTATTTTAGTAGAGAAATAAAGATGAACACTCACTGCTCTCACTGCTCTAAACAAGGCTGTTCCCAAGCAGGCCTGGGTTTGAACAGTCCTTTTCTCACACAGAAAATATTAACTCAACTCTTTCATTTTGTCAGCTATTAACCTAATCAGAGGGGTATTATACTGTGAAATGGGACGACATCCCTTCACAATTTTCCTTTAAAAATAAGAAACAAAAGAAAGATCATACTGTTTATGTACATTTGCTTGTGCATAGCAATGCTAAAATACTGAACACTATATTATACTTATTTGATTTTGATTACTCAAAATCCTTCTGTTGATTTTCTTTTATCTGCATTTTATTTAAGCATACCCAGCTTCTTTTTTTGATGATAGAGCTTCTCAAGATATGAGACATCATTAGAATCAAGAGTGCAACAGTACAAACTTTAGACATTTATTACAATTCACTCTATTTGACAATTTATTCATTTCTTTAATTTGTTTTAAATATTTTTTAAATACATTGGTTGACAAATATTAACTAGAAAGAACATCCAAATACTCACTCTACTCAACAGTCAAAAAGTATTGCAGAATAGCATCTACTGTGTTATAAACCATGTCAGAAGATAAAGCTTCATTGCAACATGGCTTGGGAAGAATATACTACTAATATAAATATTTTATTTTCTAAAAACACATAAAATTTGAGAAATCTACTACCTAAAGTACTTATACAGAACACAATCAGTTTTCTATTGGTTTCTGCCTTTCCAGCCTCTTACTTACTCTTAATGTGTCACCTAAGATAACACTGTTAAGGGATGACATGGGTCTGAGGTGGTTTGTGGGTTCATGTGATTTGTTAACCATGATCATACATATTTCTTCTCCATTGTATTACAAAAAAAAAAAAATGGAGAGAAAAAGAAGAAAAACAAACAAAGAAAAAATCTCATGATTTTAGAAAAATAATTCAACATACATTCTTTTCCGCATTTCTTCTCGGGAGACTAGATGTATTCTGGTGGGATCCTACTGACACTTAAAGCTTTGCCTACAGGAGTTCTAGTTCACAATAGGGTAGAGCAGGCCTTAAAGATGACTTAAAATCAATGCACTGGCCATCAGATTGGAGCCATGCTGCAGCCCATATGAAAAATAAATAAGTAAAGTTACACAAGTATAATGAGGTATTCCTTAAAAATAGCACACACCGAGCAACATACTCTTCTTGGCAAGCACTGCTGATTCGAATGCCAGGGCTCCAAGAAGCTCTTTATTAAGGTGGAACAAACCATGAAAGTAGATTTCAGGCATAGCAACTGTAGCTGCAACAGTACAATGCTGCTGATAAAAGAGTTGAAAGAATGTAATCCTAAAGCACCATAACAGGCAAATGTCAATGGCCAGAAGCTGACAAAAAGCAATTTAAGAATGAAAACAGAGTCATAATATATTCAAGGAGGCCAGAGGATTAGCACTTAACGCAAGTAGCATTAATTACGACTTCTAAAGCAGAAAAGTTGCTGATAGACCAGGCACCAATTAACATCAATTGCTCTGAGCCAGGTTTTAAATACACTACATGAAAACAGTAATTATACAATGCTATGCAGTTAGAGATGGTTTAAAGTTGAGATCAAAGGTTAATTCTACAATTGCCTACAAACTTTGGCTGACAAAATTCTCATGAACGTTAACACTAGTAATGTGGAATGATGAATAAAAAGAGGAACATAAAGGGAAGGAATGACTCAAAAGGCCCTCTTCACCATTAGCTTGCAAAGATTTCCCCAACTCAGATAAAAAACAATAGAGAACGCTATGGCCAAAGCACTCTTAACAACTCTTCGATAAACTGTAATCTGAAAAGCTAATAACTGTAGGTAAATTGCCCAAATGTGACACTAGAATATCTACATAATACAAAGTAAGGGACGTGGTTAAAAGGCTACCACAAAGGGAAGATGTAGATCAAACCATGGCCACTGTGGATATGTCATTAGCATCATGTTGAAACCAAAACTACAAAGAAATATTACACAAAATATTATGAAGCAAGAGAACGAGTCTCAGTAATGAATGAGTTTTATCTTAAAAATAAATCAATAAAAAAAAAATAGATAGCCCAAGTAATACCAGCTAGAGTGCCCAAGTAATACCAGCAATGAGCTTGACTGGTGAAGTCTGCTAATATATTTATCTTGTCGAATTAAAGGTCAGGGTGAAACCATGGGAGCTGATGTAATAGGCACTGTTTGTACTCAGAAGATCATACATTTACCAGATATCATTCCTAAACTTAATCACCAAAGAGAGAAGCAAATGGCAAAAAACTTATGATAAACGTACGAAAATGTACACCATGGCTTTCCTTGTAATTCATGCTAGTACACACTGACATATAATCGCATGCTAATAATTAATGTCATTCAGACTTCAGATGTCACAACTAGATGAGATCACAGACTCGAACTAAACACAGGCTTAAGCAAATGGTACAGTGTAATGTCAAGTGGTGTCAAGAACACATCCTTCCTGCTTGACACTGCCACTCACCTCACTGTGAGAAGAACTTTAGAGAGATACAACACAAGCATTGTGTGGCTCCATAGCAGGAGTATGGAAGAGGTAAATGAGGCTAACAGAATAGCTTTTTGAAATAACAGCTTAGTTAGGCAAGGAATAATAATTGTAGAGCATTCCAAAACAAAATAAAAACAAAACAAAATCTAATGAGAATCTCTTCACATCAAAATTCAACATAATTTTAGAACGCAAAGGAACATGAGAATTGAACAAGTTTACTCACTTCAGCTATAAAATGCAAGGCTGTGGGGATGTCAGTCAGGAAATAATGTTGAATTTGTAAGGTGGAAGCTTTCCTTGTTTTTTTCTTATAAAAATCAGTCTAAAGAAATTAATTTCAGTTCTTTAATTCAAGGTTTATTTTTCTCTTAGCATATACATTTGAAAGCTTAAAATCTTCCAGAAGAAGAGACAGATTTGTGACTCCAAATAAGTACATATAAAAAAAATCATAGATATTAAATCTGACAGAGGTAGACAATTCCCAGGCATCTCCAATCATTTTCTAAAATGTAAAGAACACAGAAATATCAGTGGATTGCTAGAGAGTAAAGCCAAATTACCTCCATGATAGGTGCTGGGTATTACAAAAGTGCTGGAAACTTCAGGCAGAGTTGATAAATGTATGAATTAATGGCACAAGTAACCACAAGGGACAACCAAGCACATTAGAACATCGCCTGTGTTCATGTTACTGCTCATGGTCTGGAAAGAATCATTCACACATTGCTCTAAAAGTAGATAATGGAATACACAGTTTCTTCTTTTTGCACTGTATTGAGCTCACCCTGGCATTAGACTTTTCAGCCTTGTTAACCTAGAACTTAATTTGATGTAGCACATTTATTGGCTGGCACAAGTTTGTGACACTGTTATTCTGCTATGACTGAGGAGGCTGTACATAGAGCTCTACTTGAAAATGGGTTATAGACAAGTATGAGAACACTGTGAGACAGTAGTTGGAAATTTAAAGCCAATTTATTAAACAGATGACCTTAGAAACACTGTGTTACCATGTATATGCGTCTATTGATCTATTTATAAATAGAACTTGCTTTAAATGTTAAAATGTCATCAAATAAATACTACTAGTATTTCTATTTTTTATCACACAAATAGAAAACAAGGTTAGAAATGTCAAATTATTCTATCCTACATAGATACCTAAAGCTATCCTGGCACTTGTGTTTATTAAACCTATTAAATCATTTGAAAATACAAAATTAGCAAGACAAAACTGTATTTGAAGGCTTTACCCACTGAGTTCTCACAGATACAGTTCTCTGGCAGAAAGCAGAACATTTTCTTGGTCTGCATAGAGGCATCTTGAATTCCAGATACTGAATTTTAATGTTAAAGCTTGAAATAGATCTTTAATATTACTGTATATATATAGTACATTGAAGGCATTATGCAGTGCTCTATATGAAACTTCACAAAATATTGTGTTGGAGACAAAGATTGAATCCTGAAGCTGCCAGGTGCTTGCAGGGTACAGAAGACCAAAGTTTCCTCTTTTTCTCCTTTTATACCATGAAAATAAGGGAGATAGATAACCTGTTAAGGAAAGCATCTCTATGACCAGTGTGCTTCAGTCTCATGCAACTGGAAAGAAAGGGTGGACACAGAAAACTCCCTTTACCTCTTTCCCTTTCTTCTTCTATTTGAAAAACAAACTCAGTCGTGTCCACCTTATGAACTTCCAAAAGTTCGAACATCATACTTTGCTGAAATAGGTGATGTAGTAAGAGATCCGTTCACCATCAGATCCATTGACTGAAAGTTACATGTTGAAGTCTAAATTAACCTGTGAATGTTCCTTGTGCACACCACAGAAAGAGAGCAATTCACAACATGATATTGCACACCTCTCTCTGAGAGAGACAATCCAAGATGTTCTCCAGAGGTGCCTATTCTCTTTCTCTTACTATAAAGGCAACTAGGACCACAAGCTCAGATTTAAACATCATCTTTCACATACCTGAAGCTAGGTGAAGCAAATATCTACCACCACAATATTAGAGGCCTCCTAAGTTTTGTGATAAGAATTTTTGATGTAGTGTCTCAATTCAAATATAAGACAAACATTCAGATCAGATCAGACTGAAGTGAACAACTTTTATCTACAGGTAAGTAAAGTGAAGGAAGAAAAAGAAAAACTCATTTTACATTATATATATTTAAAGTCAAAAAATATTTCAGACACACACTTCTTTCGATTCCTTTTTTTGCTTGTTCCATTTTGAACATCTAAATAATAATTTTTTTTCCATAGGGTCCAATATAAGCTCAGAAGACTATTACATTCTAATACATTCTGTTCTTCATAGTTGTTAGCCTGTTTTCTACCACATTTTAGCTTTATGTGTACTAGAAAGTATTCAGCAAAATTATTAGTATCAGTTATGAAACATTTATTGTTTCTATCTCCTCCTATCCAGAAAAAAAAGCTCTATGAGGTATTTTGGAGTTTTTTTCTGGTATCTTTTTTCATACTGTAATGTAGCCACCTGTATAACAAATATCTGTAGGACAAGGATGAATGCATGCTATCTGGAATCTCATCTGGAACACCAATTTGAAAATATGTGAAAATCATAATGAAGAACCATCCTATGGTATTTTCAATATACAGAGCTTTTCAGAAGAGTATTTCTTATTAATCAATACTTAAAGAGACTATTAAAAACATTAAAAATCAAAAAAAAATGTTTACATGCTATATGCATAACAATGTGAAGAAAAGAGAAGAGAAAATGAATGGGCCCTGTATCCAGATCAAGCACAGAGAAGTGTTTGGACAAGTCATCAGTTGTCTTCATGTTGAGCTGTTTATCGATGAGTTTATAGAGCACAATACATAGAACTCTATATAGAATACATAAGAACAAGCTAATGCAATTTATTTGCTGTGGATAACATGGAAAACAACAACGCATTAATGCTCTCCACACACACATTTTGTTTCTGCATGATTGAAACAAAACAGAGACAAAACATGATATGAATTATTCTGTCCAATAAAGAAGAACATCCTGTGCATACAGCAAATTCTGGATGAGCATTCACAGAAGGGAACTGAGAGGGCAACCGAATAGAAATAGAAGATATTGCTAAGATGGTCTTTTACTGTAAGACTGTTGGTGTTCTTAGATAGATAGATATGCATGTTGCTGAGTATTTTTATTAGAGAAGAATCAACTGATTAAGTATGCTTTGATTAATTTAATTGCATCTTCACAGTATTCAGACCATGCTCATTCTGAAATTGGAACTGTTCTTTGCCCTATTACTTTTCCAGTCTACCTGCTGTTTCCTAAATATTGCACTCATTATCCATTATGCATTCCTGCCCACTGTTTTTTCCCAATTACTATAATTTCACTCCAGATGCGTTATTTTAACTTCATTAGTATCTGAGGACAGAAAGTGCATAGACGTAAGGACCCGCAGATCTTTTAAATTGAAACATCAGTTCTCCCTATGGCATCATATGAAACTGTTCAGATAATGAAAGTTGCAAGATTTTAGCATGTATCACGGATATGCACAAACTGTATTAAAGACTTTTTTTTTTCTTTTTCAGATTACCACTAGTAAGAGGAAATCACTGAACACAGTGGCAGAAAGTTACAGCCATGTTCATGGAGACCAAACATATCTTACTTCACTGAGACTGTTGAGTTAGCTGTGCAGCTGTAATAGGGTTTCTTCATAGTCAGTAAAGAGGAGTAAGCAGAAAGCAATTTAGTCTATGTGCAAGCTCAGCTACACAATGACAATTTGGGTCAATAACAGCCACAAGCAACTGAGAAA
Organism: Crypturellus tataupa; assembly: GCA_034781795.1. NCBI lineage: Eukaryota > Metazoa > Chordata > Aves > Tinamiformes > Tinamidae > Crypturellus > Crypturellus tataupa. Next base: position 405,823 of record JAWLRI010000104.1, on the reverse strand, counting down.
TGCTGCAAATACAGCGTATTTAAATAAGTCCCTATCCATGTATGTAGAAGCCTAATTTGGAGCAAAAATAGGTCTTGTAACTTTTTATAAGGCCTTAAAGTATCACAGTTATTAATTATACTACTTTCAATTAAGGAACAAGTCTATTCATATCTCACACTACATTTTGTGTCATTGCCCTACACCTCTGGCATATTGTATTACACATCTATTTCTCATTTGTTCAAGACTGATAGATACATTAGGGACCAATATCTCATTGCACCAAGTTTCTACAAATGCAGCACCAAAGAAAAAAAGTTCTTTCTCAAAGGGACTTCAGTTGAGAGATGAATATAGGGGTAAAAACAGGCAATGTTGACCAACAAGACTAATCAATAAAGAGGCAGTAAACACGGTAGACCAGTCATCTTACCACAAGCTTTTGCAGCACTTAAGCAGGACTTTAGAGTGTCTTTGAAAGCAGGCATTTTTTTCAACATGAAAATACAGTAAGTGGGAGGCACAAAAAGATTCTGATCCAGAAGACACTAACAGTAATCATGACTTATTATTTCTTGATGACTGATTTTCTAACGCTGTGAAAGGAATTAGCAAACTAAAGTCAACTCAGCTACCCAAGCATGTCCCTTAAAAAATAACAATGCATTTGTGTTTTTTAAGCTCAATAGGACACAGAATGAAGCAATACTAGTGCAACTTTTAATCCTAAAAGTCAGGAAAATATGAACTATACCTTCTTTTAGAGAATTTTTTTTTGCCTATTTCTTTTGCTTTTGCTCTTCTTTCTGGTTGCATTAGGAAAAACAATTGCACTCGCATCACAAAATTTATACCAAAGCTGATCATCTCTAATAAGTCTTACCAATTCTAAGCTATCAATTTACCAGTCTTTATGTTTACAGATTACTTGGAATTTGAATAAGTGATCCAATAACACAGTTTACTCCCCAAGCAAATTGTTTGTGGACTTACCAAGGAATTCATACAGCTTCTTGAGGGCTTCCTATTTAGAACCTGATTTATCTTATTACCTCTGAAATGGAGAAAAAATAAAAAATCTATGATGTCAACATACCCTTATTATTTTTTAATTAGTTGATTTAGTTAGTAAAATAATGTTATGGAGTGGTTTGGGGATTTTCTGCAGTTTGTCTTGACTTGAGGAAGAGCCTCTTGCTCATTTCCATAAAAAACATTTTGTTGAGGCAAAGGTTAAAAAAAATACAAATACCTCATTGCCTAACTAAATGCCCACTGTGAAATGTCAGCTTGAATCAAATGAAATGACATTAAATTGTGGAGATTGTAATTTATTTCAAATGAGCATTTTTTTTTCTATTGGTAACTGAAGAACTGAAAAAAAGAAGTGTGTAATAGCAAAATCACAGAATCACTGAACGGCTGAGGTTAGAAGGGACCTCTAGAGACCTCCCTGGTAAGCAAGGTCCCTAATGAACATTGCACAGGGAGGCATCCAGATGGGTTTTGAAGATCTCCAGAGACAGAGACTCCACAACTCCTCCGGGCAGCCTGTTCCAGCACTTTGTTACCCTAACAGTAAAGAAGTTCTTCCTCATATGGAGATTAAACATCCTGTGTTTCCGTTGGTACCCGTTACCCTTTGTTCGGTCATTCTGTCTACATAATGCTTCACCACTAGAAACAAGGATGACATATGTAGGTCTTCTTTTGCAATCTCTATTATAATGCCATACTTATTTGAATTTGTGAATTTAAATCTAATACACAATTTTTTAAAATTAATTTCTACTTTAAATGAAAGTAGCATAAATAAAGTGTTTGCATGAAGGACAAAGAATATCCTTTCTGAGTTTTGAGACAAGAAAGTTCTTAAGAAATGAAGACTTCTGAACACATATTCTTAAAGTTGATATCCACATCCATAAAACTGAAGCGGGAGTGCATTTTTCATCTTTAAAGCATTTCATTAGCATAAATTCATACCGAGGCCATAACAATAAATTATTGTGAGAACAAACTATTACTCCCAACTGAGCAAGGGAAGAACATTAAGACCACGTGAGAAGTTTCTATTGACAGCTTGATTTTGAAAGTGTTTGGTGTAATTCTGCTTGGTGAGATCTTTGAGGTATTGGTGAACCTAAAATTAGGAGACATTGTATGTGGTGTTCAGAAATGATTCTAAACTTCTTTCTGGTAAAAATTCCTTTTAGTAATTTATTGGAAAGGGATGGATAATTTAAAGAGTTACTTTGGTTTCTTCTGACTATTTGCAGAAGCTGTAGAGTATCCCTTAGCACAAGATAGACTATTTTATGATTGAAGCAAGGGATATATTTCTAAGGAAAGAATACTTTGTACCCCAGAGATTATGAAGGAGAAGATGAAACAACTGAAATGTGTTCATTTTATCATTTTAAAACTCTTTTTAATCTAATAAGGAACACACCTAGCAGAGGCCAGGCATATTTTAAATGCACAAAACCATGCCGAGAAATAGGATTGCTCCTCTTTTCACTTAGAATGAGGGCTACAATTGTAACTAGCTGCTTACACTGGCGTGATGCCCAGCGTGATTAATGATGCTTTCAAACTTCTATTAGAAGAGCACTTAAACTTGCCCTTATGAATCTCTTGTCTGTCATTTTTCCAGCGTTCTGCCTGTTTATTTGACTGCCCTGTTGCTCAGAGCAGAACAGCAGGCTAAGACTGTGGTATTTGCAATTTATGAATGTACATGTTGTTAAAAGGAATATTTTCTGCCAAAACTCATATGAGAAGGATAAAAAATTGATGTGAGATTGGAAATTAGAGCCAGTAGTAATAAAGCACTGGGTATCTGTTAATTAGCTGCATTGATCAACATGTCCATAGTGTACACAGAGTCTGACGGTGTAAATTTCTTCTTCTATGTATGAAAAGTACTTATGTTTCTTTCCAGATTGCTCTAAATATGGTTAAAATTTTTGTAGTACACTTACCTTTTAATTTGTTTCATGCTCTCTCATGATCTGTTTAGTAAACTGTAGTGAAAGCTAAACTTGGAATAATACTTAAATTTCAATTTCTAGAGAAATTGTTTGAAATGATAAATTCTGTGTAGTAAAAAGATGAAGATAACAGCATACTAGTTTTTAATTTTCTTATTTTAAAATAAAATAAAATTTGTACTGCACCCCAGAGGACACATACCACCAGAGGAACTTAGCTGGGACAAATAATCAGCTTCCATATCTATCCATCTTCTTTCTCAATACTGAGCACTGACTGGCAGCCCGATCCCGCAGGGCACAATCCATTGGTTATGTTAGCTGATTTCATCTTGGTGTATTGAAAATGCTCTCAAATCTATCTTAAATACAGACATTTGATTTGAAAGAAATCAGCTTGCTCTTTGTCTATCTGATTTTAGGTTGTTTTTAAAATCATTTTCTAGTAGGAAAATCAAAGCATTTTGTTGATTGTAATTTCATACATATGTTTATATAATTAATAAAATACAATAATTTCAAATGGAAAATCTAAATGCTCCTGTACTTATTCTTATTGGAAAAAAAAAAAAAAAAAAACACTTTTTTTCCTAAAATATATCAATATTTTCACTTTAGAGCAAAATTTCCATTTTATAAGACCCAAGAAAAATCTGTAACACACTTTACTTGCAACACAATTATAAGTACACTTCAGCAATGCGATCACTCAGGTTGAAAAAACAGTTTGTGTGTGTTCTCTAATTTAGAACAAAAGCAGATGATGTATAAGCTGGCAGAGAAAATTTGTCACTTATTACCACCTAAATATGAACAGCTAATTCAAACATCTAATGTAAAATTAGAGCTACCCTGCGAGCTCCGCTGTTTGTTTACTGCATGTAGTTTGCAGAAGGTTTTTCATAAATCTAACTGATCCTTTAATTCAACTTCCTTGTCATTCTCAGCCTGACTAGTTCAAAATAACAAAAAGCATTTACACAGTATGAACTATACCCAGATGTTATTTTCCTTGTATAGGTACCTCACACACAGATATAGCTCTACTTCACACCATTCAGTTTGGAAGACTTAAAGACAGCATTAAAGGCAAATTAATGGCATATGGTATATTCAAGAATGACTACCTGGGCTATAATTTCAAATGTATGTGTCCACTAAAGGGGAATTAACCTAATGCTATCTGGGGCAATCAAAGTTCTGTACACAGACACAACAAGTTTGCAGATACACTGGATAGACTCAGGACACCTAAATACTATTCAAACAGGCTTGAAGCCTGAGAATAAATCATAAGCATGCTTGCCCTTTTTTTCTTACCTACTGCTGAATTGTATCTCAGTAGAAACTGATCCAAAAACAAAATACAGCCAAAAGTGATCAGATTTTCCAGCAAGAAAATATTTTTGGCGGTAGGAAGATGATGAGTGTGATTACTAAGTGTGTAAAAGGTATAAGAAGAAAGTAATATGTAGAAATCAGATCACATTCAATATATATTTTATATTATCCAGATAACAGAAACAATCATTTTAGTTGGTCCTGAGGTGAGGAAGACCACACAGTTGAAGACAGTAGAAAAACATGCTTAATTCTGATGACTGGAAGCATGGTATAATGATCACAGCAAAATAAATTCAACTTTGCACATTGTGAAACAAGGAAAAGGAAATAGCAAAAGTTTGAGAAAAGTGAAGACGTGATTAATCACGATCCTAGCAAAGAGCTAATCCTTAGAAGAAAAGGAAGAGAGATCTTCCCTGTCAAAAAAATAACCACTAATCTAGCAGTAGAATTATGCCAGATATTCCAGCATCAAAGAGTGGAAAACATCAACACTGGACTCTTCAAACACTCAGCAAGACAGTGAAAGAGATAGAGCTTTAGGCCAACATTAGAGAATCTGATTGAAGGATATTTCTTGGTATAGCATCACAAAGCAGAACCCTAATCTTTTCCTAGTAAGTCTGTAAATAAAAATGAATTTATTTTTCATAAATCAAGACAAAATACAAAACCCTGATTTAGTCACCAAATAATAATAATAATAATAATAATTCTGAAGAACATACACTCATTACTGATAATAAACCTGAAATGAAAACAGAGGTCAGAAAATGTTCAAATATAGGCCAGGAATAAGAAAGATGATGAGAAGTGCTAATGTGCAAAAACAAACAAAAGCTCAGCAAAATATCGGACTATTAATTGCCTGTATTGTCACAGAAAAGATTTCTACCTAAAAAGCTTGCTACAAAAGAAAACTAACTGTCTTTGTAACATGAAGGATTTGACAAAAGTCTTGTTTTTGAAAATGATTCTGAAGATGAATCCAAGAGACATTGACTACAAGAGACAATATTCATAAATTCACTATCAATCAGCTGCACAGTCTATAAATCAAGTTAAAATACAGATATCTAGAAGCATCCAGACGTGCAAAAGACACTAGAAATGGGGAAAGAACTACCTATTGATTTTAGACCTCTGCTGGGGGAAATTTATACAGGGAAAGAGGAGTGATTCCTCTCCGAACCGAAAATAATACAAGAGACATTCTATTAAATCTGCCTTTTAAAGGTGAAGAGGGATTCCAATGCAAAAGCATTAGTTCACAGGACTATACTAGAAAAAAAAATCTTCAAAAAAGATATCAGCTATGAGAAATACATTGACACTACCAGTAAAGGATGAAATCTATTACAGGAAGAAAGATGGTTGTGGTTTCTCTAGAGACAAATATTACTTCGCATAAAGAATATATTAACTGTCCTGGACTTTTTAAATCCAGATATTCAAAAAAGTTTATGAAAATATTAATAGATCTTTTTTGAAAAGAACAGGAAAATGCAAAATAAGTCTACGTGACCTACAGAATTATGATAGCTTGCATCAAAGACAACTTTATATAAACTTCAATATTCTCTAAGGAATCCCTGAGAGATTCCTGCTCTCTCAGCCTTTCCTTGTATATCAAACTCTTGGTGACGCTTTCCTAGGCTTGCTCCAGTGTGTCCATGTCTCTTTTGCACTGGGGAGTCCAGCTCTGGACAGAGCACATCACATGAGAGGAAGGATCACTTCCCTTGACCTAATGCTGCCTAGTGAGGTAGCTGTTGGCTACCTCAAGGTACATTGTCTTTAGGTACCTCAAGGGCACATTGCTGGCTCATGGTCAGCTTCTTGTCCACCAACATCCTTATATCCTTCTCCACAAAGCTGCTTTCCAGAAGGCCAGCCCTTTGCATGGGGTTTTCACGTTTAGGTGCAGGACATAGATGATGGGGCCAGTCAAAATTAAAAAAAAAAAAAAAAAAGTTTACAGAACTAAATATCACCTGCTCTGTAAAGAAGATACAGATAAGTTCCTTCTTCCTATTTTTTCTCTCCATTTTGACAAACTTTTCTTGAACTTTCCTCATGCCACTTAAACTTTTCTTGAACTTTCTGATTTAAGTGGCATGAGGAAAATCCTGTGTGCAGGAAGGATATTTGGAAAAGCAAGTGTAGGGAATAACAGGGTGTAATGTAAGAGGATGTTGACACAAATAGGGATTTAGAGGAAAAAGTTTGTCATAATTTTTGGACCAAAAAGATACAACCATTAATGTTTGGAAATTGAAATGTAAGGTTAAACTTTCAGGATATTTGATCCCTGGAGTAGCAAAATTCCCATGGTTATAAAGGTATGATAGGCTGTTCAGCAACACATATGGACAGCTTTCACTGAGAATAGGGCTGGACAACTTGTTTGGGTCACTCCATATTTTCCCAGTGTTTTTCAAAAAGTAAGGACTTGTTCAGACATCAAGTAGGCCAGAAGTGAGCCATTTTCAGCAGCTACACCATCAGATAAAATAATCATGTTGATCACAAAGGCAAAATAAGAACTTTGAAACCTTTCCTATTATATTAAAAAAGGGAAGTACATATGCCTCTCTGTTCTTCTTATGCACATCCAGTAAGAAATACATATTACCTAACACATATGGCTTACAATATGATGGTCAAAGATTTTGTATAATCTCAGTGCTACCAAAATGCTATCAAACACCATCTCCCCTGAATTACTGTAGAGATTTTTTGTCCTGTAACATGTAATTAATATAAAGGCAACCTAATTTATGAGTCTATATCCTGATTTAAGTGGAAGTAAAACTAAATCAAATCAAAAGCATAAAAGCAAGCTTTTCACTGCAGAATTGTTTTAAGGACAAATGCAATGAGAAGAACCAAGTTAGTTAATAGTCCAAACATGTGTCAAAAATCTATGATGCTTCTTTTCATGAGAAAACATGATACTTATTTTTTTGGAGAGGAACAGGAGGAGAAAGAAGGGAAGAAGTAGTTCAAAATAAACGTACAGTAGTCCAGGACTTGCATCTGAAGAGATTTGAGATAAATTACTTAATCTTAAAGGCTGACTGTAATTTTATAGTACATGATATAGTAAATGTAGTATAGTGTACAATTTCTTGTACAATTTTTATTAAGCATCTAAAGCAGATCTCACACTCCTACACAGCTATACAAAAAAAAAAAAAAAAACAAAAAAAAAAAAAAAAAAAAAAATAATTGAGAAAATACAAAGCAATAACAGAAGAAAATTTGTGCCCAATACTTTTAGCACTGAATAAGTTTATCACAAAATAATATAAACAGATCATGATAAACTGCCAGATCAGTATCATCACAAGGACTTACGGTCAGTGTCAATCTTTTCATAATCTTTTTACATTTAATAAATAGGCACACCCTGAGAAGGACAACTCCTAATTTATTTGCCTCTGTAAGTCTTAGTTCTTTCTGATCTGTACCAGGCCAACGTTTTGATGATAACTAGGAAAAAATACAATACCTGGGATTTGTCTTGGTGACAAATTGGCCTTGAAGTATACTATAAAGTAGGATATTTAAACAGTTCACTATGTTATGCTACTAAGATCACTGGGTATTTGATGTGATGGGAACACATTTTGCTTGTGTTGACAATGATCAAACATTGCAGAAAGAATCTTAATGAAGTTTGGATGCAAATGATACACAGGTAAGCATGAGATTTCTGAAAAGGGGTGGAATGTATGACTGGAGGTTATAGGTCATGTATACAGGACTGCATTTGTTAGCTTGTAAAATTGCCTTTTAAATTAATTTCTATAACCATTTTTATGACTGCTTGTCACACAAGCTAGTTACTTGTGTGATTGCCAACAACAGACCAGACAGATACAAGCAAAGAAAAATCAATCAACTAACTCTACATCAAAAGCTTATGGCTGAAGCATCAAAATGTGTAAAATTTGTATTTATTTATGTTGTGTTGTAATAGGGTGAAACCTATCTAAAAGCTCTGCTCAGATAAAATGAGGTCTGGACTGTATCTGCTCCAGCTCTAACTGATTAGAAAATTCTGATAAAACTAAGAAGCACAGATAATTGTCGTTGCAGAGGTCTACCTGAAAGCAGCGCTATGAAATCTGAATTATATCTGCTCTGTTTTAACAGTTTAAGTATGCCCTGAAGAAGAAGAAGAAAATGAAAGAAAAAGAGCACAAATGTATTGTTCTCAAATTTAAAGATTTGCAACACACTTGGAATGGCATGGCAGGAGGAGAAATGAACCCAGGTAATTGCACCTAATTGGTGCCTATTTAGATACGAGGAAAGTCAGAGAGATTAGTCTTGGGCTACATAACTAAGAGGCCATATATGGCTTATGCAGACTATCTAAGTTAGAAAGCAATAAATAGTGAATAAAATAACCCTGGTAAGCATTGACCAAGACATTCAGCACTTTGCACAAGACTGGGACCACAAGGGAATGGTGACACATGGCTGATGAGACCATCAGCCTATATTAGGATACCTTGACTGCTTGGAGTGAGTGTCCTGTTCCACAAGTTAATATTACATCACTGACAGGTGAGGTTCTTGTATAACCACCCTAGATTCATCCATGATATATTTTAATTTGATCTCCAGACCACTACTTTCAACTTTGATCAGGTTTCCCTCTAAGAAGGAAGACATTCAAATGGTCAACACATCGAAAACTGCAGCTGAGAGCTCTTAAGCTGATCACCTTGGCAACGGAATCACATTAAAGACCTGCTATTCCTCTAGTAGGAATAGTATTCCTGTAAGAAGCCCAGCTCTTTTTGTGCTTCTTACCAGCTGTTTGGAGGCTCAGTAAGCAGCCTTCCTTTGGTCAATTTGACATGAGAAGAAAGCTTGCTACAAGTGAGAGGTTAAAACTTCAATACATATAACAGAAATCCATGTATTTAACATGTCTAAAATATGGCATGCAATTTCTATTGCCCTATAAATGTACCAAGAACTCTCTTTTTCTTCAGCAATAATGGCATCTTGTGGACAGTAAGTTAACTCCTATCTGTGGATATTCTGAGAGTTCCAGACTATATTCAGCATTTATTCATGAGGCTTCAGAAACACAGGCAACCATAATTCAAGTATGAGACTTGTCATTCAGGATTACAATTTGTCTGCTTTCATTTCATTCACACACTGTTCTAAAACAGCCTGAAAAGTAATATGGTTTTAGAGACAGTCTCACAGTTTTATCTAACAGACAATTAAAGCATGTTTTAATCATAAATCATCCAGATACCCAGGTACTTATGACAAGGCAGATCAGATGATTAGTTCAAATGTGCTCACTTCAGAATTTTGGAAGGATATTTTGTGGAAGGGTTAAAAAAACCCAGTGCTCAACGTTGCATCTGAGAGTAGGAGTCAGAGGAAGTAAAATAAGATACAATAGTATAAACAGAGGGAAACAGCAGCCCAAATATTTGTTCTCTCCGTTTGCACAGAAGCTAAAGAGAGACCGGAGCTTCATATTTAAAAGAAATACTTTGATAGTTTGATAGTATTTACACTTGTCAATTCCCACTCTTCTGCTTGCTCACTCTCTCCACAGTAGCCTCTGTTTGTTGCTGCCATATATGACATATGCATATATATATATATATACACATACACGCTTCTTTCTTTAATAAAGAAAAGCCTTTTCTCTTACCACTCTTTAGAGCCATATTAATATTCCTCTCATTAACTTCACAAAGTTTCAACATTCCTGAGGTTCTAGCACTACAGATCTCCTGTGAATAGAACCATAAGACAGAGAAGTACATATTCTTTCAAAACAAGATGAAGTGTGGCAGCCAATTGATACCGGATCCTGCAAGCTTTGGAGATACGAACAAGGTCAGTATTTCCACCGAAGTGCAGAGTCCTGTGCCAACAGTTGTCCTTAGTAACAAAGATGTAACTTTAATCTCTATGTACCAATGTTTATAGATCCTGGCAAAAATTAAAGATGGTGATTTTTCCAAACAAAATGCCTAAGGCTACACAGTGACCAATAAGGAGTGCGTGAGACTGGAATAAGAAGTCACTTGATCCAATGTGCTGGATGGGGGACAACTGAAGGTGGGAATGGAGTATTACCTGATACTTATTACAATTCAGATCCATGATTTTTCACCATGACAACAGGAGGCCTGAAAGACACAGGTTCTGTTATCCTGGCGGCCACGACACCATCCCCAGTAATGAGTAATACTGTGATTAAAGAAAAAAGAAAAGAAAAGAAAAGAAAAGAATTACTCGACATTGCCACAGCCAGAAACTGAAACTAAATTGGCACAGCATTGTAAAGACCAGTTAGAGCGTTTCAAACACCAAGATGGTGTCTATAAAAATAACAAGCAAAATACATCACACTTCCACATATCAGGAAAATAAGTAAAAACAATGATATATTTTAAATGTGATAGTGCTACTGGTTTACCAAATCTCAATACTGCTACAGAGGATCTATTCTTTGCCAGAGTTAAGGTAGCTAGTAAGAACAGACAGCAGAAATGGTAAACTTCCATATAATACTGTTCATTTATTTCAGCATTTTAACTCCTTTGTCTTAAAAACTGCAGTATCTATCTTTAGTGTTAAGAATTACAAAAGCATCTTTAACCCGTACCAATATTTTAATAAGGACAGTTAAAATAATCTTCTAATCTATAGAACTGTCAAGGAAAGGGCTCATGTATGTTTATGTTCATATACTTTAAGAGGAAGAACTTTGAAACCTTAATATCTTGCACTTCAAATACATCAGTCACTTTCTATTTTTAACATATATAAAGTTCAGGAAGCTTTTAATGGCCATGCTTTTGCATGCTACTTAGTATGAGTACCACCACTGCACTCAGACTCCCAGACCACACTTAGTTGTTCACTGTTGCACAGTGCCCTGATCATATTAACAACTTTTACTCTCTAGGGCCATCCATCAAAGCAATTCAGATCCCTCTCCTACTTCAGGGATCCTAGGAACATACTGTACCAGGAAGGTTGAGGAAACACTGACTGATCAAGCACCAGTAGTGATCATCTTTAATCTCTCCTAATTACAACTTTGTTCTTGTTTTTGTTACACATTTGGCTTCACTTCACAATTTTAGAACATCAGTCTGCTGAAACTGGCGTTTCTTTTTCCAATCTAACAATTAGCCTCAGTAATATAATTCAGTGTGTGACCTGGAGTGCGAAAAGAATATGTTATGTCAAGTAGAAATGTGTTAATTCTAGTTCAAAAATAGTGTTTTGTTTGGAAACATCTCCTGTGAAGACTATTTGGTGTTAATTAGATTTTTCCTTTTAAACTGTTTCACATTAGACAATGAGAAAGGTTAAATATTTTTGATAAATATAATCTTTCAAAATCTAGAAACTGTGCTGAGTGATAAAACTCATATTACCACATCTCTTTCCTACCCTGAAATATCTTTGTTTTCCTGACTGTCTTCTGACTATGACCAGTAGAGGGCATTTCAGGACTGACTTACGTGCGTACACCACTAAAACAAACTTTGGCATTTCTATCAAAAATAGTATTTCGCATATACTGGAGGCATTTATGTTTAAGCTTCATAAATATTTTAGCATAAACTCTGAAGATTTCAATTTAAATACAAGATCACTAATATTTAAATAAAATGTTACATGCAACAATCATCTGATTAAGTGTTCTTCTTCCAAAATTGTACTTATTTTTTGTGCATATGCCACTGAACCACTGTGAAATGACATTTAAGCAGTTAAAGGTATAGGCATATCAAAACTTAATGTATAATGCTACTTAAGCAAGGAGGGAAATTATCTGCATAGAAATTAAAGATTGCAAGGTTTTATTTTAATGAGCAAAAGGCCTATTTCAGCATTATTAACCATTTAATTGTATGCCCTTTACTTCAGTTATGAGATTATTTATATCTAGTTAAATCTATTTTTGCAAATTGCCTGTTTAAAACCAAATGAGATGCTCATCCTATCTTAAAACATACAGCTCTTCAGTATTGCCCTGTGAGTTTTAGGTGTATCTCTTCAAAGTGAGCTGAAAATCTGAATTAGATAAATATGATACTCAAGTGAGCACAAATTAAAACAAGTGCTAAAAACACAGCACTTACTGAGTTGGTGTTAAAAGGTGTATGCCCAAATCTGCTTGCACAATTTCATGCTCAATTGCATTAAACTTGCATGGACTTTTAAAGTGCATGGACTTTTAAAGTGCAGATATTCAGTTACCTGCCTTGATTTAAACCTGTAGTCATGCAAAGGGTGCTTGTGTAACCATGTGCCATGGGCTGGGAGGCTCAGGATTTAAGTGGGTTGCTACCACAGACTGAGTAGAGTCAGATGCAGCTGTGCCCTAATTAAGTGTTTCCTCAGGTTATAGCACTTTGGTTTGTTCTAAGACTGAGTGACAGAGCTTTTTACAAGAGTTTCTGCAGACTCAGAATGAGAACAGGGGAGAAACCTTAAAAGTATAGTACTGCATGAAGGTGTTGTCTAGCTGGCCTTGGGACAAGATTTAGACATGGAAGGAGGCATTACTTCTTTAGCCTTCTAACAAAACTTAGAAACTGTAATATCACTTTAATGTTTCTGTCATCTTCCACTGCATGATGAGCCACCCTGTCAGAAGCACATACTCAGCATCATTCACTGTTTAAACAGTATTTCCATATTTTCCTAAACACAAATCCCCACATATGGACCTGTAGCAAAGTATTAATTTGAGAAGGAACAGCATTAGTAAGTTGTAAACCTCCTACTTTCAACAATTTTTTTTAAGTGGTATTTTCTCCCGAGAAGACAAAATGTTTGAGAACAATATGTGCCATATGATTGTTACAATGCCTAGCTGCACTGCTGGCTGCTAATTATTTTGTGGAATGAAAGCATATATATATGTATGTATACACACACACATATATACACACACATATATATATACACCTAAGTTTATGACCTTGCTGGATTCTACTTCCCAAACTACGTATTTCCATACAGCTTACCACTGAGAACCTGAAAAACCCGTTCTTATGCAAATCTGTCCTGAAATAAGATTGCTTTTGGCAAGGCATATTCCTGGGGGAAATTCCCAGTCAAACGAGTGATACTGATCTAATGAAAAGAAAACTATAATGATAATGACAGAAGGAAGAGCGCAAATGGCTATTAAGTATACACGCCTGATCTGGTTGGGATCAGGCTTCACTCTCAGGGTGATCTGGCTGAATAAGGAACCTGCTTAAGGTCACCTTCAAACTCTATGTAAAGACTAGCCAACATTTTAAAACTATGCCTCCACTGTGCACTTAAATCACCAGCACAGGAAACTAGATATGGATTTTCAGTCACTTCAAGTGACAAGAGACTATGAAGTTCAAAGCACTGCATGAAAAACTGTTTTTCCAAAGCTAAATGCTAGAAAAAAATGATTGAAGTAAGAGAAAGACACCTCATGTGTAAACTCACAGTACATTCAAAGCAGCTTAATGACAGGCTGCCAGGGAAAGGGATGGTCCTGCTTTCCTGCCCACCCCAGCTGTGCTCTGTTTGCCTTGGAGCTAGTGGAAAGACCAGCAGGAGCTGCATCCATGGGGCTGCTCCATAAGGGAGGAAGAGTTGGGAACCAGGGCTGACCATGGCACGGGCGCTCACCAGGGCACAGTCCTGCAGCACCTGTGCAGGGTGGGTAGAGCTCAGTGCTGATAACACTGGCAGCCCCAGGGAAGGCAGGTCAAGTGCATAGGCCATCCAGGTTGCCCACTCAGAAGCAGCGGGAGATATGAGGGTAGACAAGATTACACAAGTTTAAGGACTACCAAAAGACAGCAGTGGAGACAACCAACCTACAGTACAGTCTATTGGGAAGAAAAGGCCAGAAGCAGCACAGCAGAGAGATACACTGAAAGCCTTCAGGCAAAGACTGATGGCTCGAGGAGCTCCTAGACAGACAGTTGTGGGCAGAAGTCCCCGGTGAGCTGGTCAGGACAATTTGGACAATTAGTGTGCTCAGGGGACTGATATCTCCTATTGCTGAAAACTGCAGCCCATATTGATACTCTGGCTCCCTCTGACTCAGTTTTTCAGCAATGACACGAGAGAGACATGAGAGATACAAGTGATAGTAATATGCACTGATTTATTTCATCTGCCAACTGGAGTTGTGCTTGATACTCACCTCAGCAGTTGACAAGCATAATGAATGTGCCCAAACATTGATGAAATAATAATAAAAGACTGTTTCGTTAAACTTGAATATGAGTTTTTGGGAGGACCCATGTGACTGCCATAAAGGTAGGAGTTCAAATCAACAGGGACAGAGGACCTTATGGAATAAAACCCTTCTGGAAGGGAGAGAGAGAGAGCATATACGTTATGGGGAGAAGGAGTTATTTTGAGAAAGGAGCAAACATATGACTGGACTACAGTTAAGATTTTTGGATATAAGAAAAAAAATCAGGAAGACTAAAGAAGCTGAAAAATAGAAACAAATGGAAAACTTAGTTTGGGAAATTTCACAGGCAGGTTAGTGGGCTTGCATTTTATTTTGCTGTTCTTAATTTTCAGTAAAATGACTTCAGGAGGTAGACTAGATTCCAGGAATCTTCAAAACAACAAACAAAAAACAACAACAAAAAAAGACACAAAGACAAGATTGAGAGGGATGAGAAAGGACCTATAAAGAATTTAAGGCATGTATTGGACATAAATTTGACTTCCACTTCAAAAGACTTTGCATTTTAAATGGTAGCAACTGTTCTATTAGATGTCTACAGTATGTGTCATAGGGCACATACAGCAATCATTATATTTGGTATGGCAGCTAGCCATCACAGGGGTGGATGTAAGAACAGATGTTCTGGATTTCACCAAAAATCTATTTTCTCACTGTTTTGCCTTCCAACATTGTTGCATGGAATGGGAGAAGGAGTGAGAGTCAAGATTCAAAAACGCAGGCACCCTGCATCTCTGCTGGAGACTGGCTTGAATCCACCAGCAGTTAGTTACCTGCTGCATCTCATGATTCAACTGAAGTTGCTAATATTAATGCTATAAATACTTTAATATCAGGCCCAGAGTGACTGATTGAATCAGTCCCTCATTTCTTGGTGGACATCTGGCACATCCTTCAATTTGATGATATCAAACTTAGATCATCCAACTGTTTGTGAACTTCCCTCACAAACATCCAGAAGGAAGAGAGATCAAGTTATTTTCAGTTAGACCACATATGCATTTCATGCCAGAGCAACTAACAGCCTACTTCTCTAACAACAAGCCAGCTCTTGTCACAAACTACCTGCTGGTGTCTGTGGTCCTCCAGCAGTAGGGGACTGCTCCCTGGCTTTATAATAACAAAGTCTGATGGCTAATGGAGGATTTGAGCTTCACAACAGCATTTTGTGAATTATGGGTTGAGATAAGGGGTGTGTCTTCCCCTCAGCTTAAAGTCAGGGGGATGTAGGTGGAAGGTGGATACAAGACTCTCACTATGACATAAGGAGGAGTAGACAGTAGGGAAAGAAGGAAAGAATAACTGGAATTGGAGGTCTTAGATTCAGCCACGTGCCTGGCTACAGAACATACTTAATTTCTATTTAAAATTTTAAATGCTTATTTAAAAATAAAACATAGCAAAAGGGAAAAACTTAAAATCATTCAAGGTACCAAATAACTCTGCTTTTGGTTGTGTCCCCATAAGGGTGCATTCACTTGAAGGAATGAGGTTGTATTTCTCAGGAGTGAAAAATACATGTTTCTCACCAGGTGACTTCTTATAGAGACTGCAGTAACCACGGACTTAAGGAGGAAACTCAAAACATTTTATTTTTATCCATAAACACTTCTACCTATCACTTGGAGAGGCAGATGAGTAAAGGAAATAAGCAGTCTCCACTTCTTTCTTGTTGTGGAAATATGTAAACTGGAAACACAAACTTGGGAAAGTACGCAGATCTCAGAGTAAGCAACGTAAGTCCAAGACAGTTTACTTTACATGATAGCAAACAGATAAGAATACAGAGGTGATGATTAAAGACATAAAATGCCCAACACAAGGTGGCAGTAAGGGACAGCCAAGAGCAGCCATTTTCAGCGTGGGAGTAATAGGGAAAATATTAAGGAAGTCAGTGAATATGGCCCGTATAAACACTGAGCACATGGAAGCTCAAGGACTGACAGTTTTACCAACCTCTCAGTTGTACTTTCAGTCTGTACAGGCACACAGCACTTTAACTGGATTTTATATCTTTGTGTGTAGGAATTATTCTTTATAGTAAAAAGAGCAGTGGGTAAAAAAAAAAAAAAAAAAAAAAAGGCAGCAAAATCATGAGAGTTCAGCAACAATTTTAAATACAATTACTGCAGTAATCTAGCCTGTCAGCATTTGATATTACAGGTTTTATGGCTGAATCAGCAGAGCTTTTGAATGGAAACCCAAGAAATGGAAATATGTGAAAAGTTCATTTGCCATCCCACATCTTTTACTTTCTAGAGCTATAAAGATCTGGTAGTGAAGACAGCTGGAAAGTATGTTACCAGATATAGGAGTTTAATTTATGGTGTGCTTTAATTATATGCTTACAACCTTTTGGTTTTCCATGGTAAAAAGTCACAAGAGCACTACATTAAAAAACAAAAATCTTTTTTTTTTTTTTTTTAATGAATCAACTCATTTTTTGTTGTGCTGCCTTTCAGAGGGACCTTAGAATGCTGGAGAAAAGGACCTAGAGAAACCTCATGAAGTTCAGCAAAGGGAAATGCCAAGTCCTGCGCCTAGGAAGGATGAGACCCATGCACTGGGCCAGGCTGGGTGCTGACAGGCAGCTTGGCAAGAATAGAGCTGGTTGACCATGAGCCAAAATATGGCAAAGAAGACGCTCAGATTTGTGGCCTGCATTAGAGTTGCCAGCAGGCCCAGGGATATCCTTCCCCAACAGTGAGCATTGCTGATGACACGTCTGGAGAGGGGGCTTGGAATCACTGATCTCCAGTGGTCCCTTCCCTTGCGAGCGACTCGGTGATTCTGTGAAATGTTCAAGACAGGGCTCCGAGGTTGAGCTCCTGGGCTTGATGCATAGACTTTGGTGCTCTGTCTTTGCCACCTGCCAGTTTCAAGGGGATGGCTTGGGAACCCAACAAACTTTCGGACTGCAGTGCACATCTCTCTTTGGGCAAGTGAATTGAGTCCTCTGATACTTACACTAAGGCAAAAGGCCAAGTCTTCAACCTATATAAATAAAGAAAGAAATTAGTCACAGCCAAGCTCTGCCTAAGAAAAGTATCAGGTTTTAATGGTAATCTTTTCTTCTCTCTTTTATCTTCTTCACTCCCAGATAAGAAATAATTAATATTGGTCTCTCTAATATTGCAGATTTCTTTCAAAGTTTTTTGAGAGAAGCGGGATAACTTTTTTTTTTTTTTTTTAACCTGCAATCTATTAAAGACATGAATTGATTTCATTTTTATGTCATCTTTTGTGTGGCATATTTCTGGCTTCAGTTAATTCCAATGTAAATGAAGTCCTGTATTGTACTGTGAAATTTCAGTCCTTAGTAGAGAAGCTCCCAGTACAGACAATAGACACCATTCTGAGCTGTAGTCTTTCGCTAGAAGTCTTTTGAATCTCTCTACTTTAAAAGATAGTTTTGTTTCGATAGGGCTTTATTGATGCATCCTGATTAAAATTTCTTTAACAGTGATGCTAATTTTCACTGATTCCATTTCTTCCTTAAAAAATGTACACCATCAGATATCTGGCAAGTTGCTTCTGAATATTTTCTTGGACATACAAATTGCTAGTCCTTAAGTTGCATAGAATAAAATCTTTAAAATGTAAGAGCAAAAAATAATGTTCTTAAACTTTTATTTATGCTAAAATAGAGAATTAAGGTCTCGAAATATTAGCGCAAAATACCTAATAATATGGGCAGTACCGAATATTGTGTTTAAGTTAAATATATATACATTGAAATAGATACTCAGTGATTACCAGCCTAATAGTATGCTCATTAACACATTTGCATTTTAAGTAGAAATGATGTAGAAAGTTTTGAGATACCAAAAAAAGAAACACTGCTTAGTAATCTTACTGATTGATAAAATGTGCCACTGCAATATTTCTCTTATTGCAGTTGGTGCTTTTAATTTTGAAGAAACAAAGCCCTTTTCAAAGGAATATTACCTAATATGACACCTACGTATAAGTGTGAAAAGCAAAAGTGTCATAAACTTGTCATAAACCACTAAAGCTTTTGAATATATTATGTCAGCAGCCAACACCTCAGCAATGATGTTATGAACAATTTGGTAAATTTGGTAAATTTTAGAATGTACTCTTTTTCACATATACTGTACAGAAACATGTGTTTATAACAAATTCTAGAGACTTTATTCAACTTTGATTTCTTTGTTAAATTTGGGTGAATTTGCACACAACATAATGTTGATTTAATAAACATTACATCTCTAACTAGGCTTCCCTAAATCTAATCAGAAAGAGATAACACTCAATACAGTGGAACACAGCAAATCAGTAAATACTAACTCAGCATAGCTTTAGGTTGAGAATAACATCCTTTAGGATTTGATCCTAATGGATTTGCTGTAAAGTTTTAATCATGGATTTTTTTTTCCATCTAAGGTTTTATTTCAATGAGGGTTACATTATCTCTGTATTTTGAATGAAATCTGCTGCATTTGGCTATAAAACAGATTCAGATGTTACAGTATTATATTAATACCAAAAGAAATACCATATCATTTCAGCTCATATATTGGAGCAACAAAGCTCCTTAATACAGAAACAGTCATGTTCCTGGTTTATCTTGCCCAAGGGTCATCTTTTATATTTCTTTGAGTCAAAAATATTGATTTTTTTTTCCCAATTAGTAAGAGCTATTTTATCTGTATTCATTTGCTCTATTATTTTTCCACTGGTGATTTGATTTGATTTGGTTTGCCATTTTGATTCACTTTCAGAACTATATATGTCATTTAATTTAAGAAGAAGAGAAAATGCCAATATCTGTAAGCAAAGGAACTACTTGAAACACTGAACCTAATTTAATATTTTTTACCTCTGAATTTCTAAGTTAACTATCAAAATATCAGCAGCACAAAAGCTATTTTCAGGCACAGAGTTTCTTTATAGTACTGTCTGATTATTACAGCAAAATAAAAAGCATAGTCCCCAGTTATAAAAATCACACACTTCTTCAATAGACAGCTTTAAAGCTTTTACTGAATCTTTATTTTTTCACAGAGCAGAAGCCAAAAAAAAAAGCTTGACTTTGCTTTTCCATGTTTTCCATGTAATCTATTCTTTTTCAACACAGTATATGTTTTCCACTTAAAAAAAAAGCCAATAAAGTAGATGACCCTAATCAAATATCATATAGGTTTGGGATATATTGAAGAAATTATGGATAAAGGTGTTTTAAGTAATCTTTTTTAAAACTGTCAGAACCATTAGGGCAAAAGATTGTGTGTCCCTCAGTAAGAGGAATGGAAAACTCCTCAGTCTAGCTTAATTTTCAGAAACATCAAGTAGTTTGATAAAAAATGGAGATGCCTTTATATGCTATTTTAGGAAAAATAACCTAAAAGCTTAGCTCCTCCTACATGCAGGGACTTCTATGTTTTATCAGTAAAGTTCCTTGCTCAACTGCTCACTTTACCTCAATGAAGTTCAAGTTTTTTCTTCAGTCAGAAAGCTTCAAGAAGGGGAAAGGATGGTTGTGTCCATTTGGTCTTCAGAATTTCTGTAGAGAATGCTAGTAAGAACACATTTAAATTTTAGCTGCAGTTTGAACCAGTCCTCCAAAGTCCGTCCTTCGTGGGATGAACACTAGCATTAATAAATTCATTCCAGAAGAAAAAGAAGTTTTGCAAATATGTGATAAAAGAGATGGACCATATCCAGGGTTATTGTTTGCTTTTATTTGTTATAGCATTTGCAATCTCCTCGTGTTATGAGTATCCTCTACACATTCACAACACAGAGACATTCCTTGACCGAAACAGTTAAGAGCTAAAGGTAAATTGGAGAAGTGGAGAATAAGGAGAGAATAGGCAGGGGGTCTAAATAGATTTGGACAGAGAATTCTAAGTTGCTTAAATTTGTCTAAGGAGAATTGAATATTGAGTTGGAAGTAAACACAGATGAAATCATTCCAAGTGTTTTAGAAATGAATTAAATGACCTTTTAAGGCATGAATCCGTATGAAGGAAAAAAAAAAGCCACTGAAGCTAAAGAACCAGTTCTGAAAATAAATTAAGAGTAGAGGGGGGCAGTGATATTTAAAGATATGTAATGAGAAAAACAGGTAACAACCAGCAAGAGATTTGCAGGTGCGTGGACATAATGCTGACTAGGCATTCTGCTTCACCACACATGACGCCTTCAATTCAAAATGTGAATCCTAACAAAACCTGTGATGTGATGGAGATCATATCTCACGTAAAGATATTTAACAAAAAAAAAAGTGTTTGTGGGTGGAGATGAAAAATGCCCAATATGACGTTTCACTCACTTATCTTTACTGAGTAGGAGTTTCCTGTTAAACAGGGTGACTATGTGACCTACTTCAGTCTGGTCTGTAACTGCAGTTTATGTGCCCACAGAGTTCCCAGTCAACATTTTTTGCTACACATCGCATAGCACCAGAGACCAGACACAGGGTTTCCCATGACTGTTAGAATCCACAGACGGGCTTCCCCTTTGGATTAAAGCTGGGATGACAGCACATTGGCAGAAGCACTGCAGACTGACAAATGCCACTTCTTGTTTTTACATGAGAAATACTGTTTCTCTGGCATATGCACATTTTTTGGATCTGTTTGGACTCTGCCACATCTCTCTGCCTCAGCAGTTTGAAGCCATGAGGCTGCCCTTTCTTTTGAGACAACCTAATTATGTGGTTAGAAGATCCCCCCACTGCTTGGAGGATGCTGTTTCATCATGGCCATTATTGTTTCACTCAGACCTCAAACTGGTTTTCCATGTTTTCATGATCACCATACTGTATGATTATGGTTCTTTTTGCATGTTTATGCAATCCTGTTTTCATAGAATAGAACCCGCTCTCCATTTAAAGGGAGTGACATCAGTGTACTTACTCAGCTGAGCAAGAGAACTGCATATCCTGCTCTCAGATACAATTTAATACTGAACTCTAACAGAGAATCATGTTCCTATAGTCACTAACTTGACTGAACTGCACATCTGGATGAGAGAAAAATTATATGGAAGCTGTAATTCTGAACTTGAACTCAGAAGATCTGAGTTAGCTCCTTCCTCTGCCACAAATTTCCAGTAAGACCTTCAACAAGCCACCTAAGTCTCTTGTCTCAGCTCTCTTGCATTACAGTACTTTCTCATAGGACCAAGAAGGCAAATCTCTGTCTGTGTAAGCTGACTACCTCTTACACTTTGTTTTCTTTTTCTAATAACCTCCATGACAAATAACATCAAAGCACAGATGTCTAACTTTCAAAATATAGCTTCTAAAATCACAAGAGCCTCACAAAAGAAAACAAAGTATGGTAGCTTCTAAGAGACTTCCAAGCATTAGCTTAGTAAAATAGATCCATTAAAAATATTTAAGTAGCCTATATCAATGATACATTGTTATTTATTCTAAAGAATTGAAAGAAGTGTTCAGAATAAAATAAAATTAATTAAAAATAAAACTATTAATAACAACTCTACCACTAGATACAGGCACACTAAGACAGAGTTCAGGTTCAGGTAGCTTTATAATTTCCCAGTCTTTTAAATTTTATTTAAAGCTTTAAAAATTTTATCTTTAAAAGATAGAGATAATTTGCTTGTGTGGAACTTCCTACCTGTATGAAATTCTGGCACTTTTCTCACGAACTGTGGACTCAACACAAAGCTCAACAGGAAAAGGCTTGGTCCAAATGAGGTTTCTTGCTCCTTTGTATGAGAGACATGCAGAAAACATGATAAAAACAGAACTTCATTTTTCTTCAAAGCATGTTGACTGAGTGAGGCAGAGACGTCTCTCTGAAATGGAAGGGATTTGGGAAGAGGAAACACACTCATTTGTTCCAGATACCCACCCCCCCAAAAAAAAAAAAAAAAAAAAAAAAAAAAGAGAGAGAGAACTTTATTCCACTATCCAGTGACTTCAGCTCAAAATGGGAACCTACGTCATCTTTGGACAAATACAAATTACCTGATGAGTATTTCCCTTCAGAATGACAATATTAGAGAGAAAACTGTTTAACAAAGTTTAAATGATTAAAGTCCTGGAAAACAATCAGATCTTCCCTTTAGTTCAACAGGCTTTCAAGGATATCTAATTAAGCTTAACTTTTAGAAGACAGATAAAAATGCAGATAGGCCAGGCCCCACATCCTCAGAACACAGATGTTGTTAAGATTTCAATTATATCGTCTATTCTCCAGGTAATCTGATAAACTGGGGATCCACATGGTTACGAAATGTCAATAGGAGACAGAAGGGGGCAGATCAGAGAGATGCTGTAACCTTTACCATAAAAGGAAAAAAATAAAGAACTAGGAGGAGCCTGAAGAGATGTTGTACCGTAAGTATAATTGACATTGCTTTGGGAGAAGAATATACTGGACAATTTTCCAGGAAAGTTGTCAGTGCTCTATTAGTAATGCTTTTAAAAATAAATGATTTACTATTTACTATTGCAACACTTAAATATCTTTAGCACTAACATTTTTTTTTTCTAATTTAACTTGAATCTTTCACGCTGCATTCAACCAATTACCTCTTGTCTATCTAAAGTGAACATGGAAAACAGATATTTTTCTCTTTGAAGCATACCAATAGCACCCTTCAGTATTCTCTCTGTATATTACGCACACTACATTCCTTCAATATTTCCTTATTTTTTCTAGATCTCTGATTGTTATCACTGCTGTCCATTTATCTCTGTCCTCATACTTCTTCAAACACCATATAGAAAGCAGGATGAAGGACTCCAGCCAAGAGCTTACTTAAAATGTATTTGCTATAAAATTTTGCAACAACGTTATTATTTTGGATTTAGCTTGTGAATCTGATATAACCTAAAGACTGATGTAAAACATACTGCATTTAAACAGATGTTCCTACATTGGCACCTTAGTGTATGATATTGCAGTTTTTTCAAAACATAACTACAAATCACTTCTCAATACACCTACAGACTATTATACCATAATATTGTTGATAAATTTAACATTTTTGTTTGTTTGCTTGCTTTCTTAAAAGAGTCCCCAAAAGGTGGATTTTTTTTAACCTGGATGGTAAACCTATTGAATCCTTTGAACTCACACGTACAATTTTTATTTTAAAAAGTAGTCTCTCTTCCTCATTCCCTTATAGCGCCACTTGGTTTAGATACTAGGAATGAGAACTATTCCTATAGATTCAGTTTCAGAGAGTTCTTGCGTGAAATTCTCTGTCCTTTTTAGGAATCATGTGTCTAGCAAGAAGTAATACAGAATATTGATAAAAGCAAAAGAAGAGTTGTGTGGGCTTTTTGTTTGTTTGTTTTTAGAACACCATGACATCTGGAAAAAATGAACAAAAGGAAGTGAGTTTCTGTAGTCTAGAATAAAGATAAGAGACATGGTAAAAACATCAGAAAAAGGACAGTAATCAAGTGTTGCCACTTGGAGGAGAATTCTTCTTATTATTAAAAATATTAGAATATTATTAACCGCCAAATCAAGATGGAGAAGCTTTTCAGTAGCACTGTGCTACTGTGTGCATTAAGGCACACCTGTGGAAACTGGGAAAATACTGGGAAATACTGGGAAAATACCTTTACTGAAAAACATGAAGAGGCCATTGAGATCTTTGTCAAGGATACGCTGTACCTTAGAAAGGGAAATCAATGTGCTTTCTTTGGCCTTTTTAGCTTTAAACTTCTACATGCTAAGGGGATGTATACTATGTGAAATATCCATGGAAGGGAAGGAAAGAAGTGTTATAAGACAGATAAATCATGCTATAAATGTTTGGTTAGTATTTTCTTCTCCAATGCTATGTAGGGAGAGCAAGGAAATAAATCATCTTTATTAATCTCTAATTTTATTTGAGAATGCCAGATTAGTAGTGTGTGTTACTTAAGGCAGCTGTCTTCACTCTACACTGAATTTCAAAATGGACTAGCAGCAACCTGCCCCAGTTTAAATTCCCACGATGTAAGAAACTTTGGATAGTTTTGTGAACCTCATGTGCCACAGGTTGAGGACAGATCTAAACAGGCATCTTCTCTCCTCTTCTCTCAGATATATATGCCACCATCACTGATTATTCATTTTGTAAGTTACTGATACGAAAGTGAATTGTTTTACATCACAGTGAACTTAACCCCAAGACTTCTGTACTATTTCCCATTCTGAGTCTCTATGAACTGTATGAAGATAATTATTACCAGGTAATATTGCCTGGGAAATAGCCTAACTTCATAACTTTTAGATATGTGAATTGTTTATTTTTAAATAGGTTGTATTACATTTCACATGACTATCAATAGATTTCTGGATATATATCATATGAAGCTGGTACTACAATAATGTTACATTTAAAATGTATAGATTTTTCTTTTTCTTAAGGAATAAAAAACCCCAGGATTTTAACTCAAATAAAACAAGTTATCCTGTACTACATGGAAATATAGCTATTATACTATCTACAGGAGGGCTGTCCTGTTGTTTCCTCAATGTAATGAAAACATTATGAATTAAACAAAAAATGAAACACTGTTGAGAAGAGGATAGAGTTCAAAGAAAGTGCACATTTTTCTTGTTCAATCTATTGTGCATTCATAGATATAGCCATGACAAACAGAATCCAGTTACTATTTTATTTTTTATACTAAAACAAGAGGTACTTTCCTACTTTTTGGCAGCATACTCTTCCATTTCTTGGAAATGATACTGTAACCCATCTATTTCAGAAAAGACGGGAAAACCCCAGCACATAGCATCTATTAATTAGACAGGAAATAGAAGGGGGAAAAAAAAGAAATCGCTAAAACTCAAAATGTCCAGATAAAGAAAAAATATGTTTAGTTAAAGTATCATTGGGAAATTTAACATTACATTTTATATTTTTAAGCAGTTGGAAATATTTTAAAGCAGTTACCTCTGATTTATTCTAGGATAATTATTTTACTATAAATCCTCAAAGTGTAACTATTATATTATGATAGGTATTTTAGTAAGCTTTCAGGTGTAGACAAGTTTATGGAAGCAGCTTGCTTCTGACCCATCAATTTGTCTCAGCTGCCCTGTCTGTAAGAAGAAAAATGTATTTCATGGTACGTATTTCATTTTTAAACTGACCCTTGACACCAGGGTCGTAATCTCTGTCTTTCATTCTATGACTGTGACTCCATAGCATTCATCACAGAATCACAGAATGCTTAAGGTTGGAAGGGACCCCTAGAGATCACCTAGTCCAACCCCCTGCTCCAGCAGGGACACCTAGAGCACAGGACACAGGGTGACATCCAGGCGGGTTTGGAAGATCTCCAGAGAAGGAGACTACACAACCTCTCTGGGCAGCCTGTGCCAGGGCTCTGTCACCCTCACAGCAAAGTTCTTCCTCATATGGAGGTGGAACTTCCTGTTTCAGCTTGCACCCATTACCCCTCGTTCTGCCACTGGCCACCACTGAGGCTCCATCCTCCCTACATTCACCTCTTAACGTACATATTGATCAGATCTCTGTCTTCTCTTCTCCAGGCTAAACAGGCCCAGCTCACTTCTTAGTCTTTCCCCATAAGATAGATACCCCAGTCCCTTAATCGTCTTCGTGGCTCTAAGCTGGACCCTCTCTAGAAGCTCCACATCCCTCTTGTACTGTTCATGTAAATGACTAGGTTTTAGAGGAAAGTAGAACTAGAAGATATCTTCATTGGTTTTTCCTATTACACACAGAAATTACTTTGCCGAGTCACCACAAAGAATATCCTCTTCCTGGATTCATCAGAATTCAAGGATGAACGAAGCTCACAAATCCTTAGTTCTGTCAAGACGCAGGCATTTCAGAGCATGTACAGAAATACAGTTTAAGCAAATTTTTACATTAAAAAAAAATGAAGCACTTACTTAAAAACTTAGCAATGGGAATGACTGTTTTCTGTTTTGCAGCTTGTGATTTAGGTTTTTGAATTCTGTTTACATTTCTATTTGGATCTGTCCCAAACTACTTAACTCATAGTCCTAGGAACCTAAATCACCAGCACCATACAGCTTTAAATTAAGCTCTACAGCAAAACCCATCATTCAAGCTATTCAAATACCTCAGCATGTCTGGAATTCAGAAAGGTTGTATGCAGCATTTATCCCACCACATAGATTTCTCTGTATGTTGTGATCAAAACAATAGAATGAATTTGGATTCTCTTTGGTTTAATTAAGCCATTTCTTTATTCTCCAGGAGTCTTGATGCAGTAACTTTATTAAACATTCCAACATAAAACCATGCTTATGTGGGGTAGGTACAGGTCATTACTCAGCAATATTACTGAGAGCTACAAAGGCATCCAGGTAAATAAACTATTGATTTAGTTTCTAGCTTATCTATCTTGTAAAAATGTTTTTAGATCAATGGATGAAATACACTAAAAGATTTTTTTTTCAAAAATGGCACTTGATTATTAGGCATTCTCAAATTTGAATTGCACTGCTTTCTAGCTACATTTCCTGTAATTAAAGCATGAAACAGTTTTTGGTAAATCGCTAGTTCATGTTTCATCCAACAGTTCTACAACAATGTTTAACTTGGCCAAGTCCAGATTTATTTTTGAGATAAATCCATCCTGGCTCTTACTTAGGGAAATGCTTTCATTGCCTGTTGAGCAGCTCACGAGCCTTGCCCTGAACAGCCTTTTCAATTGTGTCCTGTTTGGACAGGGAATGTGTTAGCAATGGGCAGACCCCGCTTGCCAGAAATGCCACTCCTGAGAGCTGCTGCTGGAGTCTTCCTGTTTGTCATGCTTGCTCTGCTGGGACTGACTTCACAGGTCCCAAAGCCACCATAGAAACTACCGCATCATAAAAAGACTCCCTTATCTTCTGTTTGATTGTCTTTTGAGCCAATGCAAAGGTAAATTATGTGCTAGAGAACTCTGAATGCTGAGGACTTAAATCTTCCAGTAGGTATCAACTAACGTCACATATCTAGAAGTTCTTTCTCCATCTGACTTTTGTTGCATATCTTAATGACAGGCAGAGATTCTTAAGGATAAACTACTCTCCTGTTCCATTGAATTAGGTATAATGTAGGTTTCAAATGCTATTTTAAATTTACATATACCCAAATACGATGATTAGTTAGGAATTCATAAATATTACTCCTTTAAAAGTCTTATGAACCTGCCAATTACGCTATTTTACTAACTAACGAAAATTATGCCATCTCACTTGATGTTGTATTCACACATCAGGTTCTGCTGCTGAATACTGAGAAACAGCAAAGACTTTATGAGACCCTCTCTACCAGTTGTCATCTACTGAAGTCTGTTAGTGCTTCATGGTATGACTGCAAATGCAACCTGCAAATGCTAGTTTGTGTACAACAGAGGACCATGAAAGAGAGAAGACAGATGACATGTCTGTGCATTTTCTCTCTCCTGCTAAGTTTGCCTTGGCACCCCTTCTGCCCGTCGGCATTGACTTTCCAAGGTCACCTTGGAAGTCAAAGACCTTTCCTCAGAGATCTTCTATTTTTACCACTGAATATGTCCACATGGTCAATACTAACCAGAAAAATCCCCCTCAAGACCAAACATAGTATAAACATATTAGCATCACACTGAGTTTAATATTCCTTATCTCTTAGTTCATCTAACACTACATGACAATTCAGTTCTCATTTGATGCAAACTCACAGCTGGTTGACTGAGGGTGAGAATCCAAATGTGCTCACGTGTGGCTATACACTGTTTCTCCTGTCATATTCAGCCAAAGTGATACCCATGACGCAGCTAGGAAGGACGGCATCCACCTAGGGAACTACATCATGGATATGAAATAGTTTCTTGCTTTTCATCTTGTTGATGATTTTTTAAAGACCTGCTGGATATTCACATCCAACATACCACTGTAAAGTACATAAACTAATTACAGGATAATATGCACAATAGTTGACAACAGAGTCCCAGCAAAGAATATATGAATTAAATTTGCATTGAGATGCTACTTCTACTAACGCTCAGGTGCTTTGCTTTCAGAGTGAAAATTAAAGGCTACAGGCATAAAGACACCATAAGAAAGTAATCCAAAGTCTTTTCAGACTGAGCGGAGCTCCCTAAAACTACCGATAAGAAATGTCAAGTAAGGAGCTGTCTGAAGTTTCATCTTCTAGAGACTGTATGCTTTGATTCGAGACTGCAGGAACTCAGCATCTAGCTTTCTCCCTTTGTAGGTAAATGATTTACCTACTAAGATATATAAATGAAACACTATGAGTCCCCATTACTTTGCTGTATTTTTTTCAGCTGCCACATATAGCTGGGTAGCCTTCATCTACTCAATCACTTGTATCAAATCCCTTTAGGATTTAGGACCTCAAACTTATTTGGTTTTATGCACTTACCTCTGCAGCTAAACGTCACTGAGTACACAACAAGGCTGAACCACAGCCAAGGATATGCAGATTCAACAGAGACGTAACCAGGTTTAGGCAGATACAGCAGAATAGTTGCTAAAGATTTGGGTTTTTTTAACTACCCTTTTCTTCTTTTTTTAATTAGCCTTTTCTTCTTAAAGAAGAAGAGGCCATTTCCACACTACTTGGAATTAGTCTCTATATTAAAAAAACTAGAGATTTTTCAGGAAATACTATTAATCTGAGAAAGTGATAGGCATGTCCATGTGAGTAGATCTTTGGGCTGAGCCCTGTGTCTCAGGATAACATGAGTTAGTGCACACTAAATTACAGGCTGTAAATTCTGATTTACAATTCTAGCTGAGTATCTTCCTCCGCTGGTATTGTTAACTTACTGTAAATAAATAAATAAATTGAATTTGGCAGCTATCTCCATTAAAAACATGGATATTATATTTCAGAGACAGTAAGTAGTATAACTTTCAGTTCCTACGCACAAAGAATTATGAAACTTTGACTTATTTCCTTGGTTCATTTTTATTTGTTTTCAGTTCATTTTTTTAGAAGGTATTGCTGTTAGCCAATATAAACCTAGCATCTAGAAACTTAATTTAATAAGGAGAAACAGAAAACTTTTAATAGCATTTCTCCTAGCAAGTTACTGGGAATCTTGACAATTCCCATGAAGAAGCTAACAGAAAAGCAGATAAAAGCACATATTTAGAAAAGTTAATACAAAATCTAATACTCTGCAAAAAACTGCTTGCGAAAAACTATGCTATTAATATTTCCTGTGCTGTATAGATCATATAACTTGTACTCAAGTACATGCACAAACATTTGTGGATTCACATTCTTTACCTATGATCTTACACCACACTTTCAAGGGAAAGCAGCAGTTTTCAGAGGACAGAGTTAGGCTGCATGGTTCTATCACGAATTGTTCCATACTCATGTACATTACAGAAGAAATATCAAAAAAAAGTTGGTTGAGTGTCTATTCTAAACAATTCCTTTGTAGATATGAGCTACTCAAAGTCGTTATCTGCCCTAAGAGTTAAACCAACATCTTCTAACAGAGCAAGGTAGAGCCAAACACATTGTGGGAAAAGGGACTACACATGCGGTCCCCAGAAACATGCACTGCAGTGAGGAGTGCCTATACACAGCTCTCCTCTCTGCTCCCAACAGGCCTGTGATAAGAATATGCCCCAGGGATACTCTAGTGCCAGAGCAGGACCATTATTTTGCAACTGTAGCTTAGTATTCACATTTAAGAAGATAAAGGAAAAATCTGCAGTAATTCATCTGACATCACAAATATGCAAGATTTTAGGACAAGCTTATAATAGCAAATATAGAAGTGAATGAAACAGGACATTTACTTTAGTATTCCAAAAAGAAAAAACAA
This sequence comes from Crypturellus tataupa, assembly GCA_034781795.1. Lineage (NCBI taxonomy): Eukaryota > Metazoa > Chordata > Aves > Tinamiformes > Tinamidae > Crypturellus > Crypturellus tataupa. The sequence continues at coordinate 375,447 of JAWLRI010000104.1, read as the reverse complement.
AACAAAACAAAAAAAAAAAAAAAAAAAAAAAAGGAAAGGAAAAGGCTATTTTGGTACTTCATTTAGGCTCCTGCCTGGTCTCACTCATCTTTTGAAGTCCTGAAACTTTGTAAACTTTGTGTTTCTGGGAGGGACCTCCTCTCCTTCTCAGGAGAAAAAAAAATACAATTAATTTTTGCATGGAGCTTTTACATTTCTCAAACATATTTTCAGATACCTTTTTAAAAAATCAAGAAGTTACAGGGCTATCCCTAACGCTGACACAAACCACAGACTAAGCCTTATCTTTCCATCAGCCCATTTTTGTAGTTCACCTCTCTGTAGGTGTGCCAAATAACTCATTTACCAGATCCTCCTCCAGGTGCAACCATAAATGCTAATTAAAGTCACAGGTTTCTGTAAACCTTTTCTTTGCCAATGGAAAATAATATAGGGTTGGGTTTACATTTGGTATCTGATCATATATAGTTTAATGGAACAAAGTTCCTAACTCATCTATCTTCAATAAAAATGTGCTCTTTTTGTGTCAGGAAGAGCATGAGAACTAACTGGATTTTTATTTGATATAGTGTGAGCAGGGGAAATTCTCAGTTCAGTAGAGGAAAATGCGGATTATTTGAAGAAACATATGGAACTGGTTAAAGGGAAAACGGTCAGTTATTTGGAGGGAGGAAACTTGGAGGAAAGTTCTTGGTAAACTCCGCCGCTCAGGACTGGCCTCGTTAACGTTTCCACCTCGCTACCAAAAGAAGCCATGTGGTTACGGGGCTTCTGAAGACGAGACCATTACAGAGCACGAAACGAACTATTTGGCTCGCCGGGATGATTTCTCTGGAATAAAATACAGCTCGCGCGCGTTCGGGGCTAACTGCGTGTTTGCTCTTCTGCTTTACCTTTGGAACACAGGGAAAGGCACAAATGTAATTTGGTGACGCAGGGGACAAACACGACGGGGAGAGACGGCGGCCGGGCCCGGGGCGCCTCCCCGGGCCCCGCCGCCGCCGGAGGGCAGCGTGGAGCCAGGGGCGGGCCATGGCGAAGGGAAGGCGGGTCGGGAGGAAGGCGGAGAGGTGCCGGAAGCGGCGGAGCGGCCGGCGCTGGAAGCCCGCGGAGCCCCGCGGCCAGCATGTAGTTGGGTGACAGCGGCCGCAGCGCGGAGGGGCCGGGGCAGAGGAAGAGGCGGCGGGGGGTCGGGGTGCTGCTCCACGGGCGCCGCTGCCATGGGGCTGCCCACGCTGGAGTTCAGCGACTCCTACTTGGACAGCCCGGACTTCAGGGAGCGCCTCAAGTGCCACGAGATCGAGCTGGAGAGGACCAACAAGTTCATCAAGGAGCTCATCAAGGACGGCAGCCTCCTCATCGGCGCGCTGCGCAGTGAGTGCGGGGCGGCGGCGGCCGGGGCCGCAGCGGGGGCTCCTTTTGTTTGAATGGGCGCCGGGAAAGGGCTCCCCTGCCGGCGGCCCGCGGGAGAGGG
>JAWLRI010000104.1:362946-373912 GCA_034781795.1 Crypturellus tataupa | reverse complement strand
GGGGTCCCGCGGGGACGGCGCTGCCTGTGGCACGCGGGCGAGGCAGGGCGCTGAAGGGCGTTGTGCGCGCAGAGCTCCCACCCAGCCTTGTTTCTATACCCAGTTTTATTGGAATGGCTCGAATTTTCTTTCAGAGGCTCCCCAGGATGAGGCCGGGCACCTTGGCGCCCTCAGGGATGTGCGCGGGACTCTCAGAGCTTCTCTCTCAGCGGCCCGCGCACGCTGAGGAGCTGCTGGCCTCCACTCCTGCTGCCTCCTCCTCATCCTTAACTTGATCCCAGTAGCTCTCACCTGGTGCCCGGGAGAGAAGGGGGTCACACATGTGGCTTCCTGGTCGCTTCTTGCGTCACTGACCATCGCGTTCAAGGAAATCCTCCTTAAAATCACCTCTTGAAATCACCTCTTTAAAGTGTCCTTAAAGACACCCACCACGTTGGCGTGTGACACCAGTCTTCACGAGGCTGAAGGGCAGCAGCGTCACTCTAGGGAAAACATGGATCGAGTATTAGTACAAGCCCTAACTGAACTTGTCTGACAGTAACCCGGCTTCCAAACCCCAAACTCTTGCCGAGGAGCAGGAGCTCAAACTGGGAACTCCTGCTCGTCTGATACTTGGGTTGGACACGAACTATGCTCGCGTGTGTGCGTCTCTTTGCTGTAAACACTCTGCTTGTGGTGTTGTCTCCACTCGAAGAGCTACGGGCTCTTTGAGACTTTCTGTGCAAGTCTAAATGTTTTTGGACATATCTATTTTAGGGAGTGGACTGGGTACAAGTCTTACATTTTGTTCAAGTTTATATTAATTTCAGTAAGGTTCTGTGCATTAGCCAGTGCTTGCAGAGCCTGAGATGAGGGTAGAGAAAAAAAATGCATCTGGGCACAACAAAAGTTTGATGGCACATTTTTCTTTTTAGAGAGAAGAAAATAACTTTCCAATGCCCAGGACATTTAAGCTTGTTTAAAGTAGTAGAAAGTTTAAGACATGAAATTAAGGTAAAAGTTTTACTTCAAATTTAGCAAAAGCTTCTAATATTATTTCACACCTGGATCTGTTGTGCGAGATGGCATCCGCAAATAGGAACGGCAGGTTAGGGTACCCTGGGGAAACCAGTTTTGACCTGGACTAGCACTCAAAATCGGCTATTTTTTTGTTCCCAGCGAAATCAAGCATGAACAGGATCCTTTCCTCTCAGGTTGTCAGAGGCTGCTGTACAATGAATGCTGTTCCCCAGCAGTAATGTGGGCAGCTTCTCGAGTGAGTAATCGCATTATCTTCATAAGGATGACCTGCAGGTCCTCACTTAGACTGTGTATACACATGTTTAACAACTCCACCCTTCTTTTAAAAGGACAAGCAATATTTCTGTCCCAAGTAATTAATACTCACCCTGCAGATTATGATTTTTAAAAAGTTTCATTACAGACATTATTTTCTTTGATGTGATGCTCATTATATCCTATGTAGAACTTTTAAAATGCTGTGTGCAGTACTGTCCTTAAACCTTCAGTGACTAAGCTTTGCTGTGATGTAGAAAAATATTTTTTGTCTTGTTCATTTCCAGCTCCTTAGTTTTGAGACTGCACCTCCCAAAGACCACTTCCAATGACCCAATTTTAGGGTAACTGGAGAAACTTCTGATATACTGTACAGACTGCTGTAGGTAGTGTAAAGTGTGTATGCATCTGTGTTGGCAAGAAGCAGGAGTTTGTTTCCTAAAGTAAAGGACTCCTGAGTACTTCCACTCCAGCTCAGCTTTAAAATAAGGTTATATAAGGCTTTTTTTAATTTGAAAATTTAATCAGTGGAATATGTAGTTAATTTCAGTGATGGACCTTGGTGATTTGTTCCTTGAAAATGCAATAACCTGCTGCAAGCCCTGGAGACCAGCAAGCTTTATTTACTGTATAGTATCTCTTTAGATGATCTATGATTTTTCGTTTGCATATCACTTTGGAGGGTCATTTCTGTTAGGGAAAGATTAAAACTGCTGCAGAGCTTCAGCTGAAATGGATTGTGGAACATATTATTTCCTGAGCACTTACAGGAGGAAAAGTTTGATGTAACGCACTGTGTAAATGCTATCACCTTTTACCTTGTCTAAATGTAAGATATTAGGGGAAACTCCAGTATGCGTGCAGTTTATCGAGATGGAATAAAACTTTTATATTGAAAGTTTCAGAATATTTGCTATTATCTACAGAAATAGCTATAAAAAATATAATGCTTAAAAATATCTAACAAGAGATTCCACATAATTTGAAGCTAGAACCAATATACTTAATGTGGAAGGTAAACATCTTGAAGTCCACTGTTGTAGTGGTCCCAGGTTAAGGTTACATATTATTCTAATGTGGTTCAGCAACATTAATTCTTAGTAATCCAAGTTTGAATTTTGTGAGTGCTCTTCATAAGAGTCGGTAATGCTAGGATTGAACTTGAACTAGCGGCTTTTTCCTAACACATTCTTGCCCTGTTCCTGCTCTTTCTAGGCATGGAAGATTTTAGAGGGAAGAATATAGGCTGTAGAGAGTCCAGTTGGGTTAGGTAGGATCACATGGGTGTGTGATAGTTATTCAACCTTGTCCTACAACCCCTGTTAAGACTTTTTTGTTTATTTGATTGTTTAGGGATTTCAGATACTATGTAAATTGGTCCCACTTGAAAGGGGTTACTGGTCTTCATAAAATGGATATTTCTGTTATCTTAGAAAGTTACCTTTCTAGAGAGATTTCATTGCTTATGTGTCAGCACAATTAAGTAGGATCAACAGTACTCTGTGATGCCTCTGGAGGAGGGTTTCCTTAATGTTCATTAGTTTGCAGGTTGGAAAAAAAAACTTTCTGGAGTCTCTTTCTGGTACAACTGGTCTTCTTGATTATTTCGGTAACTCTCTTGTTTTGGTAAATTCTTCAGGCTCCTAACGTAATATTTAGACATGGGCTTAAAATAGATATGTTGCACACCTGAATCAGAATTGAAAATTTTCCTTTCCTTTGATTCCAGCTCGTTTTCAGTTGAAACATCGAGCCTTTTTTTTTGTCTCCTGTGCTCACTCTTTGTCTTGTCACTCTTTGTATTATACTTTGTAATTTCTCCCCTTATGTGGAGGGAGGAACTTTGTGAGATTTTTAGTTTATATAGAAAGTATAAAGAGAACTGTATGGTTTTAGTGTCTAAAGTAGGCCCGCTGTTCATACAAAGATAGTGAATAATATATTAAACAGTCCAGAAAAATAATAAGCATGATGTGTAGGTGAACTCCTGGCTTGTTACTGTGCAGAAGCCTTCAGTTTTTCCATCTGATTTTTGAGGCCTCCTTTTTCCATTTTAATTCCTGCTGTAGCTACAAGTTCATGCACTAGTTTGGTGTTAAATGGGTGAAATCTCCCTCCCACATTTTTTCAGTTGATTTATGTTGATAAGCCTGTTAAAGCATTGTACTATGTTGTAAACAATAATGAAGAACCATGGCATAATATAAATAGTATTTAGGAGATGCCTCTGAGAAAACATAGTGACTAACAGTGCTTATTTTTGTAAGTGTTCTTACTAGCAGAATTAGTACCTGAAGTCATTTGTTTTATTTTACTGGCTATTTAGCACCTTAAGAAACCAACCTTTAGATGGAAGTGGCATTCTTCTCCCACTGGACTTTTTTTTTTTTTTTTTTCCCAAGTTTTCATATAAATTTCATGCAGAAAAGAAAGTTGTTTCCTTCAGTCATAACCTTAACAGTAAAAGTACAGTGAAAAACCTGGCCTTATGTGTGGAGGTTAGCTTTCTAGAAGAAAAAGTAAAGCCTAAATTACAACCGTAAGAACTGATGGTTTTGTTATCTCTCTTGGGATTTTTTTTTCATACAAAAAATCTTTGTATCTTTTTTGGGAAGATGCATTTTCCCATATAGCTGGGTCTCACATGTCTTCATGTGATTGTATCTTTTAAAATGACTTTTCCAGATTCCAGCTGGGGCAGAAGTGAGTTGAATAATAACTGCTGAATTTTGGTAACTCCCATTCTCTTTTATTAATATAGGCTTCAAGTAAAACCACTGAATCTTAATACTCTATATACAATGCTATGATGGCAAACATGGAGTTATTAAAGTACAGCTTCTTCTTGAAAATTTCAGAAATAAAACACATTACCTTTGAAAATTGATTGCTTTTATTTTTTATTGTTTTTTTAAGTTATGTAATACAGAAATGCATAACTCTTTTGCCTTTCTGCAGGTTGGAAAATTTCCAACTAAAAGGAAGTTGAACCTTGGGCATAGTCATTAATGTTTCAAAGTCATCTGCCACTTCACTGTTGTATTATAACTCCTGCTGGTGTTTTGCTCGCTTATACATTATACATGCAATTTTCAAAAACTGTTTTAACAGTCTTCAGGCTTTCATGCAAAGATACCAACGATAAGCTAATTTGTGGCCAGAGAAGGAGTTTAATTACTGCCTCTGGTTTTTGAAGCAACTTCAGTCTGTATAGCATTATCTTTAACATAATATTTAAGGGGGTAAAAACATACTAGTGGTTGGGGAAAGTATTTTCTGTCCATCGTGTAATGTTTCATTTTGAACGAAGAACTGCCACAAGTGCTATCATTAATGAATACTGTGTTAATGAAGTCCCTGAACAACACAACATGGGTATTTTGGTACCTTACTATTGAAACAAATATTCTTCAAAGACATTTTGCAGCTGAATAATGTCAAGTGAACAAAGAAATAATTGAATTTCACATGCCATTTGAAATGGTGCCTCTACTTTAAGATAATATTTTGGAATTTACTTTAAAGTAGGATTTTCAAACTTTCAAAGTATCTTCTGAAGAAGTCAAATTTAATCTGTTTCTTAATAGTCTAGTTGGCTTTTTGACTACTACATACTTCATTTGCTATGAACAAGATAAATGAATTCTATTAACAAGAAACCATCTGCTCTATGAATATTGTCTTTATTACAACGGAAAATATGATGCTGTGGTCACTGAACTTGTAGAGATCTCTTGGGGCTTTGTGGGCAGAAGTGCTACAGTAACTTGCAATTTTCTGTAATAGTAAATAATTTAGTATCCATGCTTTGCGAAAAATAGAGGATATTTCTGTCCTCCTTTCCAATTAAATAATATGTAAAACAATGTAAAGTCATTCCCCTTATATGCATAGTTTCTTATATTCTGAAAGCTCTTGTTATAAATACTTCTGAATATGGAGGAACTAGGTATTCAGGGTATTACAGGTTTCCTTTGCTGCTAAATCCAGTCTCCTGCTAATGTCATGTCATGAAATCCCTGCTTGTCAAAATCCATTTTAAAAGTAGTTTTTATCTTTACTATTCTTGCTGGAAGACTGTTTTAGAACCTTGTAGCCTGCAGATTTGAGTTACTCATTAAAAATACATTTAATCTGGAAATTTTAACTTGTTTATACTCCTTTTTATTTCACTCAAGTTTTCTACACTGTTGTTAACCATAATTTGCCTAGGGAATAGTCGTGTCCTTTCCCTAGCCTGAACAAGTTGTTCCCATCTTGCATAAAAGTTTCTCTGGTTTCTGGGTCATTTTCATAGTGCTTTTCTAAGCCGTTTTGAACTTAAATATTCAGGTGTATAGAAGAAAAAATACGGGAAAAAGAAGTAAGATAGTAATTGTTAGCAAGTGATCTTTGTTCATCTTGTCCTGAGAGTAGCACTTAACTGGAATCATTGTTTGTAATCTTTCCCTGACTGTGTAGTGCTTTGAATTCCTCAAATGTATTGTGTAAGCTGAAAAAAATCAGGATTTTACCAACAGTAGCAGTACTTGTGAGAAAGATAGCTTCACCTCCTTCTTATTAATATGAGAATGAGGTATTATTAGGCAGTCATAACCTTCAGTTTGCATTCTGTGAAGTGCAGATGGCTTTCATTAGAAGGATAATATTTTTCACAGTACCTTATGTGCTCTGGACGGTCTTATTGTATAGTTTTCCAGATCAGTTGCAAGTTATCAACTTAAATCTGTTCTCTGTCACAATTATGCAAACTTGTCTTTTGCAGGACATGAAAGACTTAAGCCACATGTTCTTATTTTGTTAGTATAATTCAGGCATGGGAAAAGAGTATGGAAATTCTCATGCCTTCAGAAGTCTTATCTCCTTTTACCTTAATATCCAAAGCAGGATGCAAGGTGCAGCAATGTGCTATAAATGTGGTATATCTGTCTCCATGAATGATATTTCATCTTTGACAAGTTGCTTATATGAGAAAGGTTTGCATCAGATGGACATTGTAGTGTCTTTCTGCAAATGTATTGCCCTCTGTCTATAAATGAAAAATATATAGGTATAAATGAAAATAGGTATCACTTGTTTGGCTATTTGTCTTCTATAAAGAGCATTCAAATAAAGAATGTGAAAAAAATGGGAAATATAGGAAGATTCACCATGATTTGATCCTGTAGAATTACATGTATAGTTAAGTCTAATTATTCTTTGCCTTCTGCGCTTAGGAAAATCTTTCTACATTTGGCTTTCCATAGATGGAGCCACAGCAAGATTTGTTCAGATACCTTTTGCCTCCAGTCAACAGCACAGAGATTTCTAGAGGATCAAATTTAATTTTCATATTATTTGTTACTGAATTTAGTGACAATGCTCAGAACAATTTCTGCACAATCCTGCTATTCTTTATCGTATATTTGTCCTTAAATCTTGAGTTTTGTGCAGCTGCAAGTTAATGTTGTGTAAATGGGCACTGAGAAAGTGACTGACTGAATTTGCTCCTTAGTGTTTTTACATGAGATGGAAGATGGGTGGCAATTTAAAGCAGTTAGGTCAGTAGAGGTGAGTACAGCCTGACAGTTGCCCTCCAGTGTACTAGGAGAAAAGCATGCTCCTAATTCAAAAACAGCTCTTAGACAGACCTCTTAGAGAGCTGAAAATTTTCATAGAGTGAGATATCTGACTGCATCTTCATAAATTTTCTTGTTTTCTCTTGGCTCATTTAAGTACCTGCTTTTTCTTTTGATATCTGCAAACTGTGTGTTCATACAGCTAACTTTCCGTACATTTCTGCTGAGGGTAAGGTCATCTAGGGTATGCTGATTTTGGATGCCTAAAAGAAGTAGGAACTGCAATGCCTGTATTCCTCTGTATGTTTAGGTCCTAGTTACACTGGAGGTAAACACTTCAGGAAGGATCATTATTCCTGTGCTGCTCTGTGATGTCAGGGATGGGAATTCAGCTTACCTCCTCTGTTAGGGAGTGTGCTTAAATATAGAAAATGTTTAACCTGATGTGTCACACACACAACCTGATGTATGACACAACAAACTCTACCCTTTAATTGGGAGTCTTCTTATAATTCTTGGAGACCTTTGACTGAAATTGTCCTCCTAGGTCATTAAATAGACTTCCATGGAATATTGGGTACTCATTAACATATTTCTTCTGCCGCATGCCATACTCTTAATACATCTTGTCAGTTCTTTTTTTTTTGCCTTTGTTTTGCAATTTTTTTTTCATTTAGGTGTTTTTTCTTCTGTCTAGTATCACAGAATCACAGAATGCTTAAAGTTTTGCTGCTCATGTATTTGTAGAAGTCCTTCCTACTGTCCCTGACATCTCTCACTAACTCTAATTCCAAACGGGCCTTGGCCATCCTCGTTGCATCCCTTCCTTCTCTGACAATGTTCCTGTATTCTTCCTGTGTGGCTTGGCCCTTCTTCCACATTATGTACATGCTCTTTTTCTCATTAAGTTTGCCCAACAACTCCTTACCCATCCATACAGATCTTCTGCCTGCCTTGCCTGACTAAATAGTAGAATTATCCATTCTTTCACACTGTTCACACTTAGGAATCTGCAATTTACAGTATTAAAAAAACAAACCTCTTGTTCTCAAACTCATCCAATTGTCGACTTTATTTTTATTCCTTTTTTTTCTGTTCCATCTTTCACCATTTTTCTTAAATGTGCGTCCAACATTCTGCGTGGTTAATACCTTCCTGCTTTGTGTCAAGTTGGCATCAAAGTCAGGGTGGAGACATTAAGGAGATTTTTCCCAGTGTCACTCCATGAATAATCTCCAATAATGATGTTCCTCTGGTGGGGCATTTGCAACAAAGCCTTTCTCCAGTTGCTTCATTATTTTTATAGCTTCTCTACAAGTTCTCATCATCTCCACCTTAATAATTAACTTCTATTGTCCTGATGCCATGTGCTCTCCGGCTGACCAGTTAGATCTTTCCTGGTGTTTTCGCTGGTGGTGGTGGTTGTAGTATCTTTCTCAGAAAAGGCAATGGATTTCCCCTAGCTGGTCCAGTTTGCTTTTAGTAAACATGTATTTTCTACCTATTTCCCAGACTTTATTTGATCCTCAGACAGGGGATGTATAAATACAAATAATTGTATGTTTTTAAGGTCGAACTAATGAACCATGCTTGTTGGATTGTTATCTTTGTTTCTTAAATATGGGCATATATTTGCTACCTTGTCTTAGAATACTGCTCTATTTGATTAATTTAAAAATCTTGGATACTAAGTTTATCTTTGTATTAATATGATGGTGTGATTATTTTGCATTCCTCTGTGTACTCCTTTGCATGAATTTCTCTTGCTTTTTTTTTCATTCTGATAGCATTAAGATCAATGCAAATTGAAGTTGAATATTAATTTCAGTTTTGGATCATACTTGAATCTTTGGGCTGTATCTGTTTCTGTGCTATCTTTACTGCTCGTTGACCTTATTATTTCTCTTCTCCTTTGACTTTTATAGGCAAAATGTTTTTTCTTTTTCTTCAGTAAATTTCTACATCAGCTTTGGCACAAAATATTCATTTTCCAAGTATGACTTTATTTGGAAAATACCCTGAGATAGGCTGAAACTGTCTTGTGACTGACCAGCATATAGACTTTACTAGAGCCTGCAGCAGTGCACTGGTGTCTGGCTCAGCAGCTGAAATTTCTCTAGGTATGATATAAAACCTGTTTGTCTTACCTTTAAAAATACACCTGCATGCAAGTATGTTTTGAATATAGCATAAGCATTTGCCCTGGATATTGATCTCTTCACCCTCTATTCCATGATTTACATCTCTATATTATATTATTATTATATTATTTCTTCAGATGTTTATTCCTCCACTTAACTTTGATGTCCTTCGTAGAGTTGTTCTTCCCACAACTAAGGTGCAAATGCAAGGTAACTTGTCTTGTATGTTTGGGATTTCTCTGTATATATATTCAAGGTCAGGTTCCCTTAGTTACACATATTCTGCCTGTTTGAAATGTAGGACTTCGGTTACAGATTTTTTTTGTGTGTATTTACTTTTAATTGCATTTACATGCGATTACTTAGAGTCAGGTTGTTTTATCAGACCTTTCCCGTGTACATAGGACTTACCTTTCATAATCTAGGCCAATCTTCTGCTAGGTAACAAAAATACCCAGGAAGGAATGAAGTGGTATGGCCTCTTATTTTGTCAGGTGAATGACGACTTTTTATTATTTTATTTATTTATTTTCCCCTTCAGAACTGTGGTCGTAGGTGGTGCCTGCTGGATGTCAGAATGTGACTGGGCAGTAATTCTCAATCCTGCTCTGCTCTCTTCCAGCCCCTGAGTGTCTGCCATCCTCTGCAAATAGCAAAGAATGGCTCAGTTTTCCCATAGTTCTCCCAGTGTTTGTGATCAGGAGAGGTTACTAGAGGGCATCTATTCGAGCCACGTTTTGATGTGTAATTTTAAGCCAGCTCTGTTGCTAAGCAAACAAGCAGGACCCCCCGGAGCAGTCCTTCCTCTTCTGCCACTCTTAGCCCCTATTTCCACCTCTTGTTTGTCCCGTAAATGGTGCTAGTATTGCTGTTTGTGCAGCTGGGCACTGAACTGTGCAGCTGGGCACTGTACTGGATTAGGGAACTACACTAATCTTCGTCTTTGAGTCCTTTTTCATCTCTGTCAGTTTGGCTTGGTTCATTATGTGGCTTGGAAGTGCTTGTGCTGGCAGAGCACAGGGCAGCGTGAGCGCAAGTGACCCTGCACGCTGGCATCCCTGGGGGACAGGGACAGAACAGGGGCAGGACTTGGCGTTGGTGGATGTTGGCAGTGACTGCTTAACTGCACACCCGACTACAGCCAAAATTAACTTGGGACTTTACAGGGGTTGCCTACAGGCCACATCGCAGTGGACTTTGTTTTTGGAGGAGGGAGATCAGAGGAGTTAATAAGCTGAAAAGAAGCCTGCAGCCTGAATGCCAGAAATATTGTACAATCCTGCATGTATAGGTTGGAGGTTGTAGGAATATCAGCTGTATTCGGTGGTGAGCATTGCCTGAGTCTGGGCCTGCAGCTCCTGTTTTGGGAGGTTGCTGGAAAATCGCAGAGAGACAGAGACAATTTATGAAAATGTTCAAGCTCCCTTGAAAGCATAAGAACCATAAAGCAGATTTTTTGATAGCTGCTTAATTCAAAGAAAAAGTTACAGAAAAAGTCCTGAAATTCCAGGTAATTGTGCTTAGTGATCATGTTGGTTCTCTCTGGTTTTAAAAGGACATTTTTCAGGTACTACGCATTGCTTGAATGCTTGTGTATGTATGTGTGTGTGTGTGTAATCTTGAAAACTGAAAAATTAACCCTGCAGACATCTTCCAATTAATCTAATGGTCATCAAGTTTCAAAATGCTTTTAAATGAAGCTTTGAATGATTCCTTCTGGTACTCACATTACTAAGGGATTATCATTACATGATTTAGAACTGAAATGTTTTGCTGTAATAAGAATTATATGATTTTTTTTTTCTCTCCTTTCCCTTTCCCTTCCCCCCTGGTTTTGAATCTAGGTTGGCTGGTTTATTTCTGAGTGTTTACATACACATGTGCAAATGTGCAGTGAAACAAAGTCAAACAGTTGAAGATGGTAATATTATCTTTATTCCTATATATACAGAAACTAAATAAATATGCACAGTTTAAGTTAATATGCTACAA
>JAWLRI010000104.1:323815-362846 GCA_034781795.1 Crypturellus tataupa | reverse complement strand
GAAGCTCCACGTCCCTCTTGTCCTGGGGAGCCCAGAACTGCACCCAGTACTCCAGGTGCGGCCTCACCAGAGCTGAGTAGAGGGTCAGGATCCCCTCCCTCCACCTGCTGGCAACGCTCCTCCTCATGCAGCCAGGATCCCACTGGCCGCCTTGGCCACGAGGGCACATTGCTGCCTCATGGTTAACTTGTTGTTAACCAGGACTTCCAAATCCCTCTCTTGCGGAGCTGCTTTCCAGGAGGTCAGCCCCTAATCTGCCTGGACTTATTCCTCCCCAGATGCAGGACTCTGTACTTGTCCTTGTTGAACCTCATGAGGTTCCTCTCTGCCCAACTCTCTAACCTGTCTAGGTCCCTTTGAATGGCAGCATGGCCCTCGGGAGTGTCGGCCACTCCTCCCAGTTTGAATCCTGCTCTTTGGGTCTCCTTCTGCCCTCCTCACTTCTTCTAAGGTTGTTCCTTTATCATATCTGTGATTGTGCAGCCCAGTGAGAAGTTTTACAACAGTTTCCGGGGATGCTCTGATTTGTTTTGTACATAAACACTCTATATGATGAGACTTAATGTACTGATTACGTTCCAAAGATTATAAAATATTTTTTTTTCAGGCTTAGTGTTGGGAACCTACCCTAGTATGACCTTTTGAACAAAGCTTCTTCTGTCAGCATTTCATCATTCTGCAGACAGTATGGGTGCCTGCACTTAAATAACGCAAATAGATATAACCAAGTTAACAAGCCAAAAGTTGCTGATTTTTTTCAGTCTTAAGTCTGTGATTCTAGACAGTCTGACCTTGGTGGGGAGGGGTGGAAAAAAGGGATTTGGTTATATATTTCTGCTTTGCTTTATTACACAGCTTCACCTTTTATGGGGAAAAAAGTATATCCTTCCTAAAGACTGAAAATAAAATCTAAATCATTGTTGGCAAAATACTGTGTACAGTGTTTGAAATTTTTCCTGAAAGTTACAGTTTTGAGTTCAGCCGGAAATGTTACTTTAAATAAAAAAGAATATGCTTCCATTTCGAAAAGAAAAATTTTGCTCAGTTAGAAGAATTTATTTTATATAGATTTTTGGTTTGGGTTATTTTGAAGGAAATTCCAGATTTAACTAGTAAAAGCAACATCATTTTTTTTGCTCTTTTTGTCAACCTGTGCTATCATAATAGCCTACAGTTTAATGTGTATTTCCTGCAATTTGTGCATTTTTAGATACTCTCTTTATACAGGTCATCAGTTCCAATACACAAATCTTGCAGCATTTTTTAAAGCTTCATAACAAACTCTGCCTATATAGAATTACAGTAGCATTCTTAGTATTTGCACAAATCCATCTAGTATTTAACTTACTGGATTAACTGTTTTCTTTCTCTGTATTTCCTTCTTTCATTACTTTTTTTTTTATAAATTCTTTAGGGTGTTTTAACAAATGTTTTTACTGTAGATGATCTTTTTAGAAGAAAATATCTATTTATTTGTGACTGTAGAATGCCTTCTTATATTATTTCCACATTGTTGCAAATTACAAAAAATTATCTTCTTCTCTTTGTAAAAAACGTGTAGATTTACTGTGTTTATTTCAGAATTGGGTGCTTTGTGCACAGTTTGTATCATATTCTGTTTTCTTCCTTGGATACGGAGGCTGACTTATTCCTCAACTCAAATACATGTTTTTCCAAAATTATGGACATCAAAGGATTCATGCTGAAGACTTTTCAGATCTGCCAACAAACTGGGTTTAAGACAGAGTGCCTCCTCACTTTAATAACTTTTTTCATCAAAAATAGATGTTCATTGACAATTGTCAGTGTTGTCTCTTCCGCTGTTTTGCAGCGTGTGGGGCAGCATGTGATCTGCAGACTTGCAAGAGCTGCAATGGTGCTCACTGATATGAGAACATGGATATTAACTCCAGTGACATGTAATTCAAGCTGTAGTTTTTATGCTGTTATGCACATGTGTGAAAGTGACATGTATGAAACAACAATAACACAATGAATGATAGTGATTAATTAATGCAACAGAAAAAAAGCATTATAGCAAAGACTGTTTTTATCCTCTTCTGCTTGTGTTATCTGGGTTGTGAACAATGCAGATGAAATAATATATTAAACACTGCTCAGTGGAGTTCTGACATTGTGCTGTCTTGTCTCTCTAAGAAGGTCTTGTCTATTGATTGGTATCAGGAATAGTTGTAAATTTTTATGTCTTAATATGAGTAGTGTAAGACTTTGCTGCTCAGAATTGAAAGTAATCAAGAGAAACACACATTCTGATTTTTCTTTTTAAGTCCCCTATGCCAGGATAAAATCAAAGGTTGGCCATGAGAGCATTTTACTTTAGTATCTGTTTTTTCATTAGACTCTGCTGTTTAGGGAGAAACCCTGAAAGATATGTGTATTTCTCTGTGTGCTTGTTAGTTTTGATTTTATTTTTTCCTGTAATCAGAAATGATTTCAGGATGGTGTTATGACAGATGCTTCAAGAAGCATCAGATGTTTGGTTTAGAAATTTAATAGGATTATGAAGCTTTGTAAAATTATTATTATTAATTGAGCCGCAAGGAATAGGTCAGATGTTCTAAAATATGTTTTCTTCCCTTGCTGGAGCAGTTTTCTGACCATGCTGCTAGCAGTTGGAGCTCATATGATCTTTACTGAATTACATTCTAAATCATTAATGAGGCGATAAAATTGCTGATAACTAGCCATCTGCAGAGTGGTTAATTCACTAGGCAACTATGTTGTATATAACAACTTTGTTACCAGGTGAACTTTCAGAAATCTGCTAGAGGTGGAGAACATTTTTTTCCCCTTTTAAGGGAAGAAAGAACTTTTAGTAATAGGTTTACATATGTGTATATTTTATATATATATATATATATATATATATAGTTAGAATTGTTGTGTTCTTAAGGCTTTCTTGTTGAAAAAGCATACCAGAAGCTCCCAGTCTTCTCCTCTCTGCTTGAATTCTCTTCTCTGCATCCACATGCCTAATGCTTTCGAGTTAGCTGCTGTGTGCTCACTTCAAGAGCCTATTAGAGGATAACATTCTCTCATTCTAAGTGATAAAAAGAGAGAACTGCATTGGAAACTTTGTGTCTAAAACTACAGAAATAAAAGAAAAATTCAGAAGGTCCCCCCATCTCTTGTAAAAATGTAAAAGGCTTTAAAATCCCAATTTACATTTTTTTTTTTAATGGAATAGATTGTGCACAAAGTGCTCTACTGAAAAGAAAAGAAAGAAGAAAAGAAAAAAGAAAAAAATAGTAGAGAATATTGTAGGAACATTATGCCTTCATAAAGCATGTGCAGGCAAATCTTGACATAGTGGCATTGGAGTCTCAAAGTTAGAATGCTGCCTCTTTTGGAGCTACTTGGAGGCAGATGAGGAAGCAACTGCCGAGCTGGCCATGGTCTCAAGCCGGTATATCTCCATTTATTGTGCCATTAATTTTTTAAATCTCTAATCATCTACTGTCTGACTCACTTGGGCATCTTATAGGTCACCTTATTAACCCGTTGAGATGAGCTTGGGTATTCAAGTAGACTCTTGGTAGAGTTAATAGTTGAATTGCACTGATTTTCCATTGGTAACCAGTTTTCTGGATGGCATTAGGAAATGCCTGAAAAAGGCTGTCCAAGGAAGTGATGGAGTCCCTGTCCCTAGAAGTGCTCAAGAAGTGTGTAGATGGGGCGCTTAGGGACATGATTTAAAAGTTATGGTTTTGAGGGGCTTGTGGTTGGACTCTTATGATCTTGAACGTCTTTTTCCAACCATAATGATTCTGCGATACTAAGAATTCCAGAGACTCAGCTATGCTGCTGCTTTATAGACCCAAGAAAAGAGGAGGATCTTGCCACAGCCTTGAGGGCAGAGGTCTGGGGGCAGATTTTGTCAGCATATGCATCATCCTGATAACTTTATTTTTTCCTTTGAATGCATTGACCTTGTGGAGCACATTAGAGACATATTTACTAAAGGCATTTTTTTCAGATGAGTGGGAAAGGATTGAATCCTGAATTAGTATAGAAGACTATTTGTGATTAATTTTGAACTTCCATAGAAACATTGGATAATGTTTTTCCTTACTAATTACCTGTCCAGATTTGCCAGATTTGTTTGTTTTATTGTTTTTTTCTCTCTAGTTGGAAGAAAAATATTAAGCTTTTCTTTTTGGGTGACCTTCAGAGCAACTTTGCCTAAGCCACCTGTGAGAACAGAACAGATTTGTTTGTTACTCCTCTTGGACTATTTTTATCTGCAGAAGTTAAGCGGAAACATATTCAAGATGTAAAATGTCTGAAATATTTGTTTAAAATCTGTTCCTACCATTATTTTTATCCCTGTTGCATATTTAAACAAATGCCACCTTTACTCAAAACACTGTTGTTGTTGTTGCTTTTTTTTGTTGTTGTTGTTGAAACCAAGAAATGAGAGCGCTTACGTTAGTGCTAGTGTCCCACAGAGGCTTCAAAACTGCAGCTGCTCCAGAAGAAAGAGGTTAGTATTTGTCCATCCAACCCACGGCTATAGGAGATCAAATTATGCTGGTGAAGCAGGAAATAAAAATAATGTTGCAAAAGGCTTTTATCTATGCAGAAGGAAAAGTCCTAGGCTGTTGATTTCTTTTTCTCCAAGGTGCCTTTCAGAAGGTTGTTAAGATTTGTGTGCTTTGTTGGCTGTTACCTTTAAGTGCTTATTCAAATGGCAGGAATTAGCCAGGGGTGACTGATTCGGTTAACTCCCTTCCTGTCTGCTCTCTATTTCTTTCCCGGCAGGAGTAGCTGGATGTGAAGCAGAGGAGCTGCTGCAGTTCACACACTGGTGTGTTAGGAGAGGCTAAAATTAATGCCATTTCCTTCTGGCACACAGGACTGAATGGTGATGTCTTGGGCTGCCAATTGCCTTGGAGCTTGTGGTGGTTGCAGAAAGAGGCTGATGCGGGTGATGTATAGAAATAGCCTTAGCTATCCTGGTGCATTCTGCTAAGTAGATTAAATGAGTAACATCTGATCTGAAAATGGAATAGGCAAATATATTCATGTCACTGGTCAAGGTGAAGCATTTTTTTTGTTCCTTATTATTATATTAATTATATAAGCTCTTGTAGATGCTTCTGCTTCATCATCCTCATTATATGCCTTTAATCCTCCCTCCTCACAGCCTAGTTATTGCCCAGTTCCATGATTCCTTCTAGAGCTGGGGATCCCAGTGGAAGTATCACACCATGAATGTGGATGCCTGTAGGGAAATAATTACAGCCTGAGGCCTAGAGAATTTTCCTACAGAACTGGTTTGGAAATAATTGTTAAGGAAGTGTCTACTCTTGCTTCTCATAATGTACTTGCTCTATTAGTAGGGCATAGTGCTTTAAAGTTGTGAAGTTAGTACATCTCTTAAGCAATAGACATGCATTTTCAAGAACAGGTGGTGGTTTGATCAACTTAGATGTTTATCTTCAGGCTTGAAAAAATCAGATGAGGAATTGGTATTTTCTAAAATGAGAACCCTTTCAAAAGTTAAAGTTTAGCAACACAGGATGTCCTTAAACACTTTGTAGGCCCAAATTCAACAAGGCAATTATGGCAAACTGAATGTCTGAGGTATTTGTTGATGTTGTTCGTAATTAAAGTGCTTTACCATTCAAGTAATAAATGAAATGAATTTTACAAAATGGAAAAAAAAAGTATTAATGATTCTCAGCTGCATTCTGCATTATATTACTTTTACTTCCTCTTATTTCAGCACCCACATAGAGCCACCCACATGTAAGGTTTATACAGCTGGGAAGATAGAAGTCCTGGCTTCTTCCCCTCATTTGAAGTGTGGATGTGCCGCTGAAGAATCAGTGATCTGGCTAGCTCAAAGTGTAGTTGTAATTACTTCTAATCCCAGTGTTTATGGAATGCTAGGGTTGAGTATAACATTTTCTATTAATGTTATATATTCCCCAGTGCTACCTTTCCCTATTATCTTATTATTTATCTGTTTAAAAAAAAAAAGTATGAAGTAGCAGTTGTTTTCTAAATTAATATTAATGATTTGTGTTTCTAGTCAGTTTATATCATGCTCCTTTTCAGTGAGATTTTGCAGAGGAGAGGAAGGCAAAGGAAAACAGCAGATGTCTGCAAGAATCTCCGACTTAACCAGAATCTGCCTTTGATCTTATCTGGTCCTGAATATCTAGGCCTGTGGTTTTCAAAGCTCTTCTTTCTGTGACAGGCCTTGGATATCAACTGGAGAAGCCTGATCTGTTCAAGTCAAAGGTTAATAATTAATTTAGTTAAAGATTAATTCAGACATAATGGACTTTTACTGTATACAAAGTTATGTCACTGGATTCAGTAGGGTCCAAATCAAGCTGGTGGGGTTTCAAAGGATGCCCCCAAGAACTCTACTTCCGTGCACAGAAAAGGATGACTAGTGAAATCACATGAAAATCGCTTCATTGCCTGTTGCACCAAGGGTAATGAATTAAATGTTTGTTCTCCCACCCTGTTGAGCTATGCAGCAAAAGTGCCTTGGCCCTGGGGCTGCCTTTTTTGTGGGACTCCACCAGGTGGAAACAGACGCTGATTCCTCTTTTAGTCTCAGCTGACAGGTGTGATGATTTTAAAGCCTTTTTTGTTACGGCATAGAAATAGAGTTTCATAGTGACCCCTTTGCTAAAACAAATACCTAATTTATCCCATTAAAACATTGTGGAGATATAAGACTTACCATTTTCAGTCCAAGTGTATCCGTATCTTATCTGGGTAGTGGCTAGAACCAGAAACTTCCACTCCCCTTTAAGAATATTAAAGGAAGGGGAAAGTCAAAAAATGGCAATGCACTAATTTGTGACAGGGTTTTTATGAGGTGTTTTTCTGTATGAGCATGTGACTGCATGGGCTTATCTGGGAGATCCTTATACTACCATATTGCTAATGAAGCAGAAGACATTTAATAATAGATGGTTATGGAATACTTCGCCTTTATTAGATAGTTTTCCTTGTGGACCTGGACAAGAAGCAGAGAAATCCCATGGAGCTAGAGTTGCTAATAAAGAAGCCAACATACCATTCCACATTAGTAGCTTAAGGGCTGCCCTCAATAAAAACAGTGGCTAAGCCCATATTGATATTGCCGGAGCAGCTGGGTAATTTTTCAGTGCTTTTGAAAAATCTGCCCTTAAGTGTGTAATTTCTGTGATTTTTCTCAAAACTGCTGATATTTTGTGACAGTGAGATTAAAGAAGCATTATCATAGAGATGTTAAAGAAAATCAAGCAGGTGGCTTCCTCTCTCCCCGCCAAAAACTGCTGTGACAGTGGTTTGCAAGTGGTGATTAACTAGACTAACCCACAGTGGGACTAGGTCACTGCTGCGGTTTGTGGCAGGTGTGTATTGTGGGCAGTAACTCATAAATGAACACTGTATGTCAAAGCCAAATTAATAGAGACAATCTCTCAGCGCTAATACCATATTCTCATGTTTCACCTCTGATACTTTCAGAAATTGTGGTAGGAATTGGTCCATGTATTTTGAAACAAGATTTGCCTCTCCGACTTAAGTTATGTCCTTCTGGTGTGCTGAAAGTGGGAGACTCGTCTTGGACCACCTGCATGTATAACTTATGGAGAGAGGAACCCACCTTTGCTACTCCACTAACATTTTAGATTCTGTGTGTTTTCAACTAGTGTTTTAGGTTCACATGGTAGTGTTTCAGATTCTTTGATGGAGTGAATCAATACGTTGTTGCTCTTGGTGGTTTTCTTGTCTGCCCAGCCCACTCAGACTGTGAACTGCATGGGCAACAAATAGTATTTGGCTATTGTGCTAGTAAGCGCTGCCATAGGGCACTGCTATTTTAGGGTGATGCCTGGGCACATGAAGTGAAAACAAAGTTGTAGAACAGCAGCTCATGTTCATAGTCAGGTATGTCAGGTTCAAGTACTGATTCTTTGGGATTAATTTCCAAATGTTTATAAGAAGAATTTGCAAAATAGATAAATCTCCAAATGGAATTACTTGTTTTCAAAGTATTTACTGCTTGTATAATCAGAATACACTGTGAGAACAGGATATATATACTAAAAGTTTTTTGAATGAAGCATTTATTATGGACATGGTGATATTTGAATAATTGTTGATTTTATTTTTTTTAAAGCTAACATACTGTAGGATAGGCAGTCACTTTAAAAAAATCTTTAGGAACTCTAAGAAACATATGCCTTTGCTTGATTCACCTAGTATTCTTTAATGGATTTGATTTGGGAGGTTCAGCATGAATAGGGCAAGTCAGTTTAATGATATTAAGTGAAGTAGTTGGGCTGGTTTAAATTGCATAACATTGCATGACTTAAGGTTATCTCAGAAAGCGTTGTGTTTGGCAAGTGCTGACAATGGATCTAGAACTTCTAGATAACCTGACTTTTCTTCTCGTGAGTTTACTTGTATATAAATATGCGTAGCTATTTATAGACTCTTGTGGAAAAGGAGTGGTGTGGAAAACATGAAAGTCTTGGCTTATGAAATTCTTTTAACTCTTGCTTAAGGCTTACGTTCAGTTGTCCACATATTTGCAATGAATTGCTACCTTTTATAGCAAAGAATTCTCAAGTACGGTACTGTTTGTAACTGGATTTAGTTACTTAGCTGACAAAGTTTTCAGTAAATCCTAGACAATTCTTTAATGAGAAAAAGGATTTTCACTTCTAATAGTGACTTGTTGTTTTATGCTTTACATATGCTTAGAAGTAAAATCACAATGAAATACTTTGCTATATTTGCTCATGAAGTTGTGCAATACAAAAGTATTTTTGAATTAAAATTTAAGTTGCCTAATATGGCATGGACATACTAGTCTGTACTTGCAAATATATCTTCAAAGCTTTGATTAAGCTTAGATCTTGATTTGTTGCCTTATGTGATGCAAGTTAGCCTCTACTTTGAGGCAGGTGTCTGTAGTTCTCGAGCAAAAGATTCCTTTTATGCTGTCGAACTCACTGGCTTTTTTTGCTCTTTTGTTGCCTTTACATTATGCAAAACCCAGGGGAACGGAGAGAGGAAATGCTTGTGTCCATTTGTGTGGGACACTCCTTGGAAAAAAACGTGGGCATTGAAGGCCCAAGAACAATGTAGAGTCAAGCAAAGAGAGTATTGCTAAATTTGTTCTACCTTGCTTTCTGTTCATGGGAAATATGGAGCACCCATTACTTTGCCAAAGTCATCTGTGTGTGCTAATACCACAAAGAGCCGATATGCTCCACATTATAATGCTGAGGAACAAATACCAGTGCATTTACCCAGCGTTTGCAGGGCTGCTATTCAAATGAAATGGGGATAAGCTTGTTTTTTTGCCATGCTTATTTTTGGTTATGTGGTTCTCTGTTGCAGTGCTCTGATCGAATTATTTACTTGCCAGTATTTTGGTGGAAGATCTAATCTCCTTTAGAGAGCAATGCAGAGCCCTTGAAACATAACTTTGAACTCCAACATTTTCATTCTGTCATTCTGTGTTTTGTTTTTCAGAAGCTTTAAATTAGGCGTTCTTCACCTCCGTGTCTCTCTCTCTCTCTCTTTCTCTCTCATCATGCTTTTTTTTTTTGATCCCGGTGTACAATGAACTTGTTTGGCATGAAGTTGGCATACTTATTTTCAGCAGATGAGGAAAATGTGGCAAAAATACAGAATTCAAGATAGGAATTGCCATAGGAAACTAAATATGTTATGCTCCCTGTGTTAGGCTATTATAGTTGTTTTTTTAATATAGGCATGTCTGTATTAATTCAGGATAAACCATCTGGAAGTGGGATGGGAAGTTTCTTAATTTTTACTTAGCAGAGTAGAAAGTTTAAAATCAGGATTAAGTGCAACTTGCTTCAAAATGTGAAAGATTAAAATAAATGCCACAGTACTGTTTGATTAAAAGCATTGGATTAAGCCTTCATAGAGTTTACTTATCATGCTAATTATAGACTTTACAGTAAGAATGCTACTTTATTGCATCTGATATTGCTTCACGTTGCCTACTCTAAGGATGCCTTGGTTGCATCATGAGAGGAGCACAGTCCATGTATAGCTGCGTATACCTTTGTGTAGCTCCTCATGATGGAGTCCTTCTAGGGAATTTGTGGTTATGGGAACTGTAAGTTTAAACCACTGCTTTCTGTCAGAATTTGCAGTCAGTCTGGTGGTGGGTGTGGGGGTGTTTCCATATCATTTTAAAACCTGTACTCGTGAAATCCTTGCTTCAACTGATGGCTTTCACTACCAGAATATTTTTTATTGTATTAAGAGGAAGGTACAAGTACTGTTTCTATTCTTATGGAGGTCATGATAAATGTAAACACAGACTGAAGGAATGCATGAGGTCTTTATTACAGATCCATAAAATCTGATACCCAGCTTAGGGAAGTAAGAGAAACCAAATGGGAGAATAACGAACTTCATGCAATATTATTTTCTTAACCTAAATAAAACTGAAACTGTTGAAGAGAAGAACATTGTTTTGCTCTTATCACTATTGAAGTTGTAGCATAAGGTATCATTTGCCACTATTGCTAAGCTAAAAGTTGCAGCTTGTCTGACATACTGTTAGCTTACAAACTGAAATTTAGATGAATGCACGAGTAGTATTACCTTAAGCCTAAATTAAATAAAGTATTGGCTTTCTTGTCTCCAATATATTCGGAATGAAGCCCGGGAGACAATGAAATTGGTAAGAAAGCAACTATTTTGAATCCTCCTCCTCTCCCTGAGTCTTTTTTCTGTTTTCTTCACTACTTTCCAGTAAAAATTAATGTAGGGAAAAATTTAGTTCTCTACCATATTAAAATTTGCTTATGGGAGGAGTGGCAGGTAGACCAGAGGACTGTGGTTCAGGGGGATCTGGACAGGCTGGAGAGATGGACATAGAAGTTCATGAAGTTCAACAAAGGCAAGTGCAGGGTCCTGCAGCTAAGGAGGAATAACCCATAGCCAGTAGAAGTCCTAGAGGAAATAAGTACCTACAGCCTTAAAAAAAATGGTGGAGGGAGGATCATTGGGAAGATCTAGCAGACATCTACTTGTCCTAATACACCTTTTCTGAAAATCTTTAAAAATATATATTTTTTGTAGTAATGTTATACTTGTCACATTCTGCTTTTTAAAAAGAATTTGTTACGGCAGTATTCACACACCTAATCAGATTAGGTTGTACATTTTCATGAATTGCACAAATCATTCCTTATTCCTTATTGGAATTCCGTATTCCAGTAAGTTTGGAGACTAAAGAACTAATCCTACAAATTGTTCACTTTAAGCTAAACTGTGTCTGTTGTTCTGTTTATCTGTACATTTTCAGAGTTTTATAGGCTTCAGGTGGGGGGAAAAAAAGAAAAAAAAGGAAAAAGAGGTGTTAGCAGATCTTTTAACTGTCTGTTAACAGTCCAGATTGGGCCAACTGAAACGGCATTTTTTTTTGTGTGTGTAAGACGTGGGTTATAGTTGAATGTATAGGCAACATACTCAAAAACAAAGAGGCTTTCGAGGCCTTAATTCAAGATATTTGTGTTTTGGTTTTGCATTTTGATGTGCTGAAAACTTACCTCAATGATGACACTTTAAGAGATCAAATTTAGCTACTTTCCTAGACACACTACAAACCTGATGTGGCTTGTAGAGAGATCTGCAATTCCTGCTGGGTGTAAAATACTAAAAAAGCAGATTAATGGCTCTTAATTGCAGGTATTTGTGGTGACTTGCGAGTGGTAATCTAAAATGCAGGATGTTTTCTGCTCAATCAGGAAAAATAGCTGTTGATCTCCTTGTCATATTTTTTCCCCCATATTTTCAAACCGCTTAAAGCTATAGAAAGATTGAGGGGTTTTTTGAAGATGTGGATTTAAAAAAGCTGCAAATAATGTGCAGCTTTTGTGGCTGCAAATAATACTAGTACTTAACGGCTGTGAAAGCACAACACTTCTGTGAAATAGTAACTATTCAGTCATATTTACAATGTATTTGCTTTCATTTTAGAATTGGAAAAGCCTCTTCCTCTGGCCCTCCTGCCTCTTGCAGGTCTTGTATTTATTCTGCTCTCTCACTGCCGTCTAGTAAAACAAGTGTTAATCCTTAGGAAGTTTCCTTAATGGGCCTTAGGGTTCATTTTGAATTCTAACCTGCTAATGTGTTACTTACTGGGGAGAGCGCCCTTCGAGTCTTAAATCGAAGTTCATGCTCAGGCACGAATTCCTGAATTCCACTGAAAAGAGCCTGTTTCAACTTGTCCCTGCTACCTCTGACCAAAGTGTCTCAGAAGCAGAAATGGTCTACCAGGATCTGCCAGTTCTGGTGCCCTTATGAACTGGATTCCTCATACAGTAAATTGTTGTAGGAACAGGTTACCTAGTATGGCAGGCTGGCACTCACACAGCTAAAGATCATCGTGATTGCTGCTTACAGTACTGTAGAATCCTGCTTAGTGTCTTTCAGCATTTTTAAAAATTGCTTGCATTTTTTAAAACTGTGTGTGTAAGTAAGTATAAGTTAAACTAAATGTGTATGTGAGAGTTTGTGAGTACAGTTATTTTTGTTCAGGTCTTCCACAGTTACTTTCCGTTTTGGCTCTGTTGAAGATTAACATTCAAACCTGGTTTTATATCTTTGAAATCAAAACTGGCCATAGAGACATTAAAGCTAGTTCTTGTTTTAATATATATTGTGTTCGTTGCTCGCTGAATGTAGACAACACCATGCCTGTTGTATATAACATTTGACTGTCAGAAGAACACTGTGTTTGGTATTAAGGTAGTTATTGATAGTGTATCTTCCAGGTCATACATTCTCTGCAAAGCGTATAGCAAAGCCTTCATACAGTTAATGGACTGTGGGCTTGGGTTTTTTGTTTGCTTGTTTGTTTATTTTTTCTCTTATGGAACCACAGGGCAGATTTACTGCAGTAAATCAGAACTCTAGACCTTAAATGATAATGCTAGCTTGTTTCTTCATGAAGCACATTAATTAAAGGACTTCTCTTTGAAAAATATAGAGATTTTCCTCCTGAAGAGGAAAAGCGGTTGTTGCTGGGTTGGGGCCACTGCAGCACAAACAGCTGGTGACCGTTCTAGCAGTGCTGAATGAGGCCCCAAGTGCACAGCAGGGTACATACTCAGTGGTTCTTGCATGGTGGGAGTTACGTTTCGCAGGCATCGTTTCCACCATCGTGCCAAGGGTGTCTTACACATTCTTTCAATGGTCCTTAAATAAGAAGCAACCTGTAAAGCTGCCCAGATCATGTAAACTATCTCGTTGCTAAATAGGAATAAAGTGAATGAAGTGTTATTAGGCTGATTAAGGTAATGCTTCTGTGTTTTACATAAAATGGTACCTCATGAATTGCTTTATGGAAAATAATTAGAAAACCCTAATACTAAATCCATGTCGTGTTACTTAGTGTGCGCTGTATTATCAATATGTGTTCAGGAATTGTTTCTTATCAGCATATTCCCATGACATTTCCTCTTGTAAAATAACTTGTCTCCTTCTAACTCCTCCACCCACTTTCTATTTACAAAGTTCACTTTAATTCCTCTGTGTCTATTCAGATAAAAAAATGCATGTTGCAGAATTAATAAGAAAAGGTTGTGACTTCTGTGTGGAATTTGTGGACTTCCTGACAGGCAAAAGTAGGCCACGTTTAATGCCAATGGGTCAGATTTTTACATCTTCTGGTATTTAGATATACAAATCTTGAATTATTGTGACTCTTTTTTTTAATGAAATCCTCCTGTGGTGGGAGGTGGGGGCAGAAGAACCAGGAAGGACACCAGGGACATCCTCATTGCCAAGGTCTCTCGCTGTGCAAGATGCAGACTCCGATGGCCCTGAGTTACAGGAGGTGCCTGGGGGTGCTGTCCCCGGCATGTGTGGCTGGCCGGGATGTCGGCAAATGCCCCCACGAGGAAGGAGGTTCAGGCAGCCGGGACATCATGCTCTTTAGACAGCGCCGCTGAGGAGCACCAGTTCTGAGCAGTTAGTGAAGCTTCGACCTTTATAATCCCCCAAAAGTGAAGGGTGGGGGGAGATGGAGGCGACTTAGCTGAGGCAGTGCATACAGCGTGCATTATTGCATTTATATTTCAGTTTGTAACACATTGAGAAAATGTTAGTATGTGTGCTCACTCAACGTACTCTTTATTCTTTGTCTGTCTTGGTTTTCTTTATATCCTAAGCAAAAGATTTCAACTTAAAAAGCCTCTAGTTCTACTTTGAAATTAGGAAGATGCAGCAGAAGCTTCTCTTTTTTTCAGTTCCTCCAGAGTTTCCAGACATTCTTCTTCCTAGTTTCTGCTTCCTGCTGTTTGTAATTTATTACCTTCTTGCTCCTAAGAACACTGAATATTGCGTGACCAGAAAGCATGCTTTTATCTTTGCACCAGTAGTGCTTTTCTGTGTTTATTCCCCTACACCCACACAAAATTGGTTTAGAACTTTCCCTATACTTGGAGGCTGGAAACTGTCTATATTTGTGCTCTGCTCCTCAAAGGTGTAAAATCTTATTTTTGTTTAAGCTCTGTAATGATAAAATTGTCAGGAGCTTTTGTTATATTAAAAATGTTTTTAATGATTTGCCCAGAAATTTAGAGATACCATAAGGCTTTTTGTGGTGGGGAAAAAAAAAAAAAAAAAAAAACCTTTAACTTCAGGGGGATCTGGATTAGCCCTGGTGCTTAGTAGTATCTTTTCTTTTTCAAATAATTCTGTCACTATAAGTGACTATACAAATTAAAAAAAAAAAAAAAAAAAAAAGAAAGGAGGAGGTAATGGAGTTTGAACATGTGACCACAATAACACATCATCTTGTGGTTTAAAAACGACCACTTATTTCAGTGAAATAATCTGGAAACAATTTGTCTTGCTGACTTTACTAGAAACTCAGCTTTTTCTAAAGTGCGTTCAATTCCCTGAATAGGTAATAACATTCAAACAGTATGTTTATCCTATTTTATTAGAAAAGATTCATGGTGGGTAAGGAATTACCCTGCCACAAGTGCAAAGGATAAGCTGACTCTGTCCTGTTTTTCTTTCACTGTCTAGAATTAATTTTGGGAGAGAGACTTGTATAAAAATAATAATACAGCCATGTCACTTGAGACTTATCCTGTAATTTATTTTTACAGATTCATACTGGTTACCTAGATATTTTTGAATGTAGTAGTCAAGAGATATCTCATCTGATAACTTCAGCACTCATTTCTTCAGATGTTTCTATACTTTATGTTGATAGATGGGAGATGAGCTGAGATAATGGGGGATTTAATTCAGAACTGAGTTCTTGATGTCAAGAATTAACAGTGATCACCTAAAGGAGCGATTAGCTAAAACTGAGTTGAGGAGGAAGCTTATAAATGAGGCTTAGAATTTCTTTTACTTGAGAGATGCAAAAATATCTGATAATTGTTTTTGTAAAAGGAACAACTCCTAGGTAAAGGCTTCGAACTGAGCTGGATGGATATCCAAATCACCAAGTATATTTGGAATAAACAAAGCACTCATGAGTAATGACAGGAAAAAAGGATTTGTCAGCAGAGAAGGAATCAGAGGTCAAGATATGCAGGTGTAGCATTACAATCACAGAAATTAAACTATGTAAGATCTTGCAGAAGAACTTGGAACAAACAGTACAATGTTTTTCAGCTGTATAAATTGAAAGAGAGCAAGAAGGTTGTAGTAGTGACCTCTGCAAAGTCTAGATGGGATAAAGGATAAAACTATTTAGGTATGGTCTTTAAAGCTAAGTAACAGATTGTGGATACTGAAGATACAGCCAGGGAAAGCTAGATAGTGGCTTTTAGAAAGTAATGAAATGTTATAGGTCCTCTAGAAAATGTGCTTACCGCCAAAAATTTTTTCATGGAAGTTGGAAGTGAATGAAGTCTTATTATTGGACAGTGATAGATATGGTAACTAAAGAAAATAGGAAAATAACTAAAAGAGCAAGATCTCTGTTAGCCTACACTCAGTAGTGTATGTTGGGTAACTGTAAAGGTTTCTTATCTTGCATTTTTGCTTGTGGAGCTATGATGCCAAATTCTGAGTAGTGCATGTGTGTTTGGAAAAGTATTGTAGATAAAAGGATAGGATTTTCCAAGAGAGACCTTCACTGCCTCCCTCAGAGTGAAGCCTTGCTTACCATCCTCACAGCTGGCCATGCAAGGCTGTCTCAACACTCTCCTTATCTGAGGATGTGTTACTCGCCTCATCAGTAAGCTTTTTTGGAGACTAGTATTTCAGTATGTTTTTGAAGACCCCATTGCTCATGTTGAGTTGTTTAGAAGAAGGTAATTATTCACTTGTGTAGAACGGAGAAAAAGAAGGTTATGCATGACACTATGCAGCATCAGTGTCACATATGATTGTACCACTCAGTACACACACAGTATGGAAATATCTTTTTTTCTAGCTCAGGCCTGTGATACAGTTCGAAAATAGGTCTTCTTAGATTACAGTCCTCTCCTTGGTGTCACTAGTTGGATACTCTTCTAGACAGCGATTATGAACCAAAGGTTTTTAAATGTTTTCCCCTTTCTTGCCCTGTTTTACAACTTATAGCTTTCATCATGTTGCTATTGACTTTCAGTATAATCTTGTGACTTATATCTTAAGGTAGTTTTGAACAAAGATTCTCTTTTTGTGTGTGTGTTTGTGTGTGTATATATATAAAAGTAATTTGATCATCTATTCTTGTGACTTGAGAGAGCTTGTGCCTGCAAAACAGAAAGCTAAGGAATCCCTAGACCGGAAGAGCTGGCATAAGTAGTGTATTTGTTTTGTTAATATATTTGACATTCATATTAATTCAATAATTTTCATAGTTCTTTGAAATATTTGCTATTGCTCTTTAGTAGGATAAACTTAGGGGTTTTTTTGTTAAGTTTCTTCCTGTTACTTGTGCGTTAGAGTGAATTTTGTAACTGATTGTTGAGTGTTTCCTCTTATGTTTTGAGAATGATCTCCACGCGTTTCAGGATAATGAGTTTGCTGTATTTATTTAATCTATTTATTTATTTATTAATAAATAAATCTTAAGAATAGAGTTCCTTCCTGGAATGTGAAGTCTTTTCTTTTCATATGCTGTCAATTCAGTGCATCATGCCTCACTTTTAGGTCATTAATGACTACTGACCTCCTCAGTGAAATACTAGGCAATAATAGTATCTTGTTACTATGCTTTCAGTCTGGTTTGTGGACTTATTTAGTCTATTGAAATGTAACACTTACCTGGATTTTTTTTTCTCTTTTACTTTCCTTTTCAGCTCAGTCACTGAAAGAGTTTGCCCGGCTCCTGATTGCTGTTGAAGAGGAGAGGAGGCGGCTGGTAAGTCTAATGGGATAAGTTACATTGGGACTCTTTATATTAAATAGTACATTTTTCATTTTTCTTGAAATACTTATTTTTTTTGTATTTGTGCAATAAGTATTTCAGTAAATATTTCATAAGAATCATTTGATGTTTTACACAGGCAGAAATGTGCTAGCACAGACTTCGGCAATATTTAGTGGTTTGTTCAGCCAGATATTTCTGCATTACTTTAAAAACTGTTTTTTCATTTTTTTTCCCCAAAATAGCTTTGAACACTGATGTGCCTTTCCTTTCCTTCTCTTGTCTTTTCATTCACAAGTAATAAAGCAAACTGTAAATGAAGATCTTGTTATGGAAATATACATCAATATTTATACTCTGTAAATACTGACTTAATGAAGTATATTTTAGGAGTCTAGTGATTACATATTAATAATCAAAGAATATAAAGAAAAAGAGGTAGGAACAGAAGCAAAGTTCATTGCTTCTGACAAACTCATATACAATATTGTAGATCAGACTTGTCAGATTTGCCCTCTGTCATACTAGTCCTGTTCCCTTTTATTTTTTTTTTCCCATACTGTTGATCTTCTGTATTCTTTTATTTTCATTTGCATTCAGATATAGCTATGTTAAAGAAGTTTCAAATATATTCTCCTGCAAGTTTTTTGTTTTAAAAAAAGCTCCATGTAAGCAACAAAGCTACTCTTTCTTCCTTGGAAGTCAATCATAAATAACGAAGAAATGAATTGGTCTGGTAAGGATGAACCTCAGTAGGGGGAGTTTTAGATATTGTGAAAGATTAGCTCAAATCCATCCAAATAATGCGCCTGACTTTTGTTTTTCTTCCTTCTGTGAGTACTGCTGGTGGTGGAGGGAACAATCTGAGTCATAAGATAGTAAGAAATTTATTAATCCGGGAAGAGGTTTGCAAAGTCTCTCTTTCCTGGAAGTAAATACGCTTAGAATTGGTCAGCTGCTGTTTCTGTATTGCATTAATATTGAAAGTAGCAAAGTCATCAATATTCATGTGGTACAGTTCCATAGCTGTTATTAGCTAAGCCTGGAAAGTGAAAGCTTTCAGTTTAGTTTAAGCTGTTTTTCTTCTTTTGTATGTGTTTTTGAGAGGAAGTGTGTGAAGGTGAGTACTCAGATGTATACCAGTACACATACCAATTTACTTAATAAGCAGTTTCAGGTGAATAGCTTTCCAATTTAGGTGAAAGATTATTGTGAGGTATCTGTTAGGAGAAGCAAAAGCAATGAAGAAGTGACGGCTTTACTTTTAAAACTGGTTAATCTTTCATAATCTGTGCATGCAACTTCCTTTTGATTTTAATCTCTTTTATTCTTAGATGAGTCACTTTTACTTCTAGAAGTTTCTTGTCTTTCTATAGTTTATAACTTAATCATTCTACATAATATTTTACTTGATATTTTGTAGGAAGACGAGCAGAGTAAAAAGGGAAAGGAAATCATTAATTTTAAGTGAGTCAGAGCCTAGTGAGGTAGATGCCTGTTGCACTGTTTTTTAGTATGACTTGAGTGGGTCGTGCACAGATTCAGTACCTGAACTTTCAGATCCCCTGTCCAGGGTCAGGGCACTGGGTGAAACTTCAGTGTCATGGAAAAATACTTCACAACTGGCTCTAAGTTAAACATAATACAGTCATCAAAACTGTGCAGATAAAGTGGAAAGTAATATTCGCATGTAGGGAAATTGAGCTGCTGTACTTGATGGGAAACCATTCACATCCAACTCTACTCTTGAGTTTGAAAGCCCAATTCTGTGTATGGTCTTCCAAGTAAAGCTTCCTGTTGAGAGCATTGAAGATGTACCATTATCACAGTAATGATTTTTGAACAGGAAGAGAATTCAGCAAACTTAGAATTTTTTTTTTTTCTATTCTTAAGCAGTTATGTTCTGCCTGTTAGTGGAATTAAATGATTATTCTGAGAATTAAATTTCTTAAAATATCTCTTCATAGTAGAGACAAATGCAATAATGAAAACCTCAGGCTGAGGCTTTCGAAAATGCATACTGGATAAAACAGGCCTGCCTAGATTTTTACATAGTTTTATGCCCACTCTATTCTCTAGGGTAAAGTTTAGAAATGGAAAAGAGAGTTTGTTTTTCTTGGTTTTGTTTTCTCAGTTTAGTGAGTTCCCCACTGTGATAGCGTGTCCGAGAGAGAGATGCTTCCCACTGAGTATTCTGTCCATGAACTGCATTATTTATTGCTGTAGCCCTAGATCACAAAATTACTGCACAAAAGTAGATAAAATGTTGCTGTACTGACCTCCATACAGGCGGGCACACTAGAAGTTCTGCTGTGATGTCAGTGTACCTACTACATCATCCTTTTCCTCGTTGGTTATATGCAGAAAAATAAATGTTGGCAAATAAAATATACCTAGAAACAGTCAGGCACTGCTAATTTTATTTGCCCTTATCAGAAAGGAGAAAGCAAATAAACAAGCAAACAAACCTGAAACCCAATAATTTGCATTTTCATACTATAATGAATTTCTTATATCTTATGATACACATCTTTGCTGTAAGGCTTTAGAAGTTAAAAGCAAACAAAACCACATAACAATAACAAAAAAAGCAAGCCAGAAGGTGCCAAAGAGAATTGTGCTTCTCCAGTTCTCTTATCCGCTTTTTACAAATGCTGTCACAGGCTCCAGAAGTCTCTGGAAAGGTCAGGGCAGCATGCTAGATACTGAACAGATACCCCATAATAAGAGTTTTCTACTCAGCAAACTTGTGATTTAACTGGGAAAACTTCTAAACACCTTCTGCCAGTTCCTGGGGAAGCGTGGAGCATTATATGCACACTCAGATTCCTCTGCTGGGAGCACTTCAAACCACCTAATTTGCAGATTAGTGAATGATTTTAGAAAAAGTTGTCAGCTGACTGGAAAGCCTGACTGGAAAATCTTTAAAAATGTGTCTTTCTTTTACTTAAAAACAGAATACTTGCAGGCTTTTTTTTCTTTTTTTTTTTTGAAGGTACGGGGCTGAAGAATACAGCCCTTTGACGTTTTGCATGTGGCTTTGAGAAAACCAGCTGGCCAGTGTTGTGCCTGTTTACAGCTCCACTTCATAGCACTTGTGCCCTTTTTAATTTTTTTTTTAACCACTTGGAGTGTGTAACAGCAGAAGACAGTAGTTTGTCAGCAAATGCTGAATGTGTGGGATTGTGGAATGATGGATGCTAATTTCACTTCCTGGCTAATGATTTTGATTTTTTTTTTTTTTACTACTAATTGCAAATCCTGTTGGATTTATGACATATGAGTGCATGATTCATATTTGGATATAGAAAGTCATACATTTACAGTGCTAATCTGTCTCTCATCTGAGAACTTTGGTAACTGTCTACTAAATTCTTCAAAAGCTAAAAAAAAAAAAAAAAAATAAAAACAGGAAAGTTTCTGTTCTTGTCCCTGTCTTCTATTTGCTAATACAGAAAAAAATGACAAGTAGGCTTAGAAAAAATACAGGTCAAACAAACAAAGGAAAAAGCAATTCAGAAGGCAATTCTTGAAACTTATGTTTGATAGACATCATATTTTCATTTTATTAATTTGGTGATCCTGCTGGTAAATGGTAGATTAAAAAAAATCAAATCTAAACTATTTATAACTTTTAGATTTCACAGGTAGCCTGTCACTTATGTAAAAAGTTTCGTTTACAATGACTTTCACAGCAAACCTCCAGGGAATGTAAAATAATGACCTCTATTTCCTGATGATTATTAGGGAACAATAGAGATGTCATCACTTGATTTTATGTGAACAGTGGGGTCTATATGAAAGGGGTTTACTTCAAATAATTTTATTGGATTTGCATTTTTAAGTAAATAATAAATTTGATTTTTAGGGATGCATGTATAGTGTTTTATTTTCACTTGGTATGCTACTAAACTTTATAACAAAGAGAAATCTACTGGGAGTAATACAAAATAGTAATTCTTTTTCTTTTCATAGGATTGATGCTGTGTTGACACATAGATGGATTAGTTCATGCCACTACTTTGCTCGTTCTTGAGTTTCCCTTTCAAATTGAAGCATTGAATACATTATCTTTAATGTTATGTTATCTTGAATATGACTCCTGATTATTTCTGAAAGATCACTAAATGCTGAACAGAAACAGACTTCTCTAATGTTACATTCTTTGCTGTTTACCCAGTTTTTATGGTTTGCTGGCAAGTGATGAATGAGACAGAGGTTTTCTCTTTTCTCATATATCAGTGAGATGTGCATGGTTACTTTGACCAGTACTTCCAGTATTTCTGACCTTTTTTTTTTTTTTTTACAAAGCAGATAGTTATGTAATACTATATTTAATGGATATTTTGCTCTAACAGCCATCCTTTTGTGCATATCTTGCTTCAGAGAGTATCTCATTGTGTGTTTTTTCCATGCTAATACGTTCTCATTGTAGTACTGTATTTACCCTCATGCAAGGAGTCTGATGCCATTTCTGCTGCTTCCAGGAAAAGCATCAACATGCTAAGTTTCAAAGGCTGCACTTGGAGAAAAATAAATGAGCTATTAAACTCATTAATGGTCCATAATGTCAGTAGATGCCAAAGAATCCAGTATGTTATTGAGAAGTAGCCTTTTTCACATATATGAAGTGAACTACAGATTCTGCCAGAAAAATAAGCAATCTTTCCTCCAAAGATGCTGCTTATATTACCCAGATTATAAAGGGGAAAATTGTAAAATCACATATAGTAGCACTCTGAGACGGCAGGTAACTGCATACACCTGGCATTCTGTTTAACAAGCTCTCTCTCTCATAATGACAAAAATAAGATATGATATTTTGATATACTTGATAACTGTTTTCTGTGCTCTTCAATTCATATTCATTCTTATCAATTTTATCATGTAAAAATATCCATCCTTTGGTAAGAATTTGCCTGCAAAACCTGTCTGAAAGTGTGTTACTAGATTGAAAGTGCAACTCCACAAATAAGAGGGTTTATTTTCCTCCCAATTAGAATGTTTTTTTTTTTTTTTTTAATTTTTAATTATAAAGCACCTCAAAGCTGATTTTTACACTTAGTCTGGTCTGTACGCCTCTTAATGACCAGTTAAAACAGCATATGCTATATTCTTAACTGAACCTAAAGAGTATGGCAAGGTTTCCTGGGTTTTTCATAGCTCACAAGAATTTGGAAATATCCATTACCAAGCTCTTTATTGAATGAGCTATATAGTGGCAGAATAGAAAATCTGCACTGATTTTATTTTGTTTAAAAAAAAAAAAAGATTTCTGCATGTATTAATTTTTCATTCTCTTCCTGTTTGATCCCTCCTGCCACAATGAAGCAGGCTATAAGTTTGCAGTGAAACCAAGGAATTTTAGGAATTATTAAGAAAATAACTGAAAACAAATCACATGAACCTGCATAAATCATTTTGGTGAACCTCTATTTTAAATATCATACTATGCATTTCTGGTTATTACATACGCAAAGTATTCTGTAGACTGGAAAAGATACAGAGGTGAGGAAGACTGGAAACATAGAAGCTTTAAGATGAGGAGAGGTTACCCAGACTAGTACTCATCAACCTGGAAAAGGGAGAGAATATGACACAGGTATAAAAAGCTGTCAGTATTCTGGAAGAGATAATGCGAAATTCAGTATCTGTCTTGTTACAGAACAGGGCGTTGTCATTCAAATTGTCCACCATTTCTCAGGGATGCTTTAAAATATATATACACTTCACTTAATATTTATTTATGAAATAATTTACTCAGGATAGGTGCATTCCTCGTCATGGAATAGTCTAAATGTAACTACCCCTCGAGGAACTAATCATTCTGCCATTTTATGTATTGTACTTTCATTGGTCTATTATTATTATTGTTATTGTTATTATTACTATTATTGTTGTTAATATGTTATCTGGAGGCTTGGAGATGGCAATGATGTGCTTCAGCATCCTTTGAAACCTACTGGTAGACTGAGCAGCTAGTCTTCTGAAGCAAGTTAATGTTTCAACCTTGTCTTTTTTTTCTTCCTCCTATCGATGCAGTCCTTAGTTTGACTTCCTTAAGATCTAACATTACCAAAAAGAGAAAAATCTTGCTTCAATTATGTTTAAAAGTTTCTGTCATCGTAAGCAGAGCTGTTACACTCTGCTTCTAGTCTCTTGGAAATACTGTAAAAACAGTTAGAGAAAGACAAAAGAAAAAGCACTTAATCCATTTTTCCCCCTTTATTCAAAACCTCACATGGGAAATTTGTTCTTTCTATGGTTTAGAACTATCACTGCCAAATCTCTTTGTGCCCACTGGCCTAACTTCTTTCCTCCTTGGAAGCAGATAGAAACGTCCTGCAGACTAAGATGCAGGTAGTGCATGAGCAGGCAAGTCTTCCTTGTCCTGTGGGAAGTTAGGATCTGAAGGGCTGTATTGAAATGTAAACCCCTCTTTTCTTTATGTTTGCAAAAAGAACTTCTGGAATCATTTTGCTATGACAGAGACACAAGACTTGTTCAGGGTTTTAACTGGTATAAATGAAGTCAACAGAAATGATGGAATCAACAGAAAGCATCTGTCCTACTTCTGTGCTGAACTGCTTAGCAGCTTTCTCATCTCAGAAACTTGTTTTTGAAACTGTGAATTGTTTCCTTTCCATATAAATGTGCAGAATTATAGCCTCTGTGAGACCTTTTACACCTGAGTTGGTCCTAAATCATTCCACTGCCCTACAGGCCTACCAACTGTGGAGAGCAATTTGACTATTTTTAAGATAGTCTTTTCTGGCAAGATAGACACCCAAGGACTTGAATCATAATATAGTTATTTTCTCTTAGTAAACCTTTCGTTTTTTTTGGTCAAAAGTGTGCCAAAGCGTGTCACTTTGTGTCAAGGTGGTGCTCTGTGGTGCAGCTCCAGCTGGTTAGCTACTGTCCAAGAGTGAGTGCCAGTCTGTCTTGATGGGGCTGAGAGACATGGGTAGGAGCTAAACTAATTCTGCATGAGGAAGAGAAAAAGCAATTGAAGAGACTAACGGCCTTTACTAGCTCTAGGCCTTGTTTATAATATTTAATACCATTGATGCATTAGTAATATACGAACAGCATACAAAGCCTTAGTAAGAAGGCATTAATGATTAGAGTCCTTATAGTGTTCTCTCTTCAGGATTTCTTTTTCAGAGAAAGGAACCATTAATATTTAAAATAGTGATAGTGATGTTTGCTGCAGGAATACTACACTGTAGATTAATATAATTGCTTTCATTATCTGTGAAAATCTCTTTTGCTTTCTATGTTTGTGTGCTTTTATTGGCATGTACCTCCCTATGGATATCTGATTAGCAAAGTGCGAAGATGATTTCTGCTCATTACAGTATAAAGATTACAAGAATTCTTTGATCTCTGGGCTATGAAGAGTTTTATTAGAAGATTTAATGGCTTGTTGTGAACAGTCCCAAGATATTTACAATGTTGTGGTAGCTGATGTCGTCCATTAATAATTAATAGCTTTCTTTGCTGCTCTTGATTGACTAATCAGCAGTGACTGCAAATGAGAAGAAATTATTATTGAAAACAGTAAAGTTCATTGTTAAGTTTAAGAAGATTTCTGATTTACTTTTGTAGTATTGTTCAGTTAGGAGACAAAATGTTACTGCTTGCCATTCCAAGCTTTGAAAAGTATCATTAAGACACATAGAAATGCCATCCTCCTTTCAGTAAAAGTACAAAATCAGGAGTTAGCTGGAAAGCTGTTTGCTCCTTCTCATTTTATAAATAAATCTGTGTCTTGATTTCACATACCCTTCTTGTTTCACTCGTGCTTTAGTGTATGAGATCATATTATACAGAACAGTAACTTCCCCCAGCGTTTGGAAGGGCATTCTCTGAATAGTGTGGCTTGAAGGAGTTTTAATGATATTTTAGTTCATCTTCCTAGAAATTCAGGTATTTGCTATTTAAGCATGATGACACTTTGGGTTTTAGCACTGTCATTAACAGAGTTTCTTCTCAGATGATTGTTGCTACAGAAAAGAGAATGATGCACTTGATGTAGAACATACTTCTAAATGGGTATTTTAAAGGAAGACGAGTTTTACTAGATGACCTCTGACGAACCAAACTTCTAGCAATGGGATTT
Organism: Crypturellus tataupa; assembly: GCA_034781795.1. Lineage (NCBI taxonomy): Eukaryota > Metazoa > Chordata > Aves > Tinamiformes > Tinamidae > Crypturellus > Crypturellus tataupa. The sequence continues at coordinate 337,368 of JAWLRI010000104.1, read as the reverse complement.
TATATATTTATTTTGTAACTGCAGAGAGGAAGGAATAGCTTTGATAGTAGCAGGGGGTACGAGGTGAACCCATTACTTGTCTGTAATGATACCAGAACAGCTGTCAGTCTGTCACTTTCTGACTTTTTTTATTGGATTCTGGATTGGTTTCCTTCTCTCCTAGTAATTTGAGGAAAGTTACTTCATTCCTATGAATAATTTAGTTTAGAATTAAACTTCAATTAGCCTGATCTCTGGAATAGTTTGAAGACTTTCACAAGAAAGCCAGTATGTTTGTGGTGCGTTCTACTGTTTATATCAATTGAAGAAATTGCTTTATGACCTATAGTTATATACAGATAAAGATGTTTTATTTCAACTGGGATGTTGGCTTGTGGAACATGTAAGGTCAAATAATTTTTATTTTGACAGTCTTGTTTAGAGGCAACTCTCTGAGCGGGAGGTTTTACTTTGAATTAGGGCAATAATCTGATTAACAGAGTTCGGTTTGTTTTTTCAGCAGCAAGGCAAGTTTATGTGCCCAGTTCAGAAAACTGATCTGACTAAAAAACAAAGCAAACAAAACGTTTTACTGGTTGCTTTTTAACCACGTTGGTTTCCCAGATTGGCTCCCTATCTTCTTCCAAAAGCTGTTTCGCCATCACAACCGGGGAGAAGGAGGAAGTCAGAGCATGAGTAAGAAGTGCTGGAGCAGCCACGTCGTCTCGAGTGAGCGTGCGAGTCCTGCCTCGCGAGCCCTCAGCCGCAGTGCAGCTTGGTACACTGCCCTCACCACCTGTTGTGGTCAAAGAAAGAGCTATTTTTTTCTCTGATAGAAGGAAGTTGTAGCAATACCCTGGGAACCCGTGCCATTGAATCCTATGGAAGGTTTCAAATAAAAGTTGCCTTAAAATACTGAGAGCTACCTTGTGGGATGCCTGTGCTTCAACCTTGAAAGACTGGGCTGAGCTTCCCTCTCTGCCTCAGCTGGCTCTCACCCTAGGTTGGAATCATGATTAAGAGCCACATGAGAGCTTTCCAAATTGATTGCTCTTGCTAGAGGTGTTACCAGGAGAGCAGAAAAAAAGACTAAGAAACTTATATTTGCTACTACTCTTAGACCTTTACTGTGTTGCCACAAGAAGTGTTACTCCATTTCCTCTCTCTCTTTCTTAATTGTGTGTACTGTTCTCAGCACAATTGTTTTTAACTTGCATCACTGACATGCGACAGAACCTTCCAAATTGTCGTTTTTTAGCATTTGAGGCTCATATGCCCTTTGAACATTTTACTTTCGGGGAGCTATCAATACAGCTTGGTAGGTATACAGCTATAAAATCGTGTTTTACAATTTATGATATTTTAAATATTTTTCTCTAACCTTATTTTGATACTAGTTAATTTTTACAGATACTTACAAATTTTATAAATGGGATTATAAGGAATTAGCTTCAGTAGCTTCTTTATACACGTTTCCAATTAACTGTCTAAATTTGTGTTGAGATACAAGGGCAAGTCATACACTGAGCTAATGCTATCAATAATATGGGCATATCAAATTATTTTTTATAGGTTCTGCTCCTTTCAAAGTTAATTTATGCCTGAATAGTTAAGCCTGTGCCTAACTTGCCTTTCTTCAGAAAATGTTCTTGTGTCTGTACCCGTGCTTGCGCTTGTGGAAACGCCGCACCGTTACAGTCGCAGCCTTAGCAGCTCCTGGGCTTGGTACCATTGCAAACAGCAGAGCTGACCTTGGCTTCATGCCTGGTCATGTTCATTCATGAAATACTCGTTAAAACAAAATACAACTTTCAGTTGCGTTCTTCTCTTGGAATAGCTAGATTCTTCAGTGCCAACTTTTTATCCAATTGTTTTCTTATTTTAGTAACAATGTTTTGAGGGAGGCCGGTGAAGGTTGTGTAGGGGAGATAGCAGAGAGTGGATTGCTGTGATGCTGCCTTGACATTAAGAAGCTGACACGGCCGAGTAGCAAAGCACTTAATTTCTGGGCTTTTTTTTTCACAGCAGCTGCACTATATAAGGCAAAGTGATTCCTAATGGTAGCAGATAGTGGAGGTTAGTAGCTATTAACCCCGTTTCTGCAGTTACAGGAATTGACCCTTCTGGACCTGCACTGTCTGTGAAGATGAGAAATAATTTTCATGCTGGAATGCAGCACATATTGGTCAGATGGTAACACAGGGCCAGCTGTACCAACAGGATGGTTTTAGCTTGCTGCTTAATCAGCTTTCTGCCTCGCTCGGAGCACTAGGCAGGTATTAAGTGACTTGTAGGTGAATGCTCAGTTGCCCAGTCCCAAGAGCCACCACTTACCCACTGATGTAGCATATTTACCTCACACAGAAGTGATCGTATGGGCTGATAAAACTATATATTAGGCCATTGAAAATATACACAGGAGAATAAAACCAACTGAATGTGACCAAAATTAAAGCAGTGGATGACAGGGTGGAGAGGGTTAAGGTTCTGTGTAGAAAAGAAAGAAAGCCTAGCCCTTAAAGATGATAAATTTACGTACTATGGACATCAGATGATGAAGCTCTTTGCTGCTTGAATACTGGAGTAAATGCTTTTCTTGTCTCAGCAGAGTCTGCAGGAGGGGAACACTCGTACTTCTTTACCTTCCATCTTTGTAGCTTATTCAGAAATTGGACTTTCTAGAAAAGGGATTGCATCCCACAACTGGTTTGCTGTGTTTCTTTAAATTATATATAAAGCCAGCTTGATTTAGGCATATCCCTCAAGCACTGCCCTAAGACACACTATTCTCGCCACCCCTGGCAGAAACAGGCTGCCTTTTGCTGTAGTTGCAGTGTAAAAATGACAGAGGGTCTCCGCCAGTCTGAACTGTTGACCCTACCTCTCAGGGTATCACTCTTTAATTTGAAACAGGACGCAATGAGTGAGAGCTGCTAAGCAAATATGAATGCAAAGGGGAAAAGAAAAAGATGAGGCTAATGATAAGTTTGCATGCCAGCATAGTTTTGCCATGTGTTCAGCATGGTATTTCTGAACCATCAAGAAACTTTAATAAATATTATTTACCATTCTGGCTTGGTCAGCTGATTTCTAATTAGTGGTATGGAAATGTTAATCAAGCAGAATTTTGAAGATTATAGTTTGCAAAAGTGTCTTTTACAAAAAAGAAAAAAAAAAAAAAGAGGAGAGCATCACAGAATTTTAAGTTCAGTCATGTTTTGGAAGGAACAAAAAAATGAAAAAATATCAGTCAAGAAGGTGTCAATACCATGAACAAGATTGGTTATGCAGAATGAGAAAGTATCTTTTGAAAATACAATTTTTAATTGAGTTAACTAAGAGGAGGAAGTAATAGAGCTTTTCAGAACAGGGAGACCTGATGATCTTAGCTGAGCTGTGGAAGAGGATGAGAGTGAACAAGTGTTGGAGAGGAGGATTTAAACATTTTTTTATCAAGTTTTAATGTTTGGTGGCAAACAAGTGTAAGCATCGTTAGGCACTCTCTGGTTTGTCTCAAAATAGTGAGAAAGCACAAAATAAATCCTAGAGCAAAGTCTTAGAGAAAATTCAGTATGGAGAAAGACATAGCCAGGAGGCAAAATCTTTCTAAAAATTTTATAAAAAGAAATATTCTTTATTTCTAACTAGTAAACCCTATAATAGTTAAGAGATACAGTTGTTACCTTCTTTAATATGTAGCAAAAGTTATTCTTTGCTATCCAATGCATAGAAGAAATTTCTCCCTTAAAATAAGGCTAGCACTGTATCCTAAAAATGGCAAAAGTCGTTATGGGACTGTCAATTTCAGGAATTTAATGTCTGTTCAAGGTAGTTTCTTAATATTCTGTGATAATGTAATTGGACTATCTGCTGTAATTTGCAAGGTCCATTTTCCAAATCACCTTTAAAAATGCTGGAGTAAGTAGTGTATAAAGTCTTAATGCTGTTTTCCATACCATAATCATTAAATATGTTTGCTTGGTCTATATATACCAGTAATGAAATTTGGTAGAGTATAACATTTGTATTCTAACTGTAATCATGACAAATAGGTGTGCATTCACAGTGCCTACAATTTAGACAAACTCCAAGTAGTCTGCCAGAAGACATTTTCTTAAATTTTATGTAAACAGTTAGTGTATCTTTTATAAGCATTTGCAATGTATTGCTAAGCCAAACAGCAGAATAATGAAATCAGAGTAGCAGAAATAGGTTGATATCAGGTTTCGCCTCATAGTTCCATAGCAAATAAACCAAAATGCTTTTAAAAATATATATACATATGTAGATACATATTTATTGCTCTATTTTAAATGCAGCTACTCTAAGCTTTATGGCAAAGCTTGGCTAATTGTTCAGAAGGTTCTAAAGATACCTAAGTGTTTATATTGGTAAGTGTATGACTTTTCTGCTTCTATGTATGTCTGTTTTTCTGCATACTTTTCTCTCTCTCTCTTTCTCCCTTTCTCAGAAATTGTGACAAATGAAATTCTTGAAAATAGCTGTCCAACTCACCACAACATCTCAATATCCATTACAGAGTAATGTGTGATAATTAAAAAACATTGTTTTTACTTTCATAGGAAGTCAGAAAGTTCTTTCTTTGGTTAGTGAAATGTTTATTTTTCCTTTTATTGATTTCCAGCTTTCTCTTAACACAGTAATGGACCTCACAAGGAGGCCTGTTTTGGGTCTATTTACTCTGCTCTGTAGTAGTTTTGATGACATCTGCACAGTGAGGAAAACAGTCCTGGCCACAGACTTTGCGGACCAGGATTTAGAAAGGCAAAGACAGCAATAAACATATGGAACTTATTTTGAGTGACTCTTAACAAGACCTAACAGCCAGCATGCAAATGCCTGCAAAGATTTAAAATAAGGACCTTATAAAATAAGTCATACTATTTGCTAAGATTTATCTTAATTATATAACCTATGCTAATTATGTAAAAAACAGCAAAAGACACTTAAACAGAAAATCCTTCTCAAATTTTAAATTTCCCCTTTGGTTCCAGGAGTTTTTTTTTTTTTCTTGTTGCTTTTCTTCACATGAAAAAGTACTTTTCTTGTGATTCTTATACAGTGTTTTACAGCGACAGTTTAAACAGTTTAGTGCAGGTAATTCTTAATCCGCACTTACCAAAAGTGCACAATAAAGGAGTTTACCCTTGCAAACATTGTCAAGCATAGGTATACTTGAATCCTAGGCCTATTTTTCTTAATTAGTTCTGTGCTCTAATTATGCTGCTTCCTCTGTTTATGTAGTCGTTTCCCCCTTGATAATATGTAATGTAAACACTCAAGTTGAGGATTTTTTTTTTTAACTTTGGAAAACTGTAAAAGGAATAATAACCAGAAAAGTTTTCTTCCACTGGTTATCTGAAATGCCCCCCTTGACTTCTCTTTCTCTTTCATTATGGTTTGAACTCTCAGGCTAATCAAGAGACATGGGCTATTTGTAATAGCACTAATGATAAAAAGATAAATGCATTCAGACTCATGAGTGCATAGTTGAACGTTTTTTTGTTCTTTGTGGTTGTGCTTGTGATTACTTTATCTTTTACAACGTTCTTTGGGACAATCATGGAGTAAGCCAAAAAAAGAGCAGGCAACTCTTGCCAGATGCTTTTCTCTTAGCCATGACCACCTCTGTTGCTGATTTATGTCATTCTTCTAAACATTGTTTCAGGATGCCTCTGAATGAGAAGAAAACATTGTTTGGTTTGCTTTGCTTTTCTACGCCAAGCGGTTCCTTTTGTCAGGTGATGTAAATATTCCTTGTATGGTATAGACAGATGTCTGCAGCAGTGGATTTCTCTGGTTAAAAGTGTGCAAAGCACTCTGTTGAGGTCTCGTGTCTTTCACCTCTATTTGGATGCAGAATACCTACCTTTCAATATCACGTTTAATGGCTTGTCTCATTCGAGTGAGTGGGGTTTTTTCTTTCCCTTTTAAATTACTGGCTATTACCTTCTGTTAATCTATTTATCTCTAAAGAGTGACTTTTTTCACATAAATGAAAATTTTGGGGAAAAAATCTCCATATGCAGTGCTCTCTGTGTTGTAATTTTACTTTACAGTCGCCCATGTGGTCACCGTTTGGGTATTCTTAGCAGCTGCATTTTTATCAGTTGTCTGCTCCCCGCTCTAGCTATCCCAGGGAAGCCGCCGGCAGGGAGCGTACTCGGAATGGCACAATCCACCGATGGAGCACTTGGGGAAATACGCTCAGTAATTCTCAACATTGCACTGTAGTAATTTGGTCTGTTTAAACCCCCAGAACTAGAAAGTAACTGAACTGGTTTGTGCCCTTTCACTTCTGATTTCATATAGCAGTGAAGATGAGACACTCCAGTGCTTCATAAGGATTTTGTTATCAATAGGTACATGAGGCAGTTCCTTAAATATCGTCATGTGAGATGTCTTTTTAGTGGGTCAGCACATCTCAGTGCCTGACCTTTGAGTGTAATTTGGCTTCCTGTTGGCCGAGAACTGTTTTTAAGTGGCCTCTCCCTCCTGAAGTCTGTGCAGCAGTATGGGAGTCCCTCCTCCAGAGTAATGCAACACAGATTGAAACCTCTTGCACTTCAGATTCCTGCCATTAACTCTTTGTAGCTGAAGGGAAGGAGTAAATGCTGCTCCCTCCTCAGGCACTCCCAAGGCCCAGTGGGACTTTTCATAATGAATTACCACTTTTTACGCTAAGTATTCCCTTTGAATTTTAGCAGTCATGGGGTTCTGTTTTTGCTTTTGGGATGCAGTAGTAGTAATGTCCATTAAAAGAAGCGTAGTACATCCTGTTATGATCCCTACAGCTGTTAAAGATTATCAACTGTTTGTAGTTTGCATGTTTAAAAAGGAATTCATAAAAATGGATTTAGGTGCCGAATTTTAAAAGTGCAGCTATGCTTTGGAGAACTTGGTTAAAAGAGCTTAGTTTAATGTTGATCCATAAGTAGTTTGAAGTAGACAGTGCTTGCTGCTTTTTCCAGTTTGTTCTCTGGTAGTGTCAGGAATAAAATGTTATAAAAATTTTAGTCTGTGATGAGAGTGGCAATCCTTAGAACACGAGCAAGGAGATTTTGATTGAGTAATTGAGTAATGCTGAATATGTCTTAAATACTTGCCAGCTATCCAATAATTGCTACACTGAAGATTCACCAACAGCTTGGTATTTTGCTTAGAAACTAACAGGGAGCTAGTAAAAAAAAAAAAAAAAAGGTAGTTTGAGCACTAATAATCATTGCAGACCCCTTCCAGTGGGCATTACTGTAGCTTAGCTAAGAGATGCAAAGGTCTGGAAAACTACTGTGAGGTCTGCACTTGTGGAGGAAGCCCAGTGCTTCCATGTCTGTCCCCACATAAGAGGTTTATTCTGCTATCTCTATACAAGATGCCAGGAGCAGCAGTTGACACGGTCAGGCTGGTGGGCTGGGACTGGTTGGTGCAGAAACAGTAATTCTGTTGAGTTGCTTGTACATCAGTAGCACAAAATTCAAACAGTGCTCCAGCCTCCAAAGTCTAATTTCTGAGGAGGGCCCTTTATTCACTTCCTTTTCTTGGCAAGACAGAGGGAGAGAGAGGAATGAAGTCAATTTTGTTGCTAGTTCATGTGGGAGGACAGTAGGAGTATTGTTAAAACCCATGTCTGGACAATTCCCCTGATTTCATTCTTTGTATCCTGGTTTCTCTGCGAAGCCTAATTAAGAACATCTTAGTGTTCATTTCTTATTTATTACTTCTGACACAAACTCAGGATAGTATTTGCCATTTGAAGAGAGTTGACACCTGAGACAAGTTATGCATTTTATTATTTTATATATATATATATTTAAATCTGGTTACAAAGATAAAAGGGGAGAACTATGAGAAAAAGATAATGTAAGAAACAAGTAGAATTTTGGAATAAATCCTATTTTTGTAAAACAGAAGTTGTAATTTCTTTCCCCAACAATGTGTCTATGCTATTAAGCATAATGTATTTGACTTTGTTTGAGCCCTTTTGTACATCAATTTGGACTAATCTAATGTTTCAAAGGATAACCAGACTCCTTTGCTAGTTTGTATTGCTGTGAGTGGGAGAGAGGACTATGTGCTCAGCCTAGAAACACTTCTTAATTGTAGGTCTAATTTCCTTGAATTTAATAAGTACTTAGTGATTATTAACAGTCATAATATTAGACATGCTTTTCAATAATTTGGCTGAACTTGTTTTCTTGATAATAAATGCTGGCAATCAACTTCCCAAGTAGACTATATACTACTAATGCAAACTTATTTTTATTTATTGGAATTTTTATGAATGGATATTTTTTTCCAAGCAGCCTATGGCTTCTTTTATTGATGGACTGTAAGCAGAAGACAAGCACTTTTTACTCTATCCATTTTAAGTAATGTTTTTCATTTCCTCACCTCAGTTTCTTGTTTCTTATGTAACATGTTGCATGCATTTCTTGAAGGTATTTATATATAATATCTGAAAGTATACATTTCATTACACAATCTCCTATTTTAAAATAATTCTGAAAAGAAAATTAAGTATAGTAGTCTTTTAAAAATTGCAGTGAAATAAAGATAACAATCTTTATAGGAAAATGGGAAAACGACAATATCTGATTTTATATATAATGTGTATATATATGCAACATGACTGCTTTCAGCAAACCATTTTTAATGTTTCTAGGAATTTGATTTCAGCAGTTCTGAGTGCTTGAAAGACTTGCTGTATCCCTCAAAGAAAAACATAAAAACAAAAAATGCTTTCCCCGTGCAGACTATGTGGTGTTAGGTCTTTTGAAAGCCTGCCAATGTTCAGGCAAACATCTCATTGCCACTACATGTTATCAGAAACAGCTTTATCCCTCGGTATGGGGAAAGTTTGCAGCCTCTTGCTGCCAATTGTAGTGATTAATACTGCTGCTTTTTTTTAGCAGGACAGTTTGAGCCTTGGCTATCAAAATGCTGTTAATAGTTAATTTGGTTGGTCAAATACTGATGCATTAGTAGAGGTGATTATAATAAATGCAATTTCTATTCTACATACAAGCAGTGGTAATTAAATGAGAGAGTTATTCTTGATGGTGTTCAAAATTATGTTGCAAGTATTAGTGATCTGACAGTGCCTAGGAGTCCTGTGTTTATGACCAAAACAGATTAGCATTCAAACATTAAAACTTAATTACTGTAAAAATAACAATTCTGGAAGTTTTGAGTATAATAATGTTTTCTCTTTAAATATTTATAAGCCAACAAAGATTATTTTTTAAGCTTGTTGCAAATTCATGTATATGGAATTTAAAACAGATGGAATGAATATTTAGCTTTTTCCTCAGAGATATCAAAAGTAAATGGATGCAATGAGTGAATAAGATAGTTAAAAGGAAATAGCATTAAAAAGAAGTTTTAAATGAACTTGTAGAACGTATTTTCCCCAGATATGACAACACCATTTCTATCTTTTTAAAATCTTTTAAAATACACATTTTTACTTATTATTTTCCTACAAATATAAGTTCAGATAGGAAATTATCTATTCCAATTTGGAGAGGATATCTGAGGTGTACGTGTAAGTCAGTGTCTTAACTTCATGATACAATTATTGTTACTCAAGTGCTTTTAATCTTCCTTTCCTCTCTGTCTTCTTGTGCATTGATCAGTGTCTTAAATTGGAGTCCAGTCCTGCAGTCACTAATTACTGTCTGCTTAGAGATAAACAACTCACGAGGACAAGTAGTTGTAAAATGTTTGAAAGTCATTTATAAGACTTTCTAGTGTCTGTAAAATACTTTCTGTGATAGGAACTTACCCTATACTCGACCTGCCATGAGGTGGCATAAAAATCTTCTGATGTTTCTGGAATAGAGTTGACTAAGTGGGGTCAGGTGATGGTTCTCTGAAGATCTCTGTTTTCCTGTTTTCAGTTGAATGTTTGTTGGTTTGTGTAGTTGAGATCTTTAATGATTTTTTTTCATAAACTTTTTGTAAGATCAAAGATCATTCTGGCATATTTGTCATTACCCTAATTAATATATGACAATAAAGTTTAATTTATGAAGTTTTAACATCTAGTAAATCTTGTAATGCTCTAGCTGGCTCTGCCAAATGTACCTGCTTTCTACTGGATGAGAGGTGACGTTTCTACATAGTCCCTGATCTTTTTTTTGGGTGATATTCTGTAAAAGATTAGGTTTACAGTATCTCTTAGAGCAGACTTCAGGACCCATGGTCCAAGCACTCATTGACTTTCTTTCGGACACACCAAAGTTATGTCGATTTGGGATTTTTAAACCTACTGGGAGTTATCGGCATGAAGGAAGAGAAGCAGAGAATCCATCAATTTTATGATGGGACAGAATTTACAAGCGAGAAGTCCCTGACACCTCACTTGGAAGTCATCCAGAATGAGTTACAGGAATCGTGTGTTACTGCGCTCCACAGATTGGAAGGAGAATATTAAATGGCCAACCCTGTAGATGTTGAATGTTGAGCAAGTGAGTGAAGTCATGGTCAGCTCTTGAGATCCCCTCTGTACAGGTACCACTGGTACCGAGATGGAAATGGGTTCTCTGAGGTTACAACATTGACAGTTCGTGCATTGATTCAGTAGGGGCCAAATTATGTTGGAGGCTATTGCTGGAACTTATAAAGCTTTCTTTTTTTCCCCTTCTATTTTCTTGCCAACCCTTAAGGTAGTTATTTCTCTGTTGTTCACTAGCTTCATGAAAGGTAAACTGAAGTTATACCGACTGGTCTCCTCCAGAGTTTCAGGATCAAATAAAAGTCTTATCTTCTGGCTGGAAGAAAGGCACTTCTGTCTCACCATCCCTGCAGACAGAAGGATATTGGTGTCTTCTTTCATTCTTAGAGAATCAGTTTACTGGTTTTAGGAGAGGCTGTACCAAAACTTTGAGGCCTTTGAGTTGCTGAAATACCATAAATGTTGCAGCTTACCACAGAGATTGAGAAACCACGAAAAGGACAGAATGTTTGAGAATTATTTGGGTATTGTATGATAGTATTTGCCCACTCTCCAGCATGTGAGAGAGCTGACTACATCTTTACCTCACTTCGCAGGACGTGGAGACCTCTCAAAAAAGCTTATGTACAAAGTACTCAAGCAGCTCAGGAAGACAGGACTCAAATGAATCAACTAGAAACTGTTGAGTGTAAAATGAATTAAATGTATTTTTTATAAAACATTTTATTAAAGGTTCATGTACTGAAATGCTATTGTCATGAAAGTATTTAAACTACTATTTTTAATAACATGTTTTCCTCAATAATGGTGGATAAGTCTGTGAGAGAGTCGCTCGAGAAAGAGGAACTTAGAGAAAAATAAAGCCTAACAGAAGTTATGGCATTACAGAGGCTTGCTTGAGGTGAGAGACAGTAACCACTTCCAGAATGGTTGGTATGTGCGGAATCTACTTATCCACAATTCCCTTGGCAACACAATCTGCCCTCCCAGCTCATACTAACAAGACTAAACAGAAAGTGGATCAGAATGGAGACACCACAGCCAAACTTGTTGGCTTCCCTGCGGAGGGGATAATCTGATGGTACCGAGCAGACGAGTGAATGGAGGGTGGAGTGGAGTGAAGACACTGCAGCCAAACTCTGTTGTACTCCCTGCAGAGGTGGCAGCCTGGTCGTGCCACACAGCTGATATAAGCCACACAGTGTGATGTCTGGTGCTGGGCCAGCAATGGTGGCAGAGCATTTCCTTAAACAGACTTTACTCCAACTTCTCTTCCTCCTATTCTCATTATAATACCAATACACAACCCCATCCCACTGAGCACAACTCCTCACTGACCATGCTCTCTAGATATTTGATTAACTTGGGAGACTTTTTAAAATCAATGAATAATGAAAGTAGGTATGACTTGAGTCACTCAAGCTCCACCTAAATGTAAAAGAAAACATATAAAAGGTGAACTAAGGAGGGAAATGGGAGGACGGAGGACTGGGGTGAGAAGTAGGAAGGAAGAATGGGACATAAGAATGGAGAAAGAGGGAGTAAGGAAGAAGGAAGAGGAGAGAGGGAAGATTCCATCGTAACTTCTGAATCAGTCAACAGGCTGAACCCCTTTCCTTCCCTCGGGTCAGGACACTGCCTGGGGAGACTCCTCAACATTGAGAACCCTCTCCATCTTGTGGGTGAATTTGATACTGCCAGAGTCGAGCTTATAATATATATACATTCTGTATATATATGTGTGTGTGTATATATGCATATATATAAATATATTTTACATATATATCTTTATATAAATAAAGATTTTTTTTTATATGTGTATATATACAGATATTAAGCCTTTATTTACCAAGACCCTCACCAAGTAATTCCAAAGTCAGGATACACAGAATTTGAAATAATGGTAGGGAATTACATCTGTGTACTTCTCTTTTTTTGCATTCATATACCTTCCATCGTTGTGTACTTAGAATAAAAACATTTAGGTTTGATTGGTTGATAGCAGAACGGGAGGCAGGGATTTTCACAAACACTAACTTTATTCTAAGGTGGCTGGTGTTCTGTCTGCTCAGTGGAGAAGGAAGAGGAGACCTAACCCTTAAAGTTTAGGCTCCCACTCTAAATTGCTTCTTTGAGGAGTATTTCTTTCTCTAACGTTTCAAAAGGACTCCTAAAGAGACTAGTTTTCCTGTGCTAAAGGTAGGCTTTGCACATTTTCATATTTCTTAACTGTTTCAAGAGTCATTTTAGTCATGACACTCCATTGCTTTATCTTTAAAACAGCTTCCTGTAAGAAATTAAAGGACACTGTTTTCTGCTAACATCAGCATGGGCTATAGAGTATAGAAATGATAGAAATGGTGCTCACTTGAAAAAAAAACTAACAGAATGCTAGTTTTTGAATCATGTATAACTACTTCCAACCTCAACTGGTATGCAATTTAGAAGCATTTCCTCTTGGCAATTTGTTTAAACCATCTGACATAACAAAAGGCTTATGCTAAGCTGAATATTGCATTACAGATTGTACTTAGAAATGTCTGCCCTATGTTTTTATTAATCCACAGTTAAACTGAGTATGCTTTAATATCATCTGCTCTTCATCTCTGCTTGAAATTACTGGAATTGGTAGTGAGATATTTTTTTGAAATTCATCACAAACCTGGATAGTGTTTGATGTCATCTTTCTTGCAAATGTGAGGAGAATTAAGAGAAACATGAGATATGTGTATATATACTCTGTTTTGTAAATATGCAATTTGTGTACAGTTTTCCCTAAAAAGCATACAAAGCTGTAAAAATACTTGTCCTACTTATGTCAAGGAACTATAGACCTTGAAATGCATTTTATTAGTTTTATGTCCCATTTATGCTTTTAAACTTCTTAAATGAAAAGTGAAAGGTTTAAATACCTGACTGATGCTTCATTATGATGTGTTTATCTTGTGGGCAGTCTTTAAACTCGACAGGTCGAGGGAGGTGATTCTACCCCTCTACTCAGCCCTGGTGAGGCCACACCTGGAGTCCTGTGTCCAGTTCTGGGCCCCACAGTACAAGAAGGATGTGGAGCTGCTGGAGAGAGTCCAGCGCAGGGCCA
>JAWLRI010000104.1:303599-323715 GCA_034781795.1 Crypturellus tataupa | reverse complement strand
CCCTGCATGTGCAGGGGTGTTGGACTAGATGACCTCTAGAGGTCCCTTCCAACCTTAGGCATTCTATGATTCTATGATTCTATGACATATAATTAAAAACCTCTATTAGGTCTCTGTATTGATTAATATTGTTGTATTGATAGCTGTTGATAATTGCCAAAGAATGAAATAGATTTTATTCTCTGGCTGATCAAATGTTAGGACCTATTAAGATTTGAGGAGGGGAAGGGAAGATTTTCAGATTAAATTATTTCTTTTCTTCTAGCAGAGCAGTATATTTCTACATTATTTGAAGAAATTTTGTGTTTGTACTTGTATTTGTATTCATATTGCTGTGAATAAATTATGTATGAGATTTGTTGCCTTGTAGAAGTGTTGGAACAACATGAAGCAAATTAATGTTTGTCAGCAATCAGAACTCATGAGTCATTAAGCACTTCAGGGAAATCGGTTTCATTACCAACATGCACGTATGATAACTCTGTTTTGCAATGAAAAACACTTGTAGCATATTCAGAGAAAAAATGGAGCCAAGATTAATATTTTAGATATATCAAAGGTAAAATAAAGTTCTTCTAATGGTTAAAGCATTTTACTATGATTCAGATGATCTTGATTTAATTCCTAATTTTGTTACTGGAAAAATGACTTGCCTGGTATTTTCTTCTTTTTCTTGTCATTGGGAATGCTGTTACTTTCTTCATTGTGTGAGCTACCTAAAGTAAAAATAGACAGTTTAAGATGTATTATTTCTTCCTGTAACTACAAATTGGTATTTATAGATTGCATGGTGAAGCTCAAATCTTGTAAAGCATTTTAGGGATTTAAGGTTTGTAGACATATTATTAGTATTAATTATTGAATAAGCAACTGCATCAATATTTGAGTTAAATCCGTGCATCCTGGTCCTAAGCATAAGTAGTACATACATGCATCATTTTGTTTGTCATTTACCAAAATATAGGCAAAAATTAAGACTAGAGATTTGATTCTGTTTCTGTTTTAAAAACAGAAAGCTGACTCTAGTCTTCTAACATTTGTAGTCCCTCTGGTAAATACTACTGGGATCAAAGGTATTAATACATAAGTAAAATAGCTTTTGTTTTCATAGATACAAGCTACGGTCTCAAGGCTGATATATTTGAGATTGGTATTTCATATTTGACTGAAGAGTAGCTGTACACAGTGGAAGAACATGAAATAAAATAAAAGATTCCAACTTGAAATAAGGGAAATAAAGACAGTCAAACACTGAAAGAAGTTGTACAGAGAGGCTGGGCAATCTCTGTCCTTGGAGTTTTTTAAGATCTGCCCAGGCAGTGTCTTGAGCAGGCTGACCTGAGTCCAGTGCTGAGCCTGCTTTGATCAGGCAGGTTGAGACAAAGGTCCTTCCTCATCTCAGTTGCACTGTGTTTCTGTGAAAGCTGGGGAAATAGGAGTAAAAAGGGGGAAATATAGTAGTCAATTCAGACAGAAGGTGAAGTACGTTTTATTAAAAGAAGTTAATTTTTTTTTAATCTGCATTTCATAAATAACAAGCTGAGATTTATGATATGTTCTGGCACAAGCTCTTATCAGCATTTATTTTCAATTACTCCTGTAAGATTTGCCTGTGCAAAAAAAAACTACCTCAGATTCCAAGTTGGCATGTTGCTCATACCAAAATATTATTCATTTAATCATATCATATTTTAATCAAAATATTAATCATTTAAATATATTTGTATGGAGATGAAAACATAACATGTGTGTGATCTGCAAAAAATACAGTTTAATCTCATAGTTAGTACCTGAAGGCAATTTTATAGCCTTCCTTTCCAGCCTTCTGAAAGGAAGGGGAAGGGACTGGAAAGATGGAAGAGAACCTGAAGGAAGAAAGGCGATATATCACATTGGCTTGGTGTCAAACCATAGTCGACACTGTATTTAGCCAAACTGAAGATGACCTTGTAAATTGTCAAAGCTGACTTATGAAAATTATTTTCAATTTTTAAATATTTTTTCAAGTGTTCTAAACTAATTATTTAATGATGTTTTATCAGTAAAACTGAATAGAGGGATCAAATTCAGAAAGTTGATTAAATTCTCTAGTTTGGGAAAATCTCTTTTTACTAGACCTAATAAGACTTTCTAAATCATCAAAGTAACATTTTCCTATTAGGTCTCTACCTGTTTTATATGTAGGCTGTTAACTGACCCAAAATTGTAACTGTATGAGGGTTTTTTTTTTGTTTCTACTTCTGTTTTTTGCCCTTCAAAAGAAGGGTGAGAAACTGTCAGAGAAATCACATTATTTGGTAGGGACTTACGTAACACTGGGAGATGGAGCATCCACTATCTCTGTTACGTCAAGAAAACCTTTAAAATGTTACAAACTTTAAAATATATATAAAGATGTGACGATTGTGAATAAGCTTTTAAGGAAGAGTCAATATTATAAACACAGATTTTTGAAGTTGCTATTTACAGTCGTTTTGGTGGTGTTTGCTTGTTTTCCTGTGTCTTTCATTTCAACCTCACACAGTAAACTGAATAAGAAAGGGATTATCATCTTGGCAGAAAGAAAGCTGCTCTTAGAGCTACACAAAGAAAGTACTGGATTATCCCAAAAATCACATTGCTGTACACATGGCCGTGGGAGGACAGCATTCCTAACTTGGCAGGAAAGAAAATTGGCCATAGGCCAATTTTTTCTACCTAAAAATGGTTCAGAGAGGACAACACAGAACAATTCAACTAATAAAATTGCAGCAACAGGAATCTATAATGGCAATAAATGAATAAATAGATAAATACATGTGGCAAAAATTCTCTCTGCTCTGTTTTTTGGTTTCAAAGTATGCTGAGGTTGGGTGCACAGGAACCTTTGTAGAGCTGAACTGTCTGCATCTTGCTGAGGGCTACGTATCAGGGCTGCCAAAGTGCATCTGCCAGGGCTCTCCCTGGCACTTCACTGGCAGGTTCATCCCAAACCAAATGCCCATTGCTTGTCAAGTTCATAATATTGCAAAGAAGAGAACTGCTACATTTAAGGTGTTGTCAGGAGAAGTTTTTGGCAAAGGGACAGCTTGTAGACTGTGTGGCTCGGCAATCCTGATCAGTGGCAGCAAACTGTCTTGATGAAGTGAGCACCATCTTTTAATTACTCTTGCAATATCCACTGTCCTCTCCCAATGGCATGGAAGTGAATAATACTGGGCTTCAATCCAGCAGGGCCACTTACTTCCTAGATTACTCTTCAGGATGCCATATGCTTCCTACAAGCATCCTCATTCCCAGTGGCAGAAGCAGGATTCTCTTCCAAAATTTTGCAGTTGCTTTGCAGCAGTTGAGTAAGACTGGTAGTAGTAATAAGTGTGTTTCAGTCATTTTAAGGCTGTCAAGAGGGCAATACATGAAGTGAGGTCTCCTGATTTGGCATGGAGACTACCAAAATGTGACAGCTTTGAGCAATGTGAAGAGCCACAGTCAGCTCCAAGCAGATTTAGTCTGGAGATCGCAATGACCATTGACATCTCTAGTAACTAATTCAATAATATAAATGGCTTTTAAATGAACAGTGAAGTCTTTAATATATTATTGCTGTATGTGGCATGCTTTCAGAAACAGAAATGTAGTTGTTGGAATTCAAGTCAATAACAGAAACTTTTTTGTGTAAAAAAGGAAAAAAAATGCATCCCCACTTCCCAGCAAACTTTTGTGCTTTAAGTGTATGCCAAAAGCCATCCATACATCTAAGTTGTCAAAACTTCCAGCTGCCCTTTCCAGATGTACGCAGTGCAATTTTGCATGATTCTAGGCAATTTGCCTAGCATTTTTGCAGCTTTATAAACCTTCACCTGCCTTGTTACTGCCCTTGCGATAGCGATTATCTTTTGTTATGTGCCTGTATGTTGCCTCACAGAAGATGTTGGGTCTAATGTTGCTAGACGTTGCCTAACTGCCTGCATCTGTGGGGGAAATGCCTACTTGGAGAATAACGTGGTGTTACATTATATTCCGGTCTAACTGATGGCATATGTTGAGTGCCGTAGAAACTCGGAAGCCACCCTCTTCATCCTCAGTGCCTGGTGTCTGTTTGTAAATGAGGCTGTTCTGATTGCTGCGTCATCAAATCTGCCAAAAACCTGCCTTGTATTTTACTATTTCTATTCTATATGTTTATTAATACAGCCTTTTGGGAAGCTTTTGTACACCAATAACAATGCTACTTGTCATTTATTGTTAGGGAAGAATTACAAGAGCTGTGAGCATTCCCGCTTGGCTTTGCTGCATGTTAGCTTTGCCCAGTCCACCAAACATGCCAAAACACAAATGCGGGATGTGATGACTTTCATAAAGACTGGACTACTGAGGAGCAAAGAAGTTACTCATGCAGAAAACCTAGTATTTTGCATGTAGTTACTATAATGGGTTTTTATAATGTGCTTTATTATGCTTTATCTCTGATATTTTGGCAGCTTTCAGGAAAGATGTATAAAACCTGTGTTTTTGTACTGTTTTTGTACCTGTGTTTTTGTTCTGCAGTAGGAGACTGTAGCAAAAAGAAAACTACCTTTTCCTCAAAAAAAAATCCCATAAAATAGAAAAATGTATTATGAAAAGAAATGATAAAAGTAGAAGAGTAGCAAAATGTTTTATTAAGAAAAAAAAAAAAAAGACTATGCCCTCTGAGGAAGGCCCCAGTGTGTCCTAAGCCCGGGCTTTATGTAAGTTCTTACTTCCTTACTTTCTAGGAAAAAATATTTAGTTTGTTATTCTATCAGTCCCCAAAAGGCACATGCTTAAGTCATACTAAGTTATTTGGCACACAGCATGATGACAAGACCCATATTTGTTTTTTGCTGCCCACATATCTCTAGCCCAAATGATTAGGGACAATTTATTTCTGGTGAATTGTCTTCAGACAGGGGTTTCCAGGTTTGAGTTTATACTAAATAAACAAAGGCTATGAAGGGAAAAATGTGATTGATTTGGAATCTTGATTTAGGCTAAATAGATAAAAATAGCTGCAGGATATTTTAAGCTACCTTAAAAACTAAACCAGTGAGGAAATCCAACTTAGTGTATTTTGTAAATTATTCAGTTTTATTTTGAGTTCTCTTCCTTACTCTTCTCTGTTGAATATACCCAGGTATATGATCCAAGGAGATAGCTGAAAAGATTCAGTCGTCACTTTTGTCAACCTCTCCTTTTTTTCAACAGTGCTGTCATTACTGCTGTGCTTGTCTTCTCTGTTCTGCCAAAGTATATTCTTGGAAAGTATCTTTTTATTTTATGTTCTAGTTTTAAGGCAAATGCAAAAAGCAGAAGTAAAATACCAGAAATCTCATCCATGCGTTGTGCAGAAACTTGCTTTATCATTAGTTACCGTTGTTTTAATTATTCAAGGTAATGGTCCATTAAAGACTAGTAAACATCTAGTAGTATGCTCTATGGAAGAAGTCATAATAATATAAGCCCCACTCATATGTTCTTACCAGAATATTGAACATTAAATTTTTAAATCCTGAGGATTGATGGAGTTGCAGTGACTCCAGCTTTCTGCAGATACTCTGTATTGAAAAGATGTGCTTTCTGTTTTAACTTTTCAGATCCAGAACGCTAATGATGTGCTAATAGCTCCCCTGGAGAAGTTCCGTAAAGAGCAAATAGGAGCAGCAAAAGTAAGTGGCAGATAAAATTACTCATTTTCATTTCATATTTAGTGTAATCCATTGGTGTGTGTTGAAAGCTGGATTGAAGCTTAATGTGTTTTTAAATGTCCTCATTGATGTATTAGTAAATTACACTGAAATCTTTGCTGCAGAAAATAAGAGGATTCAAAAGTGGAGTTTAAAGACGGCTTGTGTGTACGCATAGGGTAGAGCTCTTGTTACTGTTGCTCATTCTTACCATCTGGAGTTGTGTTTATCTTCTAATGTCTGCATTTACATTACTTTGCATCTTGAGTTAACTCACAACCACAGACATCTGCTTTGAGAACTGTGGCTCTGTGGTGGCTCTTCTGTAAAGACCATCAGAAGTCGGTGCGCTTTGGGCAAGCTCTCGTTTTCCCTGACTTCCCTCTCCTGGTGCAGCAGTTGTTATCTATATATCACCCAGAGATTTGCCCACAAAGGAAAATCTCCAGTTGGTAATTTAAGCTATTTTCTTTAGTGTTAAGTTTTAAATCCTTGTTATAGGAACGGCACGGATTATCTAGATCGGGGTTTAGTCATCAGCCCAGGGAACCATTTGCCTTAAGGAAAAAGAAATGAGTTTCTAGTCTAGAAGAGCTATCTTCAGTTAAATCCTACAGTCTCAGGTGGGCACCTGTGTGTAGTTTGATCACAATCTCCCAGAGATGCATAAATTCTGTAATAGCCGGGGGTATGCTTAGTAACAGTTCCTTCTGTCTACATAAACGTAGTATTTTTGAGGCATTTCACTCTTTTTATTAGTACTCGTCATAAAATTTTCTGGGAAATCTCTGTATGTAAGGTTAAACGAGGGGAAAAAAATCCACTTTTGATTGATCCACTTAGGAAAATCCATAAGACACTTACCCCATACTCAGCGAACCTCAGAGGAGGAGCAGAGGTCGGAAACTAAAGGCTTATACTTCTTTTACTGCTGCTGTGAATGTATAGCAAACAGATGAGACTACTTCTGCACAGGGACTAAATAAAATGTGAGAAGAATTTTTACTGAGAACTTGAGGTCAGATATCTGTGAAAAGGATGTTCTTTTGCTGGATATGCGTCTGTGTACAACTGCATTCTTTTCTTGTCCCACCCATATGCTGCTTTTAGATGCACAAGCGGCAGTTTGTTTTTAACTGTTCTGCAGAAATCAAAATTTAATCCCCGGATAAAATTATTTTTTAATTTCTAATAGCTTTTTAATTGTATCATTCAGCTTTTTGAGTTAGAGTTTCATTTTTTTCATATAGCTTCAGGAACACCCTGTTCAAAATCTAATGTGCTGTGCGATTTTCTTGATATGTCAGAGAGAAGAGAGTCTTTGGAAGGATTATCTTTGGAAGCAGAGTTTTATGAGATGTTCAGATCCCATTTGAATATATCAATCAGGAAATGTCAGGGTTTTTTTATGATCTGATTGAATATTGCTACTTCATTTTTGAATCAGCAAGTATTGAACTTTAATGATAGAGTACAAGAGAACGGGTTGAAAATTCTCACTTCAGTCTAGTACAGATATTAATGTATCTTTTCTGTATCCCTTCCAGATAAAATACGGGCTTTTGCTTATCTTATACAATTTAATGAAACAGTGATCATTTTGAGTTATCTGTGACCATCCATCCAGCACATTCTTTCCTGAACGAATTCGGGATAGAACTTTTATTTGACAACCTGTATTCCTATGCTTAATGATTTTTATTAATCAATGGTATGTGAGTTTCAAACAACCTAGGGTCCTGGCTTGACACACTGATTGGACTTTGAAGTTATTAAAATTTTATTCTAATAAGTTACTTTTATTGCCATTATGTTATGCTATAGTTATGTTTAATATAGGGAAGAATACTATATTTCTTATTCAAGCCTACATAAAATTTAGATAAAATATATGATTACAGAGAGAAATAAAAGAGAGAAATATGGAGGAAAAAGTATTATTCTGTTGACAATATGAAGCTGTCCTTCAAATGCAAGTACAGCATAAACCCCAGCGTGCAAAGTTCAAGTGTTTTTAGAATGTCACAAGACTAATTATCTGCATGTATTCCAAAAACCTAACAATACCCAGCATATTTAAGAAGCAAACTCCATAAAACGCCAGTGTTTGTAATCCAACCAGCAATATGCAAATCTACATCACTTACTTTTCTTGATTTATACTACTTGCTCTTCTGTTTTTATTGCACATATTTCTGCTCTTCCTTTTCTGTGCACACTTGGTTTAAATAAAACTTGAGTTGTCTCCAGAGACTACACAAACCCTGCTTTGCTCTGGGTAGCCTGTTGATTTACTCCATCTGAGTTTAAAAAAAATGACCTCTGCAATTACTGTACAAATCCTAGGAAAAGCACAGTGAGCTAACTGGGAAAAGATTTCAGGCACGAAGCAGTTTCCCTTATTTGGTAAATGTGGTTTGCAAGTCCCCAGCTGGTAACTTTGGTGAGATCATTGTGATGTGTTATATGCAATAAAGCCAAACTTTCATGTTGCTTTTTATCCACTGAATTACAGTATTTAGCAATATTTGTCCCAGTGTCCATTGACCTTTAGTACAACCCAAATCAGATCAAAGAAAACAGAAGCAATTTTGTTTGTAAGACTTAAAAGAAAGGGTTTGTTTCCTCCTTTGTATTCCATCTGTTTGTTTCATAGCATTATTTATTTTGGCCTGGAGAATTATTTTTTAATATTATTTATTTTTATTCATTCATTCATTCATAGCTGTGAGTTCCTTTCTGCTTGGGAAACAAATTGATGTTCACTGGCGGGATTAATTTTCTAGCATCCCTGTTCGCATCTATCCTCGCGCAATCAAGTCATGCAAGAATTAGAGCGCGCTCTCAACATGTCTTATTATTATTGTTACTGCACAAAAGGCTGGGGAGCATAAAGCAAAATGTATTTTAAAGTCAGAAAAGAGTTTTGAATGTGTATCCAAAAGCAGTTAGAAATGGACAGTTTTGTGAATTATTTCCCTTGGGATCTAATCCAATTCCAGCAATTGTTGTAAATCCTACTGTTTCTTTAGCGGAGAGAAACTAATGACCTAGTTAATATTACTTTAGGGAGCAAAGTAGGGTGTGCTTCCTTACAAAAGCATCTGTTACTCAAGGTTTGTGAACTGAAACAGCCGAAATTTGTGTCCACTAGTTTGGGAGTCTTTAGGAAGTCAGTCGGAACCACAGTGGTGAGGGGGCAAGGGAGGAAGCAGTGAGACCGGACGGGCCGTGTCATGTGCGAGCCGCGATTCATGGCCAACTGCTTCAAGTTAAAACGCAACACGGCTTCCCAAAAGTGTGTAATTCCAGAGTTACTTGATACCTGTTTTGGTAAGATAACTGATTTTATAGACAAGGAGGTGGGCCTAACCTATCTCTGCTTCAGAAAAGCCCTTAAAGCACATGACATGAGGCATTTAGATGTGGTTGAGGTGAGTATCAGTCCAAGTCACCTGCAGTGTCTAAGGAGCTGGTTAACTGGGAGCAGACAGTGGGGTTTGGTGACTGAGAACCTATGAACTACCATGAAAGAGAAGAGAGTATATTGCAAAATTTTGGTCTTCCTCCAGGGAAGACTTGGTACATATCTTTGCTCATATACGAAATTAGGTTGTCTGACAGATAGCCATGATAACAGTAATACAGACTTCATTCTGCACATTTGTGTATTACCTCTTAAGGATTCTATTAACACCATTATGTTTGTTCACACGTTCAATATTAATTCCACCTATGAATCTTTCCAAGATGAGGTTGTTATTCCTAATGCCTGTATAAATACATTTAGTTCCAAGCTGCTGGTCCGAGATTATTTTTATCTGATGAATAATTCAGAATATATTGTCTAATCTGATATTTCAGTTAAATTAATATTGACAGGTCCAAGAACTGAAAAATTAGGAGACTAAACAGGGAAAAAAACTCATAATGGTAAATCTTATTGTGACAGCTTCTAGAAAACTTGAAAAATCCAAACCTTTGGAATTTTGAGATAGTTTGCTAATCTTTATTAAAATTATTTTGAAAGTATGAAAAGTAATTCTTGTAATAAAATATGGCTAACACTGCTTTTAACATCATTCATACATGAAAATATTTAGAGGTGTTCAAAAATTGTGGTAACGAGACCGATGGGCAAATCATTTTTTAAGGTAGTCCTATTTTCTTCTCCAGAATGTCAAATCACAAAGTTGGGAGATATCCCTGGCTAAGCAGCTCTATGCAGAAGCTTTTTGAAGTGATTAGTGCACTTGAGATGTCTCCTGTCATTTCTGCAAGTGCAGCAAAACTATTTTATTATTTCAACTTTCTTCAGTTTAATAGCTATTTCATTCAATGTCAGAAAAGTTTTAGAAAGATTTTTTAGAAAAAAAAGAAGAAAATAAAAATCTCTAAAGCTTGTTTCTCTTTTAATATTTCACTTCTAATATACTATTTGTTTTAAAGAGCAAGAATTCAGATCTCACAGTAAAATATTGTGCTCACATTGATTAAAAAAAAAATCTCAGTTCAATTCATTAGCTGCAGATATTTCTTAGTAAATTGGTCAGAAGAAGATATGCAATCAAATTAAGGCCTTTCAGATGCACCAAAGGTTTTGTCATTCTAAATAGAAATAGAAATTGACTGCATCACCGTAGATTTTCCTTCTCACTTAATGTTTCCTTTTGTTCCAGTGTTTTTGCAGGGATCTGGGAATAAGCAAACCCTCTCCTTCCATTTTGGCAGTTTTGTTTTCAGCAAAGCAAATACAATTTCTGCTCAAGTGTGTAGTAGGTGATGGTAGCTGGAAAATCTGTAGGGTATCAAAGTACAGGCATCATTACTTGTATTTTGGTGTAGATATGAGACTGCCAAGAACTTCATCTTGCTACCAAATGAGCCACTCTTTTAATTCCTGGGTATTTTAGGCTATGGTAGCCACTACAGAACCATTTGTCTTTAGTGAACTACTCTACTGAACTTCCCAAGAAGAGGTCTTTCAGGATGGTTGTTGTGATGAGAAAATCGTCCCTCCCCACGAAGTACATGGAGAACAGTGCATTTGAGCAGCGCTGCTGAGCAGGCATGACTTTTCACCCCAAAGCGATAGTTTGTGTTGCTTTATCAGTGTTGTAAGAAGGACTCTGAAAATAGATGCTGTTAAAACAAAACAAAATCATTTCTGACATTAACCCCAGGCTGTTTCCTTTTCTTCTTCTGTAAACAGCACAGTTTCCAGTTTTGTGTATTAATCTGGAAAGTTTCTCATAACATGCTTCTAGTTCTTCCTCAGATAAGAGTTACACTCGTGTTGTGCTGACATAGCAAGTGGCATGGGAAAGCAAGTAACATACTAAGCTAGATGCACAGCAAGTTTTGTGTATCAAGACTCTTGGTCTTGAAAAACCAAGAAAGCTGAGAGACTATTTTTTAAAAAAAGAAATTACTAATCAATAAGGAGATATTTTTGTCTTCTATATTAAAAATAAAGCAAGTCTTCCCCCTCCACTCAGCCCTCAGGCTGCCTCAGGAGTGCAGTGTCTGCTGCTGGGCTCCCAAGTACCACACAGACGTGGAGCTCCTGGAGCGAGTCCAGTGCAGGCCTACAAAATGATCAGGGACCGAGAGCAGCTCCTTGTGGGGAAAGACTGAGAGTGCTGGGACTGTTCAGCCTGGGAAAGAGAAGATTGAGAGGGAAGCTTATCAATGTGTACAAATATCTTCAGGGAGGATGTCAAGAGGATGGGACCAGACTCTCTTCAGTGGTGGCCAGCAACAGGACAAGAGTCAACAGGCGCAAACTGAAACACAGGAGGTTCCACCTGAATTAGAGAGAAAACTTCTTAACCCTGAGAGGTTGTGGAGGCTCTATCTTTGAAGACTTCTGAATATCTTCTGCGTATCTATTCAGAGCCTGTCTGGCCAGGGTCCTGTGCAAGCTGCTCTAGATGTCTGTGCTTGAGCAAGGGTGTTGGACTAGATGATCTCCCAAGGTCCCTTCCTATCTCAACCATTCAGTGAAACATGTGGCATTATAAGTTAGTCTTTTAGAATTACCATATTTGATTAACTTTTGCTTTCTTATATTCTTTAGTGCAAAAAGAAAAGAGACTGGTTATTACGTGGTTATTAATTACTTGCAGATGAAATAGTCTTTTCAAATGGGTTTTAGATTCAAGAGGTTGCCTAGTGTATCAGGTATATCAGTATATTCCCGAAGTATGTGTTTGTATGACTACAGAGCTTAAAGGAACAATTTATTCCACCTGTCTAAAAATAAGTGCAGGTGGTAGATTCTTCCCTCCTTAGTCTGGGTGCTGACATGGAAGAATAGGCTAGAATTGAAGCTGTCTGTTCGTCATGTTTAAGACTAGTTCACATCAATATCATCCAGTGTAAGCTTTGCTTTCCTTTTGTCCGCACCTTCTGTGTTGCACTGTTTCAGCTGAAGATTCTGCTGCAATGCACTAGAGCTGTATACTGTGGTGATATATTGGTGCTTTCCTGTAAACCTTCTTTTCATTGCCAGCTGAACTAAGTTTGTTTTACATGTACTTAAAGTAGAAAAAGGAGGAATATATAGAGAGATAAATAATTAATATTAATTTTTAAGCATTTTTAAATGTTTAATATTACTAGATGATCTTCAAAGGTCCCTTCCAGCATTAATCATTCTGAGATTCTGAGATTCAAACTTTCAGGAAGTTCTGTAAGCTCATACTAGAAAATGGGGGAAAAGCACTACTACTTCCTAATTATATACTGAAGATCTCTTCTCAAACCTGACTTTTTAAGCATTGATGATCCCAGATTTGATAGTGTTTATTATTGTCAGTTACCTTGTATGTATGAAGATTAGCACGCTGCAAAATCTGACATGATTCCTTTCCTTGTAGCACATATGCAGTGATTTGGGATTGGGCTCTGTCTTTTGCTGTCATTAATTTTCTGCTTAGCTTGATTCCCATGAATGTTTGCATTGCTTAGGAACCAAAAAGTTTATTCCACATGATTTTCTGATGAAAACTACAAAGTTAATTGGAGCTTTTTTTTGAATTCTTGCAAAGTACAGTTAACTTTTTTTTTTAGTTTAAGGGCAGTACCTTTTTATTAGGAATAGGAGGCCCTCTTGCTAATATGACAAACCATTTTCAGCTCCAGAAAGCAATCTTAAATCTGCTTAGGAAAGGAGTTAAAAAGACAGTTTCTGCCATTCTAGGGAACTGCTTCATATGATTTGAGCAGTAATATCCTAAGTAAGAAATTCTATCAAAAATCCCTCATATTTGGTAAACAGTAAAGACAATAAAACTGGATTACGTGTGTAGACTTACCAGCCCTGCTGCTTGGGCAGTGATTTAGCAGATTCCCAGACATGTAGTATCTACTCCTGGAATCTGCAACTGCCAAATAAACTCAAGACAACTCTGCAGCTTAGACAAAGGGGAGTCTGGTGTATTCTGCTTTGTGACCTGCCAGTGTTGGCAGGTTTGCGTGTCTTTATACAGCAGTACTGGGAACTTTTAGTATTTTTTTCCATTTCAAGAGAGGACTTTTTGGAGAGAAACAAATGACATCCTACAAAAACAATGTTAAATACTGGTATTTGTTCATTGAATAGTAACTCCTTTTTGCATTTAGAAACTTGAAAATATAGTTTTAGAGCTGTTAGAAGTGGTGAAATTTTTTTTTTGTCTCCACAGATAAGTACATTCTGTCTGCACATATCTCATGTGATTAAATAGGAAAGTATTAGCAAATGCCTGTAGGGTTCTCTTCCAGGAAACTTTTAAAACTACCTGCTATTTAAATCTATCAAGATATTACAAAGTACAAAGAAAATTTTCTTCAGAATACTATAAACTTGAGGGTAAATTGTATTTTACACAGAGCTGAACTCCTTCCTAAACACAAATTAGTTTAGGACTCTTTAAAACATACTGATAGCTTTTATGCAATTTGTACCTAATTTGACTTGCAATTATCCTTTAAACTGCCTGTTTTTAATATCTGTCTTATAGCTTTAATGCTGCTAAATAAAGCCTGTGTTTCTCATTTATTGCTTTATCACTCTTCACTGTTTCAGTATGTCCTTTTTATGATATATTATATGTATTTTATGTGCCCTATTCTTTTCTGGGTATTCATAGCTTGCTTATAGTTATTCTTTTTCAGTAAAGAATTAATTTAAAAATTTATAGTTGTCAAGTTAGTATTTTTACATGATGCATTCAGCTTCAATTTCGAGATGTTTTCACGAGCAGATATGAGTAACATAAAATTATAATTTATAGCAGTATTATAATTTATAGCAGTATTAGCCCCTTTTTATAATGAGCAGCAATCGTTTATTGACTACAAAATTGGTCAGTTCCACTTCCTATGATTTACTATCGGTACATAAAGGATGCCCTTTAACCTCATAGCTTTTGTACAGTCTTGGAGAAAACATATGGCCTCCTGATGTATTAAATTCTGACTAGAAGGAGGAATAAGAGAAGAAAAAATTCTATTTGTCTTTCTCTCTCTCTTTTTAAAAAGCTCTCTTTGCCTTATCTTGAACTGTAAGCATTCAAATAACAAATCAAAATCTTTCAGAAAGAAATCCCACCGTCCAGACTTCTGTTAAAATGCAGTGTGTTGTCTCAGATGCCTATCGTAATTCAGATTTTATTAAAAACAACCCCATAAAGCCCTCACCTCCATAAAGGTTCTGAGGAAAACCTTCCAAATATGAGTGCCCATTAAGACAATATAAACTGGAAGGCATGAATTTACTTCTCAGAAGAATGAAGTCCATAGCGTCTAAACTCAACTCAGTTTTTCTAAGACTGACTTGATTTTCTGTTCTACAAGTCTCCTTTTCCCAAATATACAACTCCAAACAAAATAGCAACAACATTTTAGGAATACTTGTTGAATTGTTATATGCAAAGCAAAGAAAAAGTTGGCTTTGAAAAATACTGAAGCCTAAAATTCCAGCAATGAATGAACTCCAGTGTGCTATTATATATATAATTTCGCAATTCATGTCAAAGAGAAGCAAAGGAAATGTCACTTCACTAGCTCAGCAGAGTTCACTATCGATTTCATTGACTGATATGTCTGGCTTAATCTGTATTCTTGTCTCACTCTGATGTACTCCTTTGCCAATGAAACCACATTTTACAGTTTCTACATCTCAGCTTGAGTTCTTGAGAAAAATAAGTCCTAAGTTTGAGTGGAGGAAAAAAAAAGCATTGTCATGACAGTGTTTCACAATAGTCACTTGTTTCCTAATTAAGGGATTCCCATTGAAAATTTTTCTCCAATAGTTTATTTGCAATGTTTTCTCATTTTATTTACTTTCTCAATTCATTGCCTTTGAAAGATACCTCTTACACAACATTTATTTTATGGCTACACAAATATATTTTTTATTAAAAATTAATCTAAACTGAATATATAAGATTTTTTTATGAAGATTTGTATATTAATGTTCAAATATGAATGCAGGGAGAGAGAAAGTAAAAATATTTGATTTAGGGAGAAGTCATTGAATTAGAAAAAAAAATGGAAAGCAAAGGGAAGAACACCAGAGGCTTTGCAGTGGAGAATAACAAGGACAAATTTATGTACTAATTTTGAAATAATATGCTGGACACAGAAAGTAGTGGCAAATTTAATGAAAAATAAATTTTACTAAAAAAAAAAAATCTGATTTCTTGCTGATCTCACCAGAAAAGAGAGGCCCAATTTGAAAATGAAATAACTTTTTCTCCTTTAGCTCCAAAACTGTAGTTTGTGGTTAAAATTTGTGGGAATCCTGCCAGCGATGAGTTGCTCGCCTGCTATCAGTTACACAGTGTGAAGTCAGAGTCTTTCTGAACTGGGAAACAATGGCAGACTCACTTGAGTCACATTTTTAATAACTGCTGATCTTTGCACTGGCATCAATAATTTGAGCAAAATTTTTGTTATTTTTTATGAAGTGGACCACTTTCAAAGGCTTCACTCACATACGAGCTTTTACTGGTGTATCAGAGGAACTTTCAAGCAAAGCAGCTCACCTGTCAGGGTCAGTATTCTTTGCAGTGTTCACAGAAACATGTCTGAGCGGGATGTGCACGGCGCCAGAAACGCCCTCCCGCTGGCACTGCAGTCTTCCTCTGCGAAGTATCACCTAGTAAAGACACTAAAACTGCTGAGCGATCTTCCCAGCCTGCTTTATTTATTCTCCTTACCTATTCCACTTGCAGTTTGTCTTACAAATGACGAACTTCAATGTGTTACAAACCTGGAAAGAAGTCAGGAGGATGTGCTATTCCTGGAAACCCTGCAGTTGGGCTAGAAGTTGCTGTGGTATCAAGGAACCTTCAAGTGATTAATTTTTTCTTTAACTTAACCAGCATGCAAATGATCACGTTGCAAGCTGAGCGTGTCACTGTGTTCAGATCGCTTCCATGTGTGCTCTGCGTAGGGGGAGCGATGCTGGCAGAAGACCAAGAAGGAGTTTGCAAATTTTGTGTGTCCTCACTGACCAGGACAGGGAGAAGTTTCCTGCAGGCTACAAGATGCCTCATAACTCATTAGGGTATATGAAGGGTTTTTTTGTGGCCTTAGACTTGAGGGCATTATATCTGTCTACATGAACTCATTTATTCTGTGTGTTTTCATCTTTGTGTGTAAGGAAGAGAGATAATGGGGCATGTAATTCATGCTTTTGCTGTAACTTTCAGCACAAAATATAAACAACTGGATTTGGCATATTGGGAATTGCATTCAGTGTTTAAATGGACTCCATTTGGTGTTGATGGTAGTAGTGGACCTACTTCAAACTGCCAAGCCCGTTTTCACACCTTTTTCTTTCATTTTTACCAAGCAATTTAGACTTTAGGCTCTGATTTCCTTCTCTAATTAGCAAGGATTCTGTTCTCCTGTTAAACAGAGAACCTGATTTTCCTGATTGCCCATTCCCAGTGTCTTGGCACATAGTCTGACTCAATTCTGAGGTGAGACCAATAGCTCACCAGGCAAGAGCAATGCCAACCTCTCTGATCTGATACCTCTAGGGATGTCCTTGGCATTGACCTGGCTTGGGCCATCTGACTCCCAGTCTCCGTCAATAACAGGAGCTCTCTGAGCAACTCCGTATCTTTTTCCTTATCTCAGGCTCTTTCCATCTCCCACCTTTCAGTGGCACGGCAAATAATATCAGCACATCATTCTCTTCTACTGATTTCATTGCATCTGTGACACGCTGATTTCCTTAAGATGGTTGGTTTGCACTTCAATCTTGAAGTAACCCCATTCACATACTTTTCTTTTCTGTTCTTTTTGGAAAAAATGGTTCCTTAACAGGAAAACTGTATTAGCACTGTATTGTGTTAGAAGCATTGTATTAGAAAACACTGACATATGTAACTGCCTACTCTTAAGAAAAAGTTGATGCCTGTGGGGTATGATAGAATGAACTTACTTTATGTTTGTGTTTGAAGATGTTATTAGATACTTAGGTTTCTATTCCTTGGTCATAAGGGTCTAGAACTGGAGTATTCTCCAGAAGCAAACTGTGACAATGACTGTAGCATCAACCTATAATTTTGGTTCCACCAAAGTTGGTTTCTTGGCTAATTGATTATTTGTGAGTCCTGCCTTCTGTCTTCTCTGTTTCTTTGCAGATTGCCTTTGAGAGGTATCAGAAGTTATTTCTTATTTCTAAAGAAACAAGTTACTTTTTTCCCCTCATATTTGGATTGTGAGGAACTAGATACAGAATGGCATTGGAAATTGTACTTTTTTTTCTCATTTATTGCCATCTTGAGTCAGATACATTCTTTTCCATATGATTTTTTTTGAAGATATTTCCATTGCGAAATAAGGAGAACATTAGACTGCATATTTTTCATGGTAGATATGTTGCTTGAATTTTGTGCAGAGTAGAAAGTGTGCAATCTTTTTTATAAACTAGTATAAGTATTTTTTTCAACTTAAGTCGCTGGAGCTAATCAGTACATGGTTTGCTGTTTTACCTGGTTGATAAATCTTCATTCATGGTATTAAATTCCTCCTTCCATTACTTGTTTCTTTGACTTGCCTGACTTTTCCACAATATGACAAGAATGAGTAGGATGATGCTAGAATACAGACCAATTATTTATTGGAGAAAGGGATGAGAAAGTCTTGATTATGACTTGATGTTACTACATCCAGTGTTTATTTTTTCCACCATTAATTGTTTTTGCACATGTGTTAGTAGGACTGATCATGTTGGCCTTTCTTGGTTTTATCAAAATATTTAGTTCTTTAATCATTAGAAAGAATCATTATGACTTGCTTAAGATTAAAAGTAAGAACTTGGTGCTCTCTATTGAAGGATGTACAATATTATGATTGCAAATAGTGATTACTAGGACTGGTAGTATTCTTACTCACCTAAAATCCTCTCAAAACTTGACATTTCTGGAAAGACAGAAAAGCTACTGAAAGCTGGGTTTTTTTTGTGTGTGTGTTTTTGATTTTTTTTCTGAGTCTTCCATGAATATCAGATTTAAATATTTTAAAAGTGTATGATGTTAGAAGATTACAGGAAGTAAGGGGTTTCTTAATTTACTTATATAGTTTCCTTTTTTATTACTATGTGCTAAGGTAGTCTTATGATGAAAATGGGAAAAGAAAAAGGATGGAATAACTCTTTTAAATGAGACAAGCTTAAATATTCAGACATACAAAATATTATTGGAGGCAGACTTTTGGACCATTTTTCCTTTGCATCCATACAAAAAGACATAGGATAGGCTTATATTCACCCTTTTTTATTATTATTATCTACCTCTACCATAATATTCTTTTCAACATATGAGAGACCTTTGTGGAACATGAAAAATATTATTTTACACTGAATGTCTGCTTATCACCTACATAAAATGATACATATGCTCAATATGGTAGGGTCTGTGAGTTCATTTTAAGGACTTATTATTTATGACAAAATCCTTCTTAATACTGCATTTGATAATTGAATCTGCCTCCTAGTATGTTCAGGTCTTAAATCATTGTAACCAACAAAAAATGACTTTATAGCTAATCATCCTTTGGCCCATATTGTAATTTTTATGCTAACTGCAATATTTAATCAAATGCTTTACCATGCAATGTTTTGTTTTTTCAGGATGGGAAGAAGAAGTTTGACAAGGAGAGTGAGAAATATTATTCCATACTAGAGAAGCACTTAAATTTATCAGCGAAGAAAAAGGAATCTCATTTGCAAGATGTAAGCACTTAACATACTACTATTAACCAGTTTCAAGTTTGCATAGAGATGATGATAACAAAATACTCTTCTTCAAAACGTGCTATATTTTACTTCTGTGAAATCATTTGATTGTGGTTATTTCTAGTTGCTAATGTTAAGAATATAAACTCTTGAGTGAGATTGATGCAGACCTAGTAAGAATTAAGTATTTTAAACAAGGCAGTATTTAACATTCCTGACTTGCTCTGTATATTTTAAGTGGCTATTTGTCTTTTTTGTGTGTGTGTGTTTGGGTGTGTGTGTGTGTGTGTGTATTTGAGGAAAATTGCAGTAAAAGGAGCAAGTTGGTATTAATGACACTTTGAGTCTTTGTTTTTTTTTGCCAAAATACTTAAATACCATTTTGAAAGGATTAGTATTGTCGCAGTGGCTCTTAAATTTTAGGGATTTTTTTGCTGATAAAATTTTCACAAAAGATATAGCCATCCCTCAGTCACAAATTACAGGATTTTTTCATGTTTACCAATTATACTGCACTTAGATATAAATGAGGTTTAGAAATTTAGCATTTGTAATAATGTTTATACTCCTAAGTTGTCATAGCTCTCTGTATAATAAATGAGCTTTGATAAGACATCCATTATGTCAGAATGGTTAAGTGTTCCACTCATATGCAAAATTTAATAAATAGAGTTTTCATTTTTCACACACACATTCTGTATTTATGAAGAAACAGTTCCATTAGAGGCTAAACAGCAGCCAGGAATTTTCATTCTTATCATCTTTTTTCAAAATGTGGCAAAGTAAACTTAAGTACTGATTTATTCTGGAATACAAATAAAATATTTTATTCTTGGGACAGGAGAATAACTGAAGTCTAAAAACAGCAACTGAAGTGAAATATAACAACTGTGACTTTAATAAACTGTGGTAGAATAACAATAGATTTGGCTCTAGTATATAAACTAATGGAAAATCAGAGTAAAATTTTCCACTGTGTCCTTAAATGACATCCTTGCATCAAAAAATCTTGCAATTGAGGCTGAGTTTTCTGATTTTCTGAATGCTTCACTTATATATAGGCCATCCCATGTCATGTCCATTCTCCCATTTTTTGCAAGATGCAACCTTGCATAATCAGCAACATACACCAACATACACCAACATACACCATGGAAGAACAGAGAGTCATAAATCCAAACCAAAAATGTTT
>JAWLRI010000104.1:276816-295782 GCA_034781795.1 Crypturellus tataupa | reverse complement strand
ACTTAAGGAAAAAATTCCTGACAGTGAGGGTGACAGAGCACTGGAATAGGCTGCCCAGAGAGGTTGTGGAGTCTCCTACTCTGGAGATTTTCAAGACCTTTTTGGATGCAGTCCTGTGCCCCGTGCTCTAGGTGACCATGCATGTGCAGGGGTGTTGGACTAGATGACCTCTAAAGGTCCTTTCCGACCTTTATGATTCTATGAAAATCAGGCACAGGCTGCCATGGTGGCCCTTTCCTGGCTGTTGCTGCAGTTTGGCATGTGCTCTGACATTCACCTTCAGCTGCTCACATGGCTATCGTGCTGCTTCTTCCACTGAAAAAGAGGGGTTTAGCAGTGGGCTCAACCAGAGAAGCACCTACTTGAGGTGAGGGAACAACAGCAGCTGGGGACCTGAGGCTGGACCTAGGGATGCAACCGGGGACGGGGGTCAGCACAGGCAGAGCTGCGCAAGAACCTAGGATTTGTGCTTGCTACTTTATTCACAAGCAGATTGCATGGAAGTTGTTTTTGTTTTTTTTATTGTTGTTGTTGTTTGGGTTTTTTTTGTTTGTTTGTTTGTTTTTAAAAAAAGGTTGAAATTGCTCTAGAAAGGCAAAAAACTCCTTATGTCTACTTACGTAGTTGGAACCTTTAAGCCATATTTTGACCTTCATCAGAACCACATCCTCAGGCTGCCCTGTGTGACAGTTCATGCACCAGCCGAGGAGGTTTTGCTCACTTGGCTTGTCTTCATTGCTTTTGCATGGGATGCCGTTCATAAATCCCACCCCTTGCCCAGGCCCCCTGAAAAGCCACGTGGTGGTTGGACTGCCTGGAGCTCTCACCACTTTTGCCCAAGGCTGTAATGCCCTCTTGCAGTGCAAGCAGGAATCAACGCGAGGTCATCCTCCCATCCCTGCCTTCACACCATCTGTGCCATCCTCCAATGTCCTGCAAGTCTTGAGCTGCTTTCACTGACTAATGCAGGAAAAAAAAGCCTTTCTGAGTCATAACTACTCCTTGAAGGGCTCCTGATACCAGAGGTGCTGTAGAGACATGCGGGACACACAGCAGTAAGAACTCCTTGCGACAGCAGCAAGCTGGAGCATAAGATCCCCTGCCCATGGAGCTGTGACCTTTTCTTCTCAGCCTTTAAGAATGAAAGTTTATGCACTGAAGTGTGTGGAACTTCTTGCAAGCCTTAAACTGATGGAGCTCTAAAACTCTACAAAGCTGTTTTAGCTATTGCCTTGAAATTCATGCGTTCTTCTTGGAGAGAGTGAAGCAAAACAGTTTAGTGAGTTTACTCCAGGAAGATGTAAGTATAGATTTAAAGAAAATATAAACATGGTGACATCTGTATCTTTAAAGTTGTTTCCTTTAGAATAATCTATGGTATGGGTAGCACAAAGAAAAGTGCATTAGATATGAATGATGGAATTTGTGTTACTTAACTCTGAGCAGTCTAAAGTTTATTCAGTAGTTGATGGAGAGAGATAGATGTTTCCATTGGATCATTCATCCCATCCTGAGAAAGAAGTGTTGGAAAGGAAAGAAAATTATGTGTTTGAAAATCTGTGTTTTTCTTCTGAGTTAGGAGGCAGCCTAGACAACTAGCTGCTCAAACTGAATGGATATAACATAGTAAGATAAATCATGCCTGTTTTTCTGCTTTTATATGTTTCAGTGAATATACATTTATGTTTATCTTTCCTTGGATGCATTTAAGATAAATTACATATACAAAGGGAAACACTCCACAATAAAAATTCAATGCTTGTTACTTAATACCATGTGATGTAACTTACCACAGTGTCTAGACAGACATTGCTTTCTTTTAAACAGTTTAAGTTAGATAGCATTTTAAAACTAATAGGTGGTAGGAATGTTTTGTTGCTGAAAACAAATGCAAAAATTAATTGTCCTGATTTTTTTTCTTTATAATATCTACCTGAATAAAAGAGTTAATCAGTCATTTAAGAACTATATTTTCACTATCATAGCCAATATTCCTTATTTCTAAATGTGTGTGTGTGCATGTGTTTTACTTGTACTATTTAACTTAAGAGCACTTGTTAAAATCTGTAATGTTTATTTAAATTGCCTTTTCAGCTTTTGGCATTTCTTCAAGGATTATTTACGTTTTACCATGAAGGATACGAACTGGCTCAGGAGTTTGCGCCATACAAGCAGCAACTGCAGTTCAATTTACAGAATGTAAGTGATTTGTATTTATGTCATTTTGTTTGCTAATTTGTTTTCAAGATATTAAAGCGATCTCATAGCATTATATTGGAACTGTAGATCTTGCAATGTTTCAGCAATCTGTAATAAAATTATTGTGTAAATAGGTGCAAAATATTTTGATAAGCATATTGTGATGAAGATTCCAGTCAAGAAAGAACTCCAGAAAATCAGTCTTTGCTTCAGAGCTTCTGTGACCCAGACCCAGGCAGGCGGGCCAGCAGCCAGGTTTCCATTAAAAAGTACTATTGTTAAACCCATCTAGGTTTAGGCATGTAGGTTAAGTTCTTTCTTGAGAGTGGTATCTGTTTTCTGGAGTAAATGAATGTCCCAGAAATGGTCCATCTGGTAAAGAATGGTGCAATTAGTTTCTTTAAAATTGCAGGTTACCATGAACCACTTGTTCTGCTGTTCACTGGCTTCCTCATGGATATGAGGCATCTTTTGGAAGGCCTTCTCTGTTTGGATTTAGTCTGTCTGCATAAGAGAACTATTTGGGCCTTCGTGCGTGGGAAGCAGCTCTCACAAGCATTAAGTTCCACCGGAAAAGAGGTTTTCCTATATGTATAGAGACTACTGTCAATTGAATATAGGGGTTCTTTACTGTATCTTGGTCTAAATTTGGGTCTAAAGGCCATACAGGAGGAAGTTGTGATCAAAGTTCCATGGCTTTTAGAAAAAAAAAATATTAAAAAGCATTTAATCAATATATTTTTCCCACTCATCATAACTGCTATATACAAATAATATTTCCCTGTGAGGGGGAATTAATATTTTATTTTAAAGTGTTTGTAATAGACTCAAATGTTACAATTCCAGGCCCATGTAATCCATTATCTTTTGCTTTTAGGGAGAAAAATAGAATTAAACATGTTAATATTGGGCCAACCTTATGATTTTTTTTATTATTTTTTTTTATTTTTGCCAAGTGTCTTCAAAGCGAAGCTCAAATGAAAAAAAGAGCGATAGAAATATATCATTTTACTCAGGCTGTTGTATTTTTGGAACGAGAGCTTTTGTTTTTCTTCAGAGAAGAAAAGATACCCACCTAACAGGAGCTGTTGTAGCTTCACTAACAGTAATGATGCAGTAACAGTGTAGAACAGCTGGAGTCAGCCTTGTGGACGCTGAACTTCGGTGACACAAATATGTCTGTGAACACAAGAACACATCCCTATCTCCACAGCAAGGGGCACTCTCTATGGGTTGCTGGAAGATGTAGAGAGAAAACTATTTCCTTGAGTACCTCGTCCACAGAGCTGTGTGGTTGCTCTGGCGTGGAAGTTGGCATTGCCTGCCAAGGTTAACGTAGCTCTGTGTTCTTAGTAATACTAAGACAAAGTAAGTAGTTAGTAGTACTTAGTAGTTTTTCTTTGTCCATATTGCACATCAGTCACTTGTCCTCTCAAGTTTCATTTTCTTCTGAGACAGTTTTAGATAAAGGCACAAGGGGTCAGTGTTGTTGCACAGCACAGGTTGCTGAAAAGCTGAACAAATGTGCTTCAGTCCAAGATTTAATTTAATGTAGCGATTTCTGATAGAAATGTGGCAGATAAGGGCACAAACCCAAACTGGAAGTGTAAGACAGGATGCCTTTGAATACCTTTCTCTTTACTTAATGATTAATTAAGTAATGTGTGCCTTTTTAAGGTGAGCATTTGGAAGAGAAAGATTTAATATATGCGTTATTATACTGCTATGTAAAAACCAGCATATGTTGCAAAAGCTTTTCTAAGCACCTCTACCACCTTACATCCCTACAGCTCTGTGCAGTCAATAGGTTTATAACTAGCTGAGAGGTGAGTCCATACTGTTGTTGTCTTATAAACATGTTGTGAAGGTGCTAGTACATAGCTTCAAAAATGCAAAGAGACAGAAAAAGAGGAAAGTATTCACCAGAATGTAAAATCCCAAGAACATTTTCCTGATTAGCTGGGATTAAATTCCATAGGGTAATTTTGCAAAGACATTACAAAAATTTTATTCTGTTCTTTTACCTGTAGAAGCAAATGGTTCAATGTCTTGGGGTACCATTAGCGATCTGATACTTCAAATCAGCCCAACTGTATTAGGTGTGTGGACGTAAATCCTGACCCCCTGAATTCCAGAGACTAAATGTGCGTTTAAATGCAGACAGACATTCACAATCAGGAATTACTTAGCTCTCGTGTCTAGTTGTTTCTTGAGGCAGATGCACAGTATGCGCACAGTATTTATGGCAGACAAAACCTTTCCATGCATTTGGAATAATTCTACCATGTATGAACCCAAATAATAATATTTAAATGTGGCACTTGCAGAGTCCTGTCAGAACGTCTACATGACAGTACCAGCACAAGCCTACAGCAACCATGGTATTACCTGGGGGTCCAGATGCACAGTTTTCTGCAGGCAGGTTCAATCTTACTGTTCTGCAAATGGAAAGACCACAGTCATCTAATCACTTTAGCTCAACATTAGGCCAAATCAGCTTCTAGTTTAGACCTAGCTTCTGACTTGGTGCCCTAGAGAAAAAGACTGCAAAATACTATGAAAACATAACCTGAATATAGGAAATGGCATCCTTTCTGAGGTTAGTGACCCACGGAAAAAGAAATGCTACCGCTCTCAACAGTCATTTTCCTTGACTTGAATACCTCTGTTGGCATAGCTTCTAGAGCAATAAGGAGTGAAGGTTTGCTTTGATTTATCCTCTTTTTATGTCTATGGCAAATGTTTCTGCTTGTCTGTATTTGATACAATCTCACTTCTCAGCGTTATTGCTAATTTGTTTTTAATTTAATTGTTGGTTTAGTAACTGTGTGAAATATGTATTTTTTTTTTCTTTTTTGTTTTTTAACTAGACCCGAAATAACTTTGAAAGCACTAGGCAGGAAGTGGAGAGACTCATGCAAAGAATGAAAGCGGCCAACCAGGATTACAGACCACCCAGTCAGTGGACGATGGAAGGCTATCTCTATGTGCAGGAAAAACGTGAGTAAAAAGATGCACCTTTTAATTTAATGTGAAGGCACACCAAAAAAACATATATGGATGAGAAACTGGATTAGTTAGCAGGGCTGCACAGCAGTTCTGAGATTGAATGTCATGAACTCTCATATCGTTGCTTTCCAAAAAGATTTAAAGGAGAAATAAGGTTTTGATTATTTGATCTTGAAGCAGTCAGAATAGGGAAAGTCCAGGTGAAAGAGTGATAGGAATGCTTGTGTACAACTCTGCTCTCACTCACTGTGTCTTTGTTGGCAAGTGTCTGCTACTGGCCACCTCGCTGGCTGAAGGGCACCAAACTGAGCTCAGTCCCCTTGCTCTGAGCTCTGGTGCTGCCCAGCTCCTCACTGGAGAAGCTGCCAACTCCCAGCTCTCTGTGGTGGCTCTACTGCTAAACCTTGCAGTCTCTGCAACTTTCTAGGCCGAACAGGCTCTTTGATTCATTCAGCAGGAGCAACCTCCTCTTTACAACATTGATCCAGCAACCTAAAGGGTAAAGGAATATGCACATAATTGAGAACAAGTGAAAACAAAGTCAGAAGAAGAAAAAGCATCTAGCTACAGTCTGTCACAGCTTCTAAATAGCTAAAGTGATTGTTATTCACTTTGTAAGTAATGAGAATGAAGTGATGTCCAAAAAGAATAAAGGAATAACAGTAAAGTTGTCGTACTTGCCTGAGAATACTTGGAGAAGCTTACCAGTAAATGTTATCATGAAGAAAAACAGAACAAGGAAATATATGTGAAGTCAAATGAGAGAATACAAAGCTATATGTGATCTGACATATGTTTTGCCACTATTTTACAATCTAAACACAAGAAAATAAAGCCAAATTAGCTGCATTAGGCAGGATCATTGAAAACCTTGGTAAAATAGTTT
Source organism: Crypturellus tataupa (assembly GCA_034781795.1). Lineage (NCBI taxonomy): Eukaryota > Metazoa > Chordata > Aves > Tinamiformes > Tinamidae > Crypturellus > Crypturellus tataupa. Next base: position 289,688 of record JAWLRI010000104.1, on the reverse strand, counting down.
GGAATGCACATGTACCCAGAACTTTCTTTCATGTGGAATCAATCTGATGCCAGAAGAGTAGACAGTAATCATTTGAGATAATGCGTATGTGCTTGTGAAAGTTTGATATACTTTCAGAAATGGTTGAGTATTATTTTGTTTACATTTGTTTCTCAATATAAAATTAAAATAGGAATTATTGCAATGTAAATTTCCAGTGTCAGACCTGGTGCCACTCAACCTCAGTTTTGAGGGCGTCTTCTCCTTCACTCTGTTACCCCCCTTTAGATAATATCTCAATAGACTATGTGGTGCTATAGATGATTATTTTTCTGGATAGCATCTTGAAATTTAATTTTATTTCATGTGTGAGATAGCAAAAGAAATTCTCAGTACTTATAATAGTTAACCTCAACACTTTTAGCCTCTGTAAGCATTGAAAGTTGTAAGAAGGACCCCTATGTTTTAGTTGAATAATAATGATAAAAGAAACCTGTATTTAAGTGGAAATTACACTGAGCCCTGTTAATGGGGGAGGGAGGAAAGGAGTGAAGCATTGGGCACATGCTGTGCTTCATTAAATAGTGAGAGGCCAACTTGACATTCTCTGACTGAAAAGAGTTTATTCATTAGTTTATTCTGGAGTAAGAATAACAGGTCTGTAAGCTGTGTGTCAGAGTTGTATGTCAGTTGTATTTCCTTGCCATACTGGTTTACTTTACTGTAACCATGATCCCAAGGGCTACTGTCAAATTTTAGACAACTGGGTTAATCTTTGCTATTCTTGAGAATATAAATAAATACTTTATGTATTTAATACTGATACCATGAGACATGGTAAATATGTTTGTGGGAAATATCAGTTGGCCTTAAATTTCTTTTTATTCATGTGGGTAGTCATTATGAACAAAAAGCCTAAAGTTGTAATGTAGGTGTCTGGTCAGAATTCTTTTTAACATTAGATGTATAATGTTTGATTTCATGAAGTCTCATTTTAAATACAGATGAGTTTTAAAGTCTTCTAAAACTCTTCTGGGAGTGATTCTCCTTCTAATATATGCTGTAAGAGTTAAGGAGGAAAAAAGTGCATTACAATTACCACAGATGCTGTTTTGTTAAACAACAAAAAAGTAGAATATAGGAACAGAGCAGCTATCTTCCAAGAATGGGTAATAGTTGATTTCCTGTTGCCCAGGCTGTGAAATGCAGATAGTGGAAGCCCATTCTGTGAGCAGGCTTGTGATGGAGTGTGAACACTTGCATGTTTACATCTGTGGATTGCCAGACAGCTGGTTTACATGATTGATGCAGTCTTTAATGCACCTTTGTGGAAGGCAGAACCACTGTTGTATCTGTAACAATTTTGTGCTGCTTGTTGTTAACATCTTTAACTATTTACATTAAAAAACCCTATAACTTTTAACTACTTAAAAAAAGAATTAACATACCCAGATATACTGTCCTTAGAAAAGAAAAATCAGTGTAATTTCTCTTTCCCAGTAAAAAGGTTTTTTTTTCAGATGGAGTGTTTTTTTGCAGATAAAGTGCATGTTTGAATGCCAGTCTCTGAGGTATAGTCTGGTCCAAGAGGAAATAACACTTTTCCTTCTTGGACCATCCTTTCCTCCTCTTCACACATAGTCATTTTGTTTGGTCTTTGAACCTGAATACCCAGAAGCTAAGCCTGTGCTTGTAAAATAGATGGGACTGTGCTCTGGCACAGTGGTCAACGTGTGCATAATATCCCACCCACTATGCTAAATTTCCTGTCCTCAAAATTCGAAAAGTCGTGTCCAAGTTACATATTGAAAATGGCATCTGGCCAGAGCTACCCTAGCTCAGATGGTTTTCCAGAAGGGTAATAATCAGCCTGTGCCAAAAGTGAGCCAAGGATCATTCCCATTATGTCAGCTCCCAATGTCCACAGATATTCCCAATATTAATTTATCAGTAATTTATCAGTACTGAAATCATCATAATGTTATGGTCCAATCTCATTGCAAAAACCTACCTGAATTGTCCTGTCCTCTGCAGCACAACACCACTCCAGATGTATTCATAAGAATTTGAGAGCTTATCGTGTTCTGTGTGCTACAAGCAAGCAGCTGTTCCAGAAAATTATGGGAGATTTTGGCTGTACTTCTAGGATATGCAGAGAATTGTGGAGATTTTGAGAGGATTTAGAACTTTCTCCCTCCTCTCTAAACTCACTGTCACTCACCATCACTTAACTTCACTCTGCCTTTTTGTTTCCTTTCCCCCTTCTCGTGATGGAATAATATCCTCTTGTATCTCCACCCCACCTGAATGCTGTTGTCCATCCTGTTGATAGAGAGTAACAAACTGATGGAACTTGGGGCAGTATCAAAGAGATATTTGAGAATTAGATCTAAGTGACAAAATGAGGAGAGTTTTAGATTTTGTATGCTATATGTGGACATTGTTGTGTTTCATCTCTCTATTGTATATAGCTGCAGCTAAAGTAGTGATAAAAATTTCAAAGAAAAAATATTTCTAATATTGTTTTTCTTTAATCTAGGACCACTTGGATTTACATGGGTAAAACATTACTGCACTTATGAAAAAGGAACAAAAACATTTACGATGTGTATAACTGAAACAAAATCTGGTGGAAAAGTGGTGAGTATTACACAATCTCTAAAATGGGCTTGTAGCTTCCGTTTTTTACATTAAACATTCAGGAAGTGTTAAAGAACGATTTGATGAGAAAAGTTTAGGACTGTTTTATTTTCGTATAGGAACAATATATTTTATTTGTAGCATATATAAATACAATATCCATTATTTAAATAAAATATTTCTTGTGTAATATATATAAACTAAGTATATTCAATTTCATCTGAAAACTTGCTGTCAGCACATTCTGTCCTATCATCCACTTCATTAGGGAAGATCTTAAACAGCACTGCCACAATATTTACCCTGAAGGACTCCATTGGTGACTGGCTTCTAGCTGGGATTTGTATTGCAGACTACAACCTTCTGAGCTCAACAGTTCAACCAATTCTCTATCCAATTCATCAGTCTGTCTGTAAGGCTGTTGCGGATGACAAGGCGTGGAGTCTGGCTGTATCAACACGCTGTGCTAATTTTGTATTTTGTGTTTGTGTTTTGGATTACAGAATGGCCTTGTCACCAGCCCACCAGAAATATTCAAACTAAAATCTTGCATCAGGAGAAAGACAGATTCAATTGACAAACGTTTTTGTTTCGATATTGAAGTGTTTGAGAGGTCTGTATTCTTTTCATTGTGTTAATAAAATGCATATAATTGAAAATAGAAGCAGTATGGAGAAATTACTGTTGTAATAGGCATACATATTTCTCAGTAGGCTTGCATCCAGATAAATCAGGCTTTCAAAGCTTAACGTTAGTTGTTTACATCTGTTATTCTAACAGAAAATTACATCTGTGTTGTCTTAAATACATTATGGTTGCATGCAAGCAGAGTATGGGTTCCTACAAAACCTGTACTGCAGCTGACAACCCCCTTTTAAAAGCAGATTATAAATATTTCTTTAAATATTTAGTAGTTGCACATTCAATCCCTTTCTTTCTTTCCATAAAAGATACCATGTTGTTTTTCAGTTTTTTAAATTACATTCAGATTTTTTTTGTCAAGTATTATTGGATATTATAATTGCATAAAATTGATGGAAACAGCTTTTCTATATTAGAAGTATATGTGCACAGCGTTTTTTTTCTTTTTTAATATCTAGGTATAAAGTGAGAAAAAATGACTGAACCTATCCCTTAAAATACGATGAATCAGACTGACTTTTTTTTTTTTTTTATAATAAATACTTTATGACTGTGGCTTTCTTTTTAAATTCTGTTCAGAAGTACCTGCTGTTTTACATAATTTTGAGCCTACTTTGGTACTAGTAAATATAATACATTACTCAAATTAGACTTTTGAGTGAGTTCTAGCTTAAGAAATAGACATTTGATGTGAACAAATGTTGACAGAATTTGGTCTCTGGAAAGCTGTTTTCAAGCTTGAGTTTGAAATTGGTAGCTTTTCTTTTAAGTAGAACTGCAATTATTATACAAATCTGTGGTACCACTGTAAAGGTTTCAAAATTGACTGTTGTCCTTTATCTGTAGGAGTTTTGGGAGTTATTCAAGTTCTCTTGAATAGTTTTGGGCATAGACTACAAAGTTACTTAATCACCATGATAAGGAGATAGTTTTCAGAGGCTGATGGAAAGCTGGCACTTGTATCTGATGGGAGATTCAATAGGGAAGTAGTAAATTCAGCAGAGGAGATAAAGCTTATCCAACAGAATGCTGAGAAATATTAACTGGGAATTCAAAAACAAGGACAAAATCATTTCTCCTGAATCCTGAAACTTGGATGTCTTCTAAGAAAGAGAAGATGTAATGGCAGTTATGTTGGTAATTAGATAGTATTTTCTGGCATTTGAGACTATAATGCCTGTATGTGTCTGCAAGACCTTACAAATGCAAGATTGAAATACTCAAGATTAAAAAAAAAAGATTGCATTTAAATAATTATTAGCTGATTTTAAATTCAAGCCTGAAGATTCCTTTGTTTACATGGATTTTAAAGAGATGTCAGGCATCATGCCAAATACAGAGAACCTTTAAAAGTCATTGACATGTGTGAAAGATATGTTTACCTAGTAACATAAGGCTAGGACTTTTTGTTGTGGAAGAGCTCATTTTACAGATGGCAGCATAAATTCTGTTATGACATTTTATGGGGAACTCCTGTCTCCAGACTCTGTATCCCACAGAGCTAATTCTCTCCTTGTATTAGTCAGTATTTATTTGACAGCATTGGAAAACCCATGTGTTCTCATGGGCACTGCTCATTTCATGAGACCAATATTAACAGAAAGACACCCTTTCAGCTGTTAACAGGAACATACATCATGCACACTCCTAATTGGCCCTACTCATTTAGAAGTTCCTTAGATGATTTTCACACCTACATTCAGCTCAGTTTTCTTATGAAAATTAGTCTAGCAGCTAGTCACCATCTTGCTTGTTTGGAGTTAGATGTTAGCATCATAAAATGTGTTTCACCTTGAGTGTTACTCTATTTTCTGAATAGTCGCCAATTTTTTCAGCAACTAGAGTTAGTTTAAAAGTATGGGAGTTCTTTCCTTTTTATTTTGTAGGACTCTAATATTTGGGCATTATAATATTTAGGAACTTGAATGTTAAAGCAGCCTATGCAATCTTAATGAACAGATTAAATCAGGAATGCTGAGCTGGAAGCAGGAGACTCTTCAGGCTTGAATTAAAATGACAAACTCATACACATTTCTGCTCTTTCTGTACATGCTGATCAAGGGATTACAAGCATAAATGCAATTTTCTAACTGAAATATTTAGCATTATTCACAATAGAAAGAAGCAAAAAATCAGTTTCTATTTCTGAAAAATTTTTGAGAGGAAACTTCTCTGATAAGAATCTGTGTATGGGTAGCAAGGTGGAATATTTTAATAGCTATAACCTTAGCCCTTAATAAAATAGGAAAAAAATATTCATGTTAATTTGAACCAACCTTATCTTTTTATACTTACAATATAAAACAATGCTCAGCTTAGCATTTCTACACAAAATAGGCAATTTAATTACTGTTCAGAGCGACCTAATTACATTACCACTTTTGACTTCTGAAAGCCATCAGAGGTGAAACAAATAACTCATTCTAGTTATTAACACACGCAAGCACACCTGCTGTCACAGTAGAGGAGAATTAGTATCTTGCTTTCAAGCTTTTCTGTGAAATCAATTGCTGAAATGCCGAGCTGATGGAGTAGTCTCTTGAGATCAGATTTAAGCACCGGGAAATTAATAAATATGCTCTTGTGTGAGTGCAAAATATCTGTGTATAACCCTAACTCATTTCAAGTAAATGACTTTGTTTTGCTGTTGAAGATATCAAATTGATAGATAGAAATAGACAGTTTAACAGTGAAATCTTACCTTTTGCAAACAAGTTGCATGTAGAGGAGTGTCTCTGTGTTTGTTGTCACAGATTTTAACATGTTATATGGATGTTTCGTGCTGATCTGTATGCAAAATTATGTATATATTTTCATATTCTCAGTAAATGATGTATCAAGGCTACTAGATTCTGAGTCTGTAAAGAGCTACTATGTGAGCATATGCTGATTTCCTGCTTAACATCCTATTGCGATAGAGTAATAGTAGAATCATTACTAAATTATTATTAAAGATTCTGTCACTATATGTGACTATTCCTAAATAATTTTAGGGAAAAAGTTTGGAACAGACTCCAAGATGCCCTCATTGGTTCCCTTCATTTTTTTTTTTCTATGCATTTGTCACATTTTTATCAGCAGAGAGAAAATATGCTACATTTTGAATTTCTATCACAGTAGAGCTCAACCTGCAGAATGAGCAGACCTGGTGAATCATCTTAAGAAAGGCCATTAACAATGTTTTTTCCTGTATTCAGAATGCTTTAATCAGCATTTTTTTTTTTTTACCTACTTTGGGTGTCTTAGATGTCTATTTTGGCATGTGTTGACTTCTAGATTAAAAGTACTTACTTCTCTTTCTTTATTATGAAACGAGTATAGAAAACCAACTCGGACAAAGACATACTTGATCAGGTTGAGCTGATGTAGCTTGTCCTTACGTTTTCCACTCAAAGCATCTCGCCACTGCAAAAATCCTGTTTGCAGCCGTATAACTCATTGTGCAATATGGCAATGGAGGTGGTTGTAGTATTAGGACTAGGTATATAAAATTAAAGATTGCACTACCAAACTCTCTACACCCATGAAATCTTTTCTAAAGTTAGTGAGTTACGTCAGGAGTTTGCAATTAACTTTAACTTCTCTGTCTTTAGTGTATTTACTTTGTGTCATTGCACCTTTTGGATTCCGACTTTGGATACTGTTTGAGGAAAGTAAATTACTAATTGTAGTTTATGCTTATATTTTTGATAGACCTGGAATCATTACACTACAAGCTTTTTCAGAATCCAACCGAAAACTTTGGCTTGAAGCTATGGATGGAAAAGAACCAGTAAGAATTTTTTTATTCTATTTTTTTAAGTTTTATGAAATGTTTAAGTTAAAGCAAGAAGCTACCAAGCATTTCAGATATACAATCTTTTGCAATTTAGTACAGTATAAGCAAATTTAATTCCTCTGTTGTTCATAAGAATCAATGGCAAATACACAGTAGATCAGTACAAAATAGTGAAGCAGTTTATTTTAACCTGTGTTAACATTGCTTTATTTAAGATATTTAACATTTAATTAATCTCGCAACATATTGTCTTACCAGATGCATGATCCAGATAAAATTTGTAAAATATATCATTTATGTACTCATAAAAACAAACCGTCTTTTATGCAATTTCACATCATAACAATAACTACCATCTTGAAAAGCACTGCAGAGAGCATAAAGAGTGTTGAAAGCTACTAAGAAACAGGCTTAGCTGAGATTTCTTCCCACCATTAACCTCCTATTGAAATAGTCACTGAATGTGATGATGCCAGACACGTATCCAAAGGAAAGAAAACAGCCGATTGATTTTATGAGATAAGTATTTTTGCAAGCCTCCCACTTGACTGGAACAATGAAGAAATTGAGTCAGTATTTGAAAGGATATTTAACCCATTTGGAGTCTGCAGATCTGACTTCAGGTGCCTATGAATTTCATGCTATTAAATCCCTCATAAAATTAGAACTTCAAGGTCTGACTGGACTTTTGGGATACAGTCTGGCTGTCTGCCTTTTCCCCAGAGGATCATCTCTTTCAAACTGCAGACTGCAGACAATAGACTTTTGCCTCCTCTGCCCGCTCCAAGTTTAACCCAGGGACGTCAACTTGATGAGGGGGAAAGCTCAAGGAAAAGTAGAAGGCAGGGATGGCACTGCCAGGAAATCAGTGCTCATGGGGTTAGAGAGGGGCCACAAACAGCCTCTTAATATGTTAGAGGGCTGCTGCTGAGAGGAGAGGATTGGTGAGGGGCAGCTCCAGGAAAGCTGTCACCGGGAGAGTGGAGTTGAGGGAATGGTGATCCACAGGAAGTCACAAAATCCAGAAGAGGTTCCTCAGCTCTCAGGTCTGGATTACATGGAGAGTTGCAAGGTAGCCTCCTGCCAGAGGTGTGTTTTCAGTTTTCATCATATATTAAACTCATTAACCACAACCTAGCAAAAAACAATGTGAGGGTCAAGGCTTTCCAAAAGCATCAAACTTGACATAAAGTGTGTTGGAACTGTTTTAAGAACTATAAACAAATGTGGTGATAAAGAACTTAAAACTCAGTGACCCATTATTTTCATTTCCTCTCCAGATTTACACGCTGCCAGCAATCATTAGCAAGAAGGAAGAAAGTAAGCACTTCATTATGTTGAGATGTGGAATATTTCTGGATTTCTGTAGTGTCCTGATCTCCAGGCTGTGCACTCTCCCTTCCAGAGAGGAAGGGAGAGTGAGCACATGTGCAAAATTAATTTGTTTGCATTTTCCTTCTATTGCTATGAAGTACTGTTTACTGGATTATATGACAGCTCACCCTAAGATTTGACTATGTGAGAATTGTGAGAAAGAATTCAATTTTTGGATTGCTATCAGACATAAATATGAAGAAAATGCGTTTGACTCCAAAACAACAGTATCATTAGCAAATCTCTGTGAAGATTTTATCTATAGTCTATATACATAAATGTGAAGATATAACTGTGTATTGAAATAATATTCCTCTAGAGATCACAGCTTTTGTTTGTAAGTGCCAATGCACCTATTACTCATGTACTGAGTAATAAAATGAGTATATATGAAGATACGGGTCTTCCAGGTGTAGAACTGCATTACATTTTAACAATGTTTTTGTATTCATGTATGAACTTTAATCTACGTGTGCATATATGTATTATCTAGAAATGTAAAATAGTTCTGACAAGATAAAATGATTTATTCTTTTCTTCTTTTTATAGTGTTCTTAAATGAAGCAGGTTTTAACTTTGTGAGGAAATGTATTCATGCTGTAGAAACAAGAGGTGTGTATTAAACTGCAAATTAATTATTAGATTATTATGAACACTTTTCTTAAATATTATTTTGATAAAGTCGATTTGTTTTACAACTGTGTTTTGGAAGGTGTCCATCACTCAACTTGTATTTTTGTCTTAGACTATATTACAAACTTCTACAATGCTTAACCTATTGTTTAACTTATTTTTTAATCTTTTTTTGTAATTTTATGCTGCTTAGGCAGCTGTAAAAACAGTTGCACACATTTTTAAATTATAGTCTACATTTTTAAATTATAGGCACTGAATTATGCTTTCTAGTGAAATTGTAGGAGTTGGAAGTTCCTAAATTGTTTTTATAGCATCACATCTAAAGATCAAAAAGTCAAAGACATCAACACTGTCTGCTGAAGAATTTTTGTCAGAGGATAGCTCCCATCATTTTATTCACTCATTTTGTACATCATTTAGCCATTTTTTAATATTTAGTGATATAATATAATTAATTATATAGTGAATATATATCATTATGTATTAAAAAATTATACTCATCTGCTGATGGCTCACAATAAGCTTGGAATTATCTCCTTTGAAAGCAAGAGGTTCAGGCTATGTGGCCTTCCCTAAGCAAAGGGGCTCTGTAAGTGTCAATGCACTGGGTGGACAGGGAGCAAATCCCTCCTAATCCACAAGCATGAGATTGCAGTGGGCAGCACTGCGCCCAGCGTGAACTCAGTGGCTCAGGTGACAGTCCTAGGGAGTTTTCTCGACCTTACATTCTTCTGCACGAGACGGAAAAGAAAACTTCCGGTTACTTAACTGAGAGCAGATTTTGGAAAATTGTTTTCAAATGAAAAGTGAGCAATTTTGAAATAGCAAGACCTGAAGTGGAAGGCATAAAAGGAGAATAAAATAAAAATCAGTCAGAATTTCCTTTCTTCCTCGCACAGTTTTAGAAAACGTTACACTGTTTCTAAAATGTTCTTACAAATGATAAAATCATCATCCTTGAAATCCTGAAATACTTTTTGTTGAATGTCACACTTTAAACTTTATCTGTTAGTTGTGTCTGTGATACTAAAGAATAAAAGGAAAAAGGGAAAGAAATTTATGGGTAAATTTGCACTGTCTTTATTCTGCTTGGGATCCAAGTGTGAAATTATATGGCAAGCTACAGTGTTCGCAACAGTGAACCTTATTTTGCACAATTATTTTGATACAATTGTTATTTCTCCGAGAAATGTCAACTAGATCCAAATGGGAAGGATAATGACCTAATCAGATGTAGATGCATACTAATTCCACTGAAGTTTAGCTAGGATAAATTTGTGAACGTGTAACTTGTTTCAAAACTGTTTGGGAATCTTTCACTTTTTTCAACCATCTTCTGTTTGCTAATGTGTCTCATTCCTGTGCAAAAGGATGCTGTTAATTTAAAATTTCGACTTGGGTATTGTATGGTGTTTTGTGGCATGGGTTCAGTGGAACACATTTGTTAAGATACCAGCAGCCAACTCAGTGGACTAATATTTTTATTATATTTGTTTTCCCATGTAGGTATTACAATCCTAGGACTATACAGAATAGGTGGTGTAAACTCCAAAGTGCAAAAGCTGATGAATACCATATTTTGTAAGTATATGAAGTGAATCTTTGTCAGTAGCGTGCTGCCAGTATGTTATAGTGCATTTCACTTTAACTGCTATGCTCAGAAGCGTGTATTGTAATATTTGCATTTTCGTATGTGCAACTACTGACAGTAAGCTGGATTTTCAGTCTTTTGAAAAGAGTTACATGTAACTTGTTTCTTGTATGCATTATCACTTAATTTCAGCATGCAGTCATTGATATATATAAACAAATTACTGATAAAATGTGTTTATGCTTTTAGTTTAAAAGTTGACATTTTCCAGAAATCTCTCAGAGCTTCGTTCTGTAATACAGCCTTCTGTCTTGAAGTCGTAACTCAGTTTAAGCAGGTCATGTAGTACTTATATTTCACTTTTCATGCTAATTTGACTCTGTGATAGAGACACTAATTTTCCAAAACATTTTCAACTTAGCTCACACTTTGATTATGGTTCATATATCTCAAGTTTATAGTTACTAAATATTAGTTAATTTTACTAGTGCTTAACAGATTAAAATACTTAAAATTGATCGGATTGGCAGTTGATCTGAGCAGTGAAGTAATTTCATGAACTAAATGTCTAGTTTGTTAGCTTTTGTTGGGCTTCTTTTCTGATTACCATATTAGTCAAACTGTAACACAATTATAATTTAAATTTCTACCAGCCCCTAAATCTCCTCCTGATATGGATATTGATATGGAGCTTTGGGACAATAAGACAATAACAAGTGGACTAAAAAACTACCTCAGGTAAGTATGGTGCTACACAGAGGTCAATATGCCTTTTTTTGACCTGTTGATCTCTATTAAATTCTTTATTGCTTTTTTTGTATCCATTGGCATGATGGTAACTGAGTGTATTATAAACTTGCATTGTCATTATTTATAATAATAAATTTAATGTTTGTCGCACTCTTTCTGGCTTACTAAAATATTCATGCATTATATAGACCTACAGTTGGCTAGCATTTTAGGCCAAATATTTTTTTTTAATTAAACTGTGTAGTGTACGCTTTCATGGCATTATTATTGGAGTAAAAATACCTGCAAAAATGGTAATATTTGTTTGTTATCCTATGATATTAATATCTTTAGATATAGGAGAAGAGCAAATTCCCATGTAAAACTGTCAATTCCTTTTCAAATACTTGATAATAACAGACAAAATTTGCAAGAGTGATAGTACTTCTGGTATGCTTCTTTTTGGTTCTCAAGTTTTAAGAATTAAAAGAAACAAAAAGCATCAAATCCAGAATGTGAGCATTCGCACAAATCCAGTTTTTAGTCTGGAAAGTAATGCTAGCATTTATAGTGGAAATACTCACTGAAAAAATGTTGAGTTTGGTGGAAGAAATTTGTAATTGATAGTATGTCTTCAGGAGCACATATCATTATTGATGTTATATTTGTGAATTAAAGAAAAGAACTACTATTTGGTGTTTTTTTAGTAAAAGAAAGGCTGCCTTTCAGAGGAAGATTCTAACAGAATCACTCAGATTAGATTTTCACTAGCAGGTTTCATAATGTGTTTACTTTCTCATTTTGAGCTTCAAAGATTATTTCTGCAGCCCACTTTGCCATGTTCTACAGCAGAATTAGAATATCTCTGTTCTGTGCTATAGAAGGAAGGAAGTATATATACTGAACTGTATACTGGTTGTAATCAATAAGTAGTGAATTGGATTTCCTAGGACCTACCAACATACAGCATGCAGCTATTAAAGGCTGTCTTACTGACTCTAATAGCATATAATAGAGTAATGCATTTTCTAAAATTTCCATTTTTTTTACCACCAGGTGTCTTTCAGAGCCACTGATGACTTTCAAGCTGCACAAAGATTTTATTGTTGCTGTTAGTAAGTAAATAAATACATGTACTTTTGTGAAAGTTCCTAGACCACCATTATTTTTGAAGGCCTATCCCTGTTTTCCTCCCTGCTCTGCTATTCAATGTCCCAGGAGAGGATCTGAGGTCCTCCATTTCACTATGTATAATAAAACAGTGCCATCTGAAAGCCCTCAAAACAGAGAAGTCACATTGCCTGAAGCTGCTTCGTGGTTTGTTCTCATAATTTTAGAATCATAAAGTGACAGAATGGCTGAGGTTGAAAGGGACCTCTAGAGATCTAGTCAAAGCCCCTACTCCAGCAGGGACACCCAGAGCACAGGGCACAGGGTGGCACCCAGGCGGGTTTGGAAGATCTCCAGAGAAGGAGACTCCACAGCCTCTCTGGGCAGCCTGTG
>JAWLRI010000104.1:234608-276716 GCA_034781795.1 Crypturellus tataupa | reverse complement strand
AGCCTCTCTGGGCAGCCTGTGCCAGGGCTCTGGCACCCTCACAGCAAAGAAGTTCTTCCTCACACGGAGATGGAACTTCCTGTGTTTCAGTTTATACCCCTTACACCTTGTCATGTCACTGGCCCTCACTGAGTTTGGCCCCATCTTCCCTACATTCTTCCCTCAGGTACTTAAACATATTGATCAGATCCCCTCTCAGTCTTCTCTTCTCTAGGCTAAACAGACCCAGCTCATTTAATCTTTCCTCATACAATAGATGCTCCAGTCCCTTCATCAACTTTGTCACTTTACGTTCCACCCTCTCTAGAATTTCTTTATCCCTCTTATACTGGGAAGCCCAGAGCTTCTATGTAACTGCCCTCTCTACAGGATTTGAATCTTGATTGCTATACAAACCAATAATTCTCATATTGCATTCATCCTTCTCATCCAGGGACCTTTTTAGTAACAATTTGCTTTGAGAATTGGGAGGAATGATATTATAGCCTTATCACAAAGGGAGAAATTAGTTACAAAGATAGTAAGACTATTTTTCTAATTACTCCTTCTAATTACTACTAATTCCAGTTACAACTTCTAATTACTAAGAATTTGAAAGTGTTTCCACATTACCTCTTGCCTTGATAAGATTAAAAGATACTCAGAGAATTTTAGATATTTTAAATATCAAGAGGTAAAATCTTGGATTCCACTGAAGTGGCAAATGGAGTCATATTTGCCACTGATTTCAGTGGGCCCAGGTTAGCTTTTGGTAAGTTACTTGAAATACCAATACCAGAATGTTCTTGTATTGAATTGTCCTAAACTTTTTAAAGGACAGTTTTGACTCATTGTCATGCATGTGTGTCTTACCATGCAGGCACTGATGCTGTTTGTAACCATATCTTAGCCCACATCTGAATTCATTAACAATATTTGCTTTTGTTTCACAGAATCAGATGATCAGAACTACAGAGTTGAGGCAGTGCATGCGCTTGTTCACAAGTTACCGGAGAAGAACAGAGAGATGCTGGACATCCTTATCAAGCACCTGGTCAAGTAATTCTTTGTGATTTTTTTCTCTTACTGGTAGTATTTTAGGTTGTGATCCTTTTCATTTTTAAAATGTCAGTATTGTCTAATCCATTCTTGGTGCTGGGACGAAGCCACCTGAAATTATCGTTGGTTTCTAAAATGCTATTCACAATATAGTGAAAAGTCATGCATGTAGACTATAGTCATTTTTTAATTCATTTTCCTAGTGCAAAAATTAGCTCCTATTATAAATGAGAAACATCCAAAGGTACACTACAAGAATATGTGAATCTGACTGAAGGTCCCATACTGTATCAGAACTCTAGAGTAGTTCAATTTTATTTTTCTCTCTAACAACTCTGAGATATCAGTATCATTTCAAAATACTGAAGTATTGTTATTTTTATCCTTGATACCCATATAAATGTCCAAGTCCTCTTTTGAATTTCCTCAGTTTTATCAGCTTCCCTGAGTCTTAATTAAATGTCATAGGGAAAAAGATTTTTTATATCTTTGAGCTGATGACCTTTTATCTGCAGTGAATTACTCTTCTAAGACAGAGAAGACAAGTTTGTTTTCCGCTCTCTTTACTGCTCGCTGTTGTTATGTAGTATTGCTGTATCATCACTGATCCTCTTCCTACAGCAAACAATATTCAAGTTTTACTGAATCTTTTGTCATTTTCCATTGACTTTTGATGTACTTTTTTTAAAAAATAATATTACTCTTTCTGATCTGGGTTGACTGGGGCCATGTGCTGTTTACTACATTTATCAGGGATCTCATAATGTGATGAGGGGAACAGTAGTTGCTCAGATAAGGTCTGCATGATTAACTTGTGTAAAAGATGCAGCAGAAGTGTCCATATTGTTTTCCCTCCCTTCACGGCATCTCAGCTATTTTGCCTTTTGGATCACAGCTTGAGCCATCGCAGTGTGCAGCGAGCTGCCTGCAGTGGAGCCTAATGCATTTACTTCCTCTTCAGGGCTCTGAAAATGTCTTTGACAGGCAATTATTTAGTTCTAGTAAAGTATTTTTAGCCCTTTATGGCATTATCCCCTGGAGAACTGACGTGCTCAGAGCTGCTGTGAATGCATCAAGCACAGAAACAGTCCAAGCCAAGCTTGCATTTTGCTAGGCATGGGGTAACCAAAAGAACCAGCAAAAAGCAAGTTTCTTAAGTTTCCTCATCCAAAAAGTAATTTATTAGCTAGAAGTATAATATTCAGTCTTTTTAACTCTCTGAAAATATAAAAATTTTAGTGATGGATGAACAGTTTTATAAAAGTTGCTAGTTTGGAGATCCCAAAATTAAAGAAAAAAAAAAAGACTTAATTGTGAGCAAAATTAATTGTAGGCAAATATTTGTTCTTTGACCTTCTGGCCTCTTTAGTCTTAATATTACACAAATACAGAGAAGAGCATGTCCATGGTGTCCACTACTGCTTTAACTGTTCTCTTTAACCATCCAGAAGGCACTTTGTTATGATTTTGACTTTATGCTAGCAATGCTAAGGATGCTGAATTCAAAATCACTGTCATGAGTGTTTTTGTGATATAGTGTAGTTACATATAATCAATATGAAATATTAATAATAGTAATCAATAAAGAAAGTGAATAATAAATTGTATTAGTGTGGAGACTTTTCAAGGTACAAATGACAAAGAACTTAATTTTCTGCAAATGGGGAATCTCACTTCAAAATATACATCATTTCCCTGTATTTCCTTTTGGTTATTCAGTTCCTGTATGTGAGCTCTTGTATCTAGGTGAAAATACTATTCTTATTTTATACACCATAATCAAAGGTATAATATTATTTTTCCTTTGTGTAGGCCTTAAGGTCTTTAGATCTATGACTACTTTGTCTTAAGTGTCTCTGCAAAATTCAATATGATTTAGATCATATGTGATGTGCATTATTCTATTAAAAAGGGGGGAAGAGGACAGGGGAAGCAAAGCCTGAAAAGCATCCTGTAGAGGCTATACTGTAATGTATTTATTATACTTATTATGGTAATAAATCAGTTAACAGATAGATAACATTTGAAGTTTGGTGTTATTTTAAGATAGATGAAAAGATATACATAGTTTTTTTAAAAACCTTCATTATCAAATTATGTGTTTGTCTCCTTTGAAGAGTAAATTCTTCTTTGGTGTGATATAATGGCACAGTACCTTTATCAGTTACCTGGCCAGAAATCTGCAAATTGACAATATCAAAAATGCATTTTTACTGGAGATACAGCAAAAAAAGATTGCACCTTAATGGATGCCTTAGAGCTACCTGAAATGCATGATTACCTTGGGCAGCATCTGTTCAGTAGCTGAGCAACAGTAGGACTAGGTCAGATGAAATTGGTTATCAAAAAGATCCATTTACAGGCCTGGGTTTTCTTCCCTTTTGCAGGAAATTGAGCCTTTGAGATGCTTTGCAGAAAGCCCTTTCTGGTCACAATTTTATTAAATTCACTGTTCCTTTTATTAACCAACCTGCCAAATTTGTCACCAAGGAAACCCAAACGTACTACAAACATACTTTCTGTCTTATGCTATAAGACCATAGTGATTGTGTAAAATGTTTGTGTAAACGACCTTAGCAGTTATTGTGCAGCACAGAGCAGAAGAACACTGTGCAGACGGTTGTTAGGTTTTTCTAACATAGTAATTCAAAATTACCTTTTCATTAAAATAAAGGTGAAATTTCCAAATACTCTTTGTTCTCCTAAACCAAACATAAACTTTGTTATAGTGAAAATTAAACTAATTGGCTAAAAATATGCTTTAGAAAGTTAGCAGTTCTCATGATTTGACTTCCAAAAAAAAAAAGACTTTCAGTGCACCCACGAAAGTAAAATTTCTGAGTTGTTTTTAGCATTAATTAAATGAACTAAATAGAAAATACATAAGGAGATGGGCATTTATTTTCATGTAGTTTATGTTCAATATAAATGGCATTCCCCATATTTGACGAGAGGGGAATGTTTGCTTCATTAGTGAAGTAATTCTGCTGTCTGGTAACTACCTGAGAATTTTTTTGGAAGGAACAGGAACAGATTTCTCCATAACCCTGGCTAATATAGATTGTCAGAGAAAAGCAGGAACTAGAATTTGTGCCTGTCTTCTAGTCTTTTTAACTAAGTTTTAATGTTTCTTTATTTTAAAAGCTACAGGAATTATTTTAGTTATATAGGAAATAGATAAAACTGTATTTTGTCAGCTTGACAGTGGTAGCAGATAGCAGTGAAGGGAAGAAAGGAAACTATAAATGAATGCCTTGATAAGTCATACTGATTCATAGAAGTTACGAACAGTTTATAGTTATCAAAACTTTACTTGCTATGGTATTGTTCAAACATGAAGGTATAGGACAGCTCTGACCAGAATCACTGGCAGTCATTTTGAAGTTTTCTTTAAAGGGGTGTCATGAACCTGAGATTTGATTACAGTAGTTGTCTAATGGTTTTCTGCTTGTTGGAAGGCGAGGTCAGCATAATTATTTAACTGCATATTACTTTTGTTCTCTTAAAGGGTATCATTACACAGTCAGCAAAATCTTATGACTGTATCCAACCTTGGGGTTATCTTTGGACCAACTCTGATGAGAGCCCAAGAAGAAACCGTGGCTGCTATGATGAACATTAAGTTTCAGAATATCGTCGTTGAAATTCTGATAGAGCATTACGAAAAGGTAGACTGACATTATCTGAATGCTTTGTGATAAAGATGAAATTGGTATCTCATTTTTATTACCATCATTCAATTCTTAGAATAAGAATTTCAGCATTTATAGAAGCATATGATAGAAACAATACATTCTACCCACATGTTGTTATGGATCTAGCAAGTCTTTTGTGGCTATGCAAGTTACAGATCCAAGGCATAATCTCCCATGTTATGAAGGAGCTGATCTGAATCAAGTAAAGAATTTTAACACTTTATGCCTTCTTCTAACAGCTGAAAGTAAAGTGAGAAGATAGGATATGATAACTTTGCTTCAAGCTCTTCCATCTGTCTCTTACTGCTAGTTTATCAACATCCACTCTGGGATGGATTCTCCTCCAAGTGCACTTGTGCCTCGGGTCAGAATCTTCCTGGCCACCACTGTCTTTGGGGATGCACCAGCTGCACAGTGGAGATCCTGTCCCACCTAGCATCATGAAACCCAACCATCCTTTAGTTCTTCGCACAAGTGGCCACAGTGTGAATTCAAAACAGAATCCCCAGATTGTGTGCACTGTGTCATTTTCATTTGTGAAAACTGTCAAAAAGACAAAGGAAGAAAACGATTTGTAGATGAGGCTTTATCCCTAACTGCAGGTGAATACTTATGAATACTTGAACATATGATCTTCTCTAGCTGCTGCTTTTGCTTTGAAGAAAGGCCTATCTATGGTTACTCTACTTAACTTTGTTTTCCCCAGAGAGACCAGTTATAGGGAGGTTACAACTCAAACTCATCTTTCTGGAGCATTGAATTAAGCCTTTTCAGGGCTTGAGATTGAATAAACAATTTCAGTCAGTACCATTGCAGGTATCAGCTTGACTGGGATCTCCTCAGTTCTTTCTTTATTTATTTATTTTAAAGGAGATAATTTGACTACAGATCATTCAGGATCTCCTTTATTTAATCATTAACAGGATAAAAACTTTTTTTTGATACAGATCATCTAACGAATATTAAAGTGTTTTCCTTCTATTTCCATAATACTCGTGTGAAAGGCCAATACCAGGTTCCTCTGCATTGTTTGGTCAGTAAATACCCAAAGTACTGCTTGATATCAGCAGTTATATTTCATATGGACTTCTCAAAATTGGTACAATTCCTCCATGCCTGTAACTCCAAAACATATGTTGTTTGCATAACATGTTTCCAAAACTCAGTTTCTCCATCTGAACATTACAAGCTTATTCAATACCAAGACCATCTGGTTTACCATACAGTTTTACTGTGCTTCAAGACTATCTCAAGACCTCCATTAAAATATTTTCTACCTTGAAAGGGAGTATGTTAGTGTCTTCCACCCTTCTGAATGAAAGGGAGCTGTCTGCTGGCTATTATGCTCTGTTGATAGGGAATCCTCTTACATACCTGTATTAGATCCCAGCAGGATTTATGCACGTATGCATAAGAACACAATTGATCAGTTACTGCTGAAGATTTGAATTTCTCTACAGCAATGAATTGTGGAGTTCACTAGTGGTAGCAGTAGCATATTAAAGAAAAATCATAAGGTGCTCCAAACATAAGCATGATCCCAAACAAGCTTGACCTATTTGGAAAATAAAATCATTTAGGAAGGAAGGGCTGGTTGGGCCTGTTTTCTTTCTGTCAAGTGGTAGGAAATGGTGTACCCCAGGGGCATAGTGGTTGGAACTGTAGACTGGAAAATGGAGGAAAAATTAATCTCTTTATTAAATGCATAGCTTCAAAATCTGTATTATCTTTAGATTAAGAAACAGTTCTGGAAAATCCAACTCATTGGCTTTGTTACTAATACATCCTGCACAGGAATTAGTAGATAGCATCCACTTGCAAGTTTGACCAATTCCACTGTTAAGCACATACTTGGCACTAAAAGAGTAAATTGTTGAAATATTTTTATATAATTAGTATAAATTTTGTGTATACTTTATTCACTGATCTAGTACTATCTTTCTTGGATAGTAAAAATAGATCTGAATATAGCCTATATTCAGTGAATTTCTCCTTTGTGATGTGTGATACTATTGCAGCATTCGTTTGCAATGTAGCATAGAGCAAAAAAACAACTTAGAAAGGAATGTGTGGAAGTACCTCTATGGTTTATGGCATTTTTTCCTCCCACCTTTTTCTTTTTTTTTACTATGCAGATATTTCACACTGCACCAGACCCCAATATTCCTCTTCCCCAACCACAGTCCCGCTCAAGTTCAAGAAGGACAAGAGCAATTTGTCTCTCCACAGGTTCACGTAAACCTAAAGGAAGGTACACACCATGTCTGGCAGATCCTGATAGTAAGTTTGCCTTTGCTATTGGCTGGTTGTCTTTCCATTTTTTCTGGTTAAGATCCATTAAGTATTGTATTGCAATACTTACAAGCTTAAAAGATGGGAGTTTTATCATCTTTTTAAAGTCTGTGAATCTTAGCAGCACTTTTGAATGACTGCATTCCTTGCTTTCCTCAGAAGAGCAACAGTGTTTTTAGGCAAGTTTTGTACTGCATAGAGTGTTCAAAAATTTTTATGGTAGATTTAATATCTAAACATGATCTGTTTCAGACTATGAGAATTTTATTATATGACATTCACCTCACCTTGGAAACTGTAAATAGAATCTCTTTTGTGTGATAATTCTTCTCCTATGATAAATGAAATTCAGTCAAGGTCAGGAGAGCAAAACCATTAATTGAATTGTTTCACAGGCATGAAACTGTGCCCTTTGATTCAAGGTAAGCCACAGCCTAAGTTGCGAAAACAACTGAAACTTTTTTCTTACTGGTATAGAAGCAACCTTAAGCCTAATATTTTTGTAAGAACCAGTATATTCATTATATAGCTTAATGTAAAACAACAGGGAGTTATGTTTGCACTTGACTACTGATGAGAAAACTTACTCCTTTTCATGCAAATGTGACTATAAAAAAGCTGCACTTCATACATTTGCACTCAGTGGGCCATCACATTTACTCTTTAGCTTTACCATTAGCAAATATTAAATTATTAACAGTTTCATTGCTGTAATGTAATTACAAAGGAAGTTCTATTTTCCTCTGTTCCTCAAGGAGATTTACATGAAGTTGCTACAGCAAATTAATGCATTGTCCCCAGGCATATGTTACATATTCTGTCAGCAAGAGTTTAAATACTAAGTGAGGGCAATAGCTGCCTATATATCAGTTGTTAATGTGAATGGCACTGGATCCTTAGAGTGAGAAGCTATAAGGAATTATCAGCTAACACTCACCAATGGAGAAACTGCGCTCCAAGCTCAGTTTTTCTCCAAGCTTCTGGAAAAAGTCTTTTAAAAAACAAAAGTATGACCCACTAGACTTCAGTCACAATTTTATTAATTCTGTTTTCAAGATAATTCAACTCTTTCTATATTCATGCCAGCTTTTCTTAGTTTTGATGAATGTTCCTACCTTTATATTGTCAAATTTCTCCCCACTTTCTATTCCAAAATATTAATAAAAATATTAAATAAGTGTGAAGGTTCTTCTGTAGGAAAGTGAATTTCTCTAATTTCATCAAATGTTCAATGTTGTCAAGAATGTTAAGGTTGTCCTTTATTTGTGGGACAGGTATTTCTTTAAAGATAGAATCATAGAATCATAGAATCATAGAATTGTTAAGGTTGGAGGGGACCTCTAGAGATCATCTAGTCCAATCCCCCTGCACACGCAGGGCCACCTAGAGCACGTGGCACAGGGCTGCAACCAAGTGGGTCTTGAAGATCTCCAGAGAAGGAGGTCATCCTTGTAGCTCTGCGCTGGACTCTCTCCAGCAGCTTCACATCTCTCTTGTACTGGGAGCATAGAACTGGACCCAGTACTCCAGATGTGGCCTCACCAGGGCTGAGTAGAGGAGCAGGATCCCTTCCCTCGACCTGCTGGAGACGCTCCTCTTAATGCACCCCAAGATCCCATTGGCCTTCTTGGCCACGAGGGCACACTGCTGCCTCATGGTCAACCTGTCGTCCACCGTGACGCCCAGACCCCTTCTCGGCAAAGCTGCTCTCCAGTAGGTCGGTCCCCAGCCCGTACTGATGTCTGAGGTTATTTCTTCCTAGGTCCGTGCACTTGACCCTGTTGAATTTCATAAGGTTTCTCATCACCCAGTTGTCCAGTCTGTCCAGGTCCCTCTGGATGGCAGCATAGCCCTCGGGGGTATCAGCTACTCCTCCCAATTTCGTATCATCTGCAAATTTGCTGAGGGAGCACTCTGTGCCTTCATCCAGGTCATTGATGAATAAATTGAAGAAGACTGGATCAATGACTGACCCCTGGGGGACACTGCTAGCTACAGGCCTCCAACTAGACTCTGCACTGCCAATTACCACTATTACAATAATGAATCAGGAAATTGACTATCTATATGATTTATGTTCATAAGTCTGTAATAGACTTATGAACTAGTCTTATAGAAACTGCAGAGATCCTAGGAACTTGATAATCAAAGTAAAAACAACTTACTCCTGCCAACCATATAGTGATACACGTTGGAGCATCCACATGGCAAGTACCACACTGTAGTACTTTCATGGAATGTCAGCAAGTTGCTCCTCAAAGTCATTGCAGTATTCCGACTGTTTAATTTCCTAAGGTTATTTATACTGTGGGCAGTTTGTTCAAAATGCAGATAGTTGTGGCTATAGCTAATTTTGAACCCATTATGTTCGTCAGGTCTATAGAAATGTCAATTTTCTGGTTAAAGACAGGAGTATGTGTGAAACTTAGAGTAACCAAATAGCAGATTAACGAATTCGATGACACAAGTAAGACGCAAGGACTATAAAGTGGTATGAGAAAAATACACATTTTAGCACATTAGAGGTAATTACCTTCCTGTTTCTCCTTTCTTCTCCCCTCACTCACCCTCAGGTGACTCCTACAGCAGTAGCCCAGATAGCACCCCCATGGGCAGTGTCGAGTCTCTCTCTTCTCACTCCTCCGAACAGAACAGCACCAGCAAGTGTGCACCCTCACAGCCCAGGGAGAAATCGGGAGGGATCCCATGGATTGCTTCTCCCCCCTCTTCTAACGGCCAGAAGAGTTCGAGCCTCTGGACTACAAGTCCAGAGTCCTCGTCCAAGGAGGATGCAACAAAAACAGATGTGGAGTCAGACTGCCAAAGCATAGCTTCTGTTACCGGGCCAGAGAGTGCCTCTTCACCGACAGATCTGTCCAAAAAGGGTTCTTATGGTCTGTCTGGTCTGAAAAGATCATCAGCTTCTTCCCTCAGATCAATTCCATCGGCCGAAGGTAATTTCCAAGATTATTTAGGACATCAGTGAATTTGCTATGAAGTAACAGAAAATAAAATGTGCATCTAATGATACAGCTAAAGGTGCAGCTAATGATACTCATTAATTTTGTTTGGTTAATTGTTAAATGTTGTCCTGCGTTGTTTTTTCACTTTTCAGACTCCTCCTGACATGTTTTCTTTGTCTATTATCTACACAGTTCACACAGATTAAAATATATCAGTATTTCTCAGAATTTACAATACGTTTTGTCCTGCCATGCCTCATCTAGGCTCCTGACTTAGGAGAGTGCTAGGTTAAAAGTTAGTAGCTAGGGGCTATCACTGTGTCAATGGAGTGAATCCTTGCAGAATGATTGGTACTAATGAAAGCTTCCATTTAAATTTTAAAAGCCTCTTTTGCACAACCACATTTCTTAAATTGACTGAAATAGTATTTGGGGAATAAATCTTTTAGATAGGGACTTTACAGACAATGCCTTGAGTCAAGACAGGACTGGGCAGATGGTCCAAAAGGGACCATCCCTGGCCAGATGTTTATGTCTGTAACATTGCTCATGGAGTGGCTGCTTCATTCTGTCCTAGCTGCTCCTTTTGGTACGCAGTAGAGAAACCTAAGTTACCTTGAACATGGGACATATATCAGAATTCACCTGTACATGAACCTATACAAAAGAACATACATAAGCTGAAGGGGGAAATTTGTTGTTGCTACTGTCATTTGATTATCCAATATATATTTGCAAGTCCAACTTTAGGAATCCAGTTTCCATGCCAGAGTTACGACTCAATTCTTCCTATTTAGTCAAAAAAAAAAGATACAACTTCAAAGAACACCCTCGGGGGACATAAGCTCTGTTCTAGATAACCTTGTGGAGAGAGTCCTTGCAAGAAAGGGACGGTTAAAAGTTTGTCATCTTTTGCTAAATGCTGTAAGTTAGCTTGAAATCCTACAAGTACAAGAATATTCACTTTTGTACATGTATTGTAGCTATCTTAAAATTAACCTTAGAACACACACTATAAAAAACAGCCTGTTTTTTGGATTATAAAGATTAACACAGTCAGCACTGAAACAATAAGGTCCAGTGGACTGAATGTGAGTGCTGACTCTACCGCTGAGTTGTCAATAGTGTAAGTAATGCAAATACAGGGGAAGCAAATATAAAATATAAGGCTATATGCCATGCACTGGAAGCTCAATAAAGTTCTCTCCCCTCAAAGGATTCAAGCTTTTTCCTAATACTACCTGATATGAGTTACTGTTAATTAGTAACAGTATTAATAACACTATTAGTAATAAAAGGATTGTATTTGAGGTTCTGTTTATATTATGACAGCCTTTAAAGTGTTATTAAGCATATTTTGTTCCAGGGAATGAACAAACACAGAAGTAGACACAGTTCTTGTCTTGCAGAGTGTATAGGCAAACAAGGCAGTAGTCCACAGGTAGGACAGTCTAAAACACTCATCAGACCATATCTTTCTGATTAACTGAGGTGCAAGTTCTGTGTGAGAACTTAGAAAGATAACTATTGCTCATCTAAATATATTAATTCTGTTGCACAAGAAAATATCTTTGTTTCAAGAACATTTTTGATGCAATATATGCTGTGCAGCTTTAGGTTTGTTTTGTCAGGTTGTAGTAACAGTTGTTTTACTCAAGCTGTAGTCATTGATTTGCAAGATTTTTAAAAATTGCACAAAGCTTCTGTGAATATTGAAACTTAATTCTTAATTGCCTGATGCCGGGCAGAATGTTGGACTACATGACTTCCTGAAGTTCATTCCAACATGAATTTTTCTACACTTCTGTGAAATATGTTAATAAATATTGGGGACGGGTGTCAACTTTTAATTAATGTACGGTATAGCCATATAAGTCATTTTTAGCTTTCACAATCATAATGTCATTTTTTCATTCTTGCTGCTGGTCTTTTTCTTCTGTCTTTCTGCCTGAAACACTGTTTCTTCTCTCTTTTAGTAAGTACTTTCTCTACCTTTCTTTAAAAAGAAAGAATTTTATTATGCATGTTGCACATGTTATGGCACAACTTCAAATTAACTTTAGTATTCTGTACAAATTTGATTCCTTTCTTCAGGTAACAAAAGCTGCAGTGGATCTATACAGAGCTTATCTTCTATAGAAACCAAAGATATACCGAAGGCTTCACCAAACCCCGATTTGCCACCAAAAACGTGCAGGAGATTAAGATTAGATGCTGCATCAAGTAATGGCTATCAAAGACCAGGATCTGTGTAAGTACTGAAGACCCTGTCACAGTCTGAGTTGTTATAGTATTATTACCCACTCAAAAGTGATCCCAAACAGCTGAATAGATGATTTAGAAAACATCCATAAGTAGTAGATTGGAATGTTTCTGTATTTGTGAATATTTATCTACAACTACTAAAAGTGTAAACTGAAAAAAGAAGGTTATACTCAAAAATTTCTTTTGGTATTACCTGTAAAATAGTTTAAAATAAATAAATAAATAAATAAAAATTATGATTTCTTGAGAGGATGATAGTTCTATGCAGAAGAGGTTATAATTTAACTTAGCTGAGATTTGGGTCAACAATGTTTCTTAGTGCTTGTAGGGCAGGCCTAAAAGTCAAGAGATCTTTGCTCTAATCTTGACTGTAACCTTGACTTTCACTGTTCCCATGAGCAAGTGATTTCCAGAACTGCAGATTGCCAAAAAGTTCTCCAAACTTTTCAGGACTCCATTCAACCTGTCCACCTGTAAACTAGAAGGGAGCAGTATTCACAGGTTTCTATATCTTAAACAGAAAAACCTGCATAGTTCAGAGTATCAGCTGTTAGTGACTGGTTGTCAGGAAAAGCATTTCCAGTATGTCTGTTGGCCACCCATTATACAATTTTAAATCCAGGCTGATTTTTTTTAATATGTTACCTTTACTGGTTGTGTAATTTCTGGCTCAGCCAAATACCTAGAGTACTCAGTGGCCTAAATTAAGGTCTTTCGTTAAGAATTGTGCTGAAAGAGGATTTTAGCTTAGCTTTTGAGTTTCCCCTATTTGTCTAGTGAATATTTAAAACAATAAAAAAAAAAGTTTCATATCTCTAGGTATTTAAAACTGAAATTAGTCTGCGTGTTTAATTAATGGGCTAAGTTTAAAGCAGGCTGCTGCTTCACTTTATTTTCAGAGTGGCTGCAAGAGCTCAGTTGTTTGAAAGTGCTGGTTCATTTAAACAAGTTTCTTCAGGACGGTAAGTGCTTCCTAGTTTAGCAACATGGAAAAACTTTTGTGCTTTTTGGCTTCAGAGATTGAAATAGAGGCATCAGAGCTTTCTTCAGTGTCTTTTAAACAGTGTCATGTGGTCTGCACTTTTCTTTGTGGTTTACTAAATTCAGCTTGTTCATAGAAAACAACCTAATAGAGAATAACAGCCTGCCGATCTATTCTGTCTGCTGTGGGCACTGCAGTAAGAGATTCTCAGGCAAGTGGTCTGTTTAAGGACATGACTACAGGAGTAAATTAATGTGATTTAAATCACATGCTTTATTTATTCTACAGAGTTGTTTGTGCATGCAGGCATTCAACAGAGTGGTGGAAGTCTGTCAATCAAAGTAATAGCTAATGGTAATTTACTCATATAATCAAGTCCTGAATAGCGGAATTTACTTGATCAGGATTCTTATCCTTCTAACTGCATGTTGTGTGCCTCAGTCTGGAGAAACTCTCACTCTTCACTTTATTCAATCAATAAATGCATTTATTGAGTGAATTTGATTCATTCGTACATTGCATTAAGTTAGAAAGCTTTGACGAGTGTTTGTCTAG
Organism: Crypturellus tataupa; assembly: GCA_034781795.1. NCBI lineage: Eukaryota > Metazoa > Chordata > Aves > Tinamiformes > Tinamidae > Crypturellus > Crypturellus tataupa. The sequence continues at coordinate 262,926 of JAWLRI010000104.1, read as the reverse complement.
AAAGCAATATACTCCACGTGTTAGTAATCTGTCTACCATTAGTAGACTATGACAGTTTAGGTGGATGTGGTAAAAGACTCTTGCTTTTACTGCCCCTGCATTTAATACTCTCTGAGTCAGATGATATGCTTGTTTTTTTTCTGGCACTTGACTCACTGTAACCCTGATCTTAATTGAGAAACAGGAAAATAACCATGTGATCCATACAGATATAATTCACAAACTGAAAATAGTAATTGGAAGTAGCACAGTTATAATAAAGGATGCCAACATGTGGTGAGGGAATACAGCAGATCTAGCAGAGATGAGGAAGACAAAGCTGACCTGTAAGGGCCCACTAATTTTGTGCAACAGAAGCACTTTGCAGGAACCAAGACTTTTCTAGTTTTGTCTTGTACATGAACCGTAAGATGACCAAAAAAGAGGGTGGCAGAGAGAGAAAGGGAATGAAAAGAGCATGGCAATAATTTAAGGAATAAAAGTATAGATAAAGAGACTGGCATGTTCTTAAGCCAGTGACCTAAGGCAAGAGCAGTGATTGCTTTACCAGTCCTGCATCATCTACTGCTGTTCTTTTTCCTATTTTGTATTACTCCCTTCTTGTAAACTCTCTTGTGTTGTTCCTCAGGACCTGTCCCATCTGTATCTGTATATAGAGAGCATGTAAGAAGCAAAAATCTGACAAAGGAAAAATGTAGCAGTTTGATAATGGATGTGGAGAGCAGATAACAAAGCAGGAAGGGCTGAAAGGCTTAATAGCTCTTCTGCTTCACTCCTAAGAAAGCAGAAGAGCAACAATAACAAGGAGAATGGAAAATGAGAGGTCAGCAAGCAAAATGGGGAGGAAATAAGAAGTAGCTTTGCTGTTCCTGTAATACTGCTCCAGCTTTTTTTTGCCTCTCATGCATGCTATGAACATGAAGGCTGCATTAAGTACTTAGGATAGTCTTTCTTCTTTACAGTGTGTTGAAATCATGAAATTACATACAATATCATACTAATAGTTATTATGAGTTACGTATTAATATCACCCAGTAGAGAGGCTTTTGGATCCATAACTATACCACATCATGGATATATGCAGGGCAGTATAAGAGAAATCCAAACTGTGTTTAAACTAACTGCCTTGATACCAGAAATAATCCAGTCAGGAGAGTATAAAGCTCTGTTCAGGGGTCATTTATCCTGTTAAAAATGTCTGTGCTTTTGAAAATAACTACTTCTTTCCTATCCATAGTTTTATATTGTCTTATACATTCCAGCAGATAGAGTGATATTGGATGCGCTACCACCACAGTGATTCCTGCAGCCTTTACATCTCTTCTTTCAGACTTTGTATAATGTGCCATCTCTACTCTGAAAGCTCTGTTTTTTTAACATATTTCTGTGTGTGCTGTGCCAATTATTTGACCTGAATGTTTTCTTACTTTGTATACATGAGTGTGGTTCCGCGGTGAAAATATTTTGAATAGATTTCTTTTATTCAAAAAGAGAGTGAGAGGTCACAGTACATGTTGTAGAATCAGAGAGGTAAGAATTATGTTTTTCCCTCTCATCTCTCTGTTCTTTTTTCCAGTCTCAGAGATATTTCTGACTTCCCATCCTTCCCTTTTCTTCCTTCCTAACTTCAAGTATATCAGTTATGCTGAACTGTAGTATAAGCTACTGGATAGACTGGGACCAATCCCTTTTGCTAATCTAGTATGCACTTGAACATGATGAAGAGGTTTTGTTACTACTTCCAGAAATGCTACAGTTAATTAGCAGTCTCAGTAAGGGCTGACGTCCCTATTGAAGCTGCTATACAAAAGTGCAGCAATACATAATCCTGAATCTGTTTTTTTATGGCTTTTGATTTAGAGGTACACAAGTTGAGTCTGAAAAAGTGAAAAAAAAAAAAAGAAAGCATCATAAGATCAAGGCTTTTCATTAAGTGAGAATACCTAGAAAAAGTGGAAGGAACCGTTGTTGACAGCAAATGGCTCTGTCTGGGCAGCAGGATCTCCGGGTGCAGGGTTGGGACTTTAACAGGAGCAGGCTGACAGGATGAAGTGCTCCAGACATATACTCCCCTCCCAGCTGTAGAATTTAATATCCATTTCCAGTTGTTCTTCTGTTTTTATTTGGGTACTATGTTTTGCATTTACTTAAATACCTGGATTACCTTTCCCAGTTCAGACCAGAGCTTTCCACTCAGTCAAACTCTGCAGTAAATCTGCCCTCCTCAAGAGTCCATAAACCTTTCTTCTTCCGATAAGATAATAATAATGATAACATAGTATTAACTGATGAGTCGTCTGATTGATAGACATTCACATGTGTTCCCTCAGTCATTCCTCTTCTGATTTCTGTCTTTGTCGTGCTAGACTGAAGGCTCATTAGGGCAAGGATGTAGTTTTGAAGCCCATTTGTAGCTCCTAAAAGGGCTTATTAAAAGTGCCTCAGGTGTGGCTGACAGTATGTAGTCAAACAAAGTAATGTACAGTCTATTGAGTATTGACCCTTCCACTGCTAGTTTGTTACATGTGGAATAGAAAATAGGCCATAAAAGAGAAAGAAAAAATGCATTTTTTTACTCCTGAGCCTATCCAGTAAGGTCATGGAAAAAATGGACTCAGGAAAGCGGGGCAGAGAGGTAGCATTTTCTGAAGCTTCTTTTTTCCCTCTCACTAAACAACATCACCTTCTTCTCTCAGAATATTACATCTTACAAGAACCACAATAAATGGTGGTGATGTTATTGCATGCTTTTTCTGACAGGCAGCTTTGCATTAACACCTTAACAACCAATGTCCAGTTTCGCAATTGCACACAATAAAATTACCTAAGAAGCTGCAGGCCCTTTTCATTGCTAATGCTTCTTGCTGGATTATGTTAAAATCAGTAATAACTGATAGGAGAACCTAATTAATGAAAGTGGATGTGGAGGGAGTAACCAAGGGATTAAAATTTGATCCAAAATATGGCTGAATATTCTTACATTTATTGTCTCATTATTCTGTAACACACCAATTATAGATAATATTAGAAATAATGTAAACATCAAGGACTGGGAAGTATTTTTCTTTGCAGAAATGATCAAGTCCATGTCTTTTTATTTCTAAGGTAAACATATGTGGACTACGTATAGTTTGAATCTGAAAACAGGAGAGACTACAGGGGAAAGAAGGATCAGATATTCATGCCACTAAGTGGTTCAAAATCATCCCTGTTTTAGCAGATTGTCTTGTAATCACTACCAATTATCAACAGTTACTGTACTTTATTTGTGTAAAATATTTTGGTTTTCAGCACAGGAAATGGATACTTTGTCAGAGATTTACAGGTCTGGGTCTGCATAATCAGAACATCTGTAGAGCATTTTGTCATATTGACTAAGGGGGAAAGTGACCTTCAGGTTAAATGCTCTATATACTGATATATATATATAACTCTGATTTATACTTTCTGTGGGACCTTTGACAAAGTCAGTTTATCCCTCTCTCTGCCAATTCTGTATATGTCATGTTGAGTGATGAAACTCTTTCATGTTTTCTTTGCCTTGTTGACTATAAATGGTAAGTTCTCCATAACAGTACTTGTATTTTACAGTCAATGTATAATCCTGAGTCTTAGTACAACCAGGGTCTCTGTCAGTACTAATACCTGTAATTCTTGTTGGAATACAAATTATAGCATCCCTAGAAAAGTGTGGCTTGTTTATGGTTTGGTGTATGTGTGTGTATGTGTATGTGTGCAGGAGCTTATGGTTTCATTTCTCCACTAGAAATGAGAGCCTATTCATAAAGGCAAGAGTTGTGTGGTAACAAGAAAGATGAAGAAAAAAAGTAATGTACAAAGATATTAAATAAAGAGGCCTAGGAAATAGTTCTTGACTTAGAGGTCAGATAGAATAACAGGCTGCCCCCCAAGCAACGGGCAGTGTCCACTAACATAGCCACATGTAATGGGTTGGTGGGCCCGAGGCATAAATGCTATTTGCCAGCTTTTTTCTTTTTCTTTTTTTTTTTAAGTTTAGTTTTGTTTTTCATTACACAATAAATATCTGAAATAATGCTAAGGCTGTGTTGTAACCCACCAGAGAGTTTTTTATGGCGAGAACATAGGAAATGTTTGTATATTCTGGAGTTTTTCTAGAGATGGGGGGTTGTGTTAGGGTACAAAGTCCACAGGAACTGTACTAGCGAACAGACTGTGACAGGCTGAGATGACATCTTTCCTGAATTGTGCTGAACTGTTCCCTGGTTTGTGGGCTTTTCTTGGAAAAAATGCTCTGCCTGAGCAGCACAAACCAGCCACAAACAGTGCACAGTCAGGAGCCAAGTGCTCATGGTCTTTTAGTTAGCAGTGGACATGCATTCAAAATGATCGTGCTAAATGTTAGAAATGAGTGTTAACCAAAAAGTCCTGAAAAATGAGCTTCCCTGTAACAACCAGGGCATGACTCAAAATTGCTGACTTCTGGAAATCTAGGCCTGAGAGTCTAGCCCCCAGTGAGTCAGTTGCTCGCTTTGGAGAAAGGCAAAACACACCATTTAGTCTACACATAAATCAGCTTCAGAGAAATATAAGAGAAGATTTTTCTTCACAAGGAGAAGTCATTTCTTGAAGTAATCTTGGGACTTTATCCATCCATTCTCTTATCCTTCTAGAGATTCAGCTGACGCTGGTGTTGATCATCTGATCATCTCCAGCCTGTACAGCTAGGGTAGAAGTACTGCACTCCATTTAGAAAATTTATCCCTGCTTAACTCCAGAGAAATGTGGAACTGCAAAGGTGAAGAGTCATGGCCCCATCACCCATACACACAATAAAAGTCTTCTCCTTATGCTAATGTTGCACTGTTGTTAATCTAACCTGTGACTTTGTTATCTCAGCATCTTGGGAGGAAAGAGAAAACAGATTACACCCTTGCATACCCCACTCACAAAACATATGCCAAAAATTTAGCACTTTATCACAGGTAGCTTACTGGGTCATTGAGATAAACGCTGGCTGGAAGGAAGGTTGTGTCCATAATCCTCCACCACATCATGGGAAGGTCAAATGATCAACAAGTTAATCCTCACTTGGCAAGGATTCCAGTGCACATTTCCAACAAACACAAGTTTAAACAAACTCAGAAAAACTGATGCCAGGTAATTTAAGTGATTGGCTAAGGATCCTATAAAAACCGTTCTGCATGTATAAATTAAAGATATCACTCTAGGTAAAGCACAGGAATCTAATGGGAATTTCAGATCTTTATGCTCAGCCCTGGGGTCCATTTTGTAGAACTGTAGTGCTAGAAACCAAACCAGGAGTCACACAGAGAGGTCACCTGCCCTGGGAGAGGATTGCTAAAATCATCTGAACCATTCCTTACCCCGTCTGCCTACTGAGGGGCTTTTAGTTTGCTCATTGGTTTCTTCAGAGTCTTTAGCAATGAGAGTTTTCCGGTTCTAGCCAGTTCCAGTGTTTCACTGCTCTAAATATTAGGTAATTTTTTTTTTCGTCTGCAGAATAATATACATAAACTAGCTGTGTGCACATAGGTGTCATTGTGTTGAGTTTTATTAAAGGTGTTTTTCCATTTAAGGTGTTTTTACAGACAGTGTTATCTAGAGAGCCATTCAGTGCATCCTCAGGTCGGTGTCCCGCACAGCATTTGAGCTAGATGCATTCTAGCTCACATACAGACATCTAAATTCAAGTGCCAAAAGCTGAAAACCTTCCCATTCACCTACTTGCTATTGAGCCCTCTCCAGCCAGACCCTCACTAGTTTCAAGCACTGCACCCAATTCAGTGCTCGTCTGAATTCGGCAGTGCCAACTAGGATGAAAGAATTCTGTTACAAATGCAAGTGATATTTCTGTTTAAGCTTCTAAGTAGGATGTTGATGTCTTTTCTGCAATAACATATTTGTTAAATGCAGTAAGTCTGGTGTTGCCATCTGCTACTAATCTGCCTCTTTGAGCTGCTGTGCAACTCCTTTTGCAGTCTGTGTTTGTACAACTGAATATTCCTATACTTGGCAGATGTAAAATTTATACTTCCTCTCCATCCTCAGTTATCTTATTTGTTGCAATTTATTTTCACCTTTCAGGCAAGCAAAAGCCATGTATTCCTGCAAGGCTGAGCACAGTCATGAGCTGTCTTTCCCGCAAGGGGCAATATTTTCCAATGGTAAGATATGCTTTGCATTCTCTGTTTACATAAAAAATGCTGAACTGTAGCCACAAGGCAAGAGAGTTATAATTCCACTTTCAGTTCTCAATTTTTGACCTGATTTTTCAGTTGATCTTGAATAACGGTTAACTGAATCAATATATGAAGCATATATAGGTTCTTTTAACTTTGCTATTCTGTTATGATTTTCTTTGTTTTTGTTTTTTGCAGTGTATCCGTCAGTGGAACCAGGCTGGTTAAAAGCAACTTACGAAGGGAAAACAGGACTAGTCCCTGAGAATTATGTTGTCTTTCTCTAGTAACTTCTAGTGGACAGCAATATCTTCATGGTATCCATGGTAACAAATAATAAGCACTATGATTTTTATCTGACACAGATATGGGCCCAGCCCGTTAGCCGAGGGGTAGATTTCCTTCAGATACTGCAGCCGCTCCCTGTCACCAGAACAGAATGTGAGGAAACAGTTAACAGCTGCTGTGCTGAAGACGGTACTCTGTTTAAATAACTTCTATTGTTTGCAAAAGGTTGTTCTGTTCTTCTTTTATGGGTAAGGAACACTAGAGCAATAAAATCAAAAAAGTTACCATTTAGCTGCAGACCTTCAGGTCCTAGGATGTTGCTCACAAAAGTGTGAAATTTAGAGGTAATGCACTCTATGATGTTTCTTGCAATCTGTAGTTTAGTATGTATTTTTTTCTTTTGTGTGGTGGTGTAAGTAATGTTTCTATTGTGATCTGAATTCTCCCTTGGAAAACTTGATTCTGAGATTAATCCTAATCATTTCAAATAAGAAACAAGTTTTCCATAAACAAGAAGTTTGAGCTTTTGTTAGTCAATGAGATCACAATATGTTATGGAATTTATGTAACTGATAATCAAATCAGATTATACACTGACTGAGCAGGAAGTGCTCATCCCAAATGTGATGTGTTTAATGAATGTTTCATTCACGTACTTCTTAGATTTATTTCTTCCTTTCTATATCATTATAAATAATAATAATAATAACTTAATATTTCTGTGTTACCAGTCATCCTGAAGATATTCTCAGTGAATCTCAGAACAACAGCTGTAGAAAACAAGGGGGTACTGAATCTGAGTGATTGGTAGTTACATGAAGTGAACGATGAGAAACAATTCAACGTGTTTTGAAATCTAAGATAAAGCGTAACTGCCTCCCTTTCAAGTGTTTCCATTGCTAATAAGACAAATGGCCAGCAAAATAGTTAATTTTTTAAGCTATGAATGCTGAAAGCTCCGTCGAGCAATGAAAGTATTTAGCATTATTTTTCCTGACTTCCACTGAACTATTTGGCAAAGATTTCTTCCCTCCCACAGAAGAAAAAATCTACTTGGGAAAGGTTTTATAAATAACCATTGAGTGTTCCTGGTAGGAAAAGAAAATAATTAGTGTTTAATCGCATATATTTTCCCACTAAGAAAAGATTACCATAGAAAAGCTGCAATAAAAAGCAAGCACATAAACATTCCTTTATTAAAGAATAAAGCCCCTAAAAAGGGAGCAAAGAACACAGGATAGGCAATATAGAAAAAAACGAGACAGACATCTGCTCTGCTAAAAGAAATACCTGAAAGTCTACTCCTGAAGCTGCTCTTCATAAACCTTTAATTACATCTAAATTTCCAGTCAATAAAACTACCAACTTATTAGAAGCTGTTCTTGGAGTGCCAGCTGAATGCTTCATGACTTAACACCCTGCTCTGGAGTCAGTGGAATTAGAAGTTCATTCAGAATTACACACAAGCATAAACAGCTTTCTAAATTTGAGCTTTTCTTGCACAATTTGAGAAGGAAAAGTTCAGTCTTTGCTTGGTTAGTTACCATACTCTGTTGAAAAAACAGATGTTTAAGCACCATATTAACAAGTTAGTAATTGTTCAGTGTTAGTGTTAGAAGAAGACTTTGCTGTTTCATAGACCTAACTAATCTTATTTTTTCCTTCAGTGCAGTAATAAATATATAAAGCCTCTTGATTTCTAAGATATATTCTACCTTCAAAAAAATTAAGGAATAACTTCTTTTAGATCTAGAAACATCATTAATCTACTGATTGCTTCTTTTTTTATAGACTGTTTCATGTTTAAATTAGATGATGGATATATTGCCAATACAGTGAAGCATGTCAAGACCTTCTTTATATGCGTATAGTCCATCACCTAAACTGAGCAGCTCTATGCTGGAATTCAAACTGGTGCAAAAGCCCACAAGGTTCTTCTATAATTAAAGCAGCAAACAGTGTTCAGGAAAGGGACCAGCACAGCAACCCCCCCGACATGGGCTTGCTTTTCACAGAGGGAGCATTAGTTGGTCTAGTCTGGATGGGGTGGGTTGCAGGCAGTTGACAACAGACTCTTGAATTAGTGACTGACTCATATGGGTTATTTCTTCACCCTCAACAGAATTTCATTAGGTCCCAAACAGATTTCCCTTCCCCATAAGACAAGATTATGTTCAGCACCTTGCGATGAAGGATTGTTCTGGACTTCGTAATGGGTGGTGGAGAGTCAGACCCATGTGTGATGCCCATAAATTTCCCAGAGCAGGAGAGAAAGCAAGTGAACAGAAGGACCTTTTTCACCCAGTGGAGTCTTTCTTATTTTTAATACAAACCAGTACCTACACCTAAAACTTCCATTATCCTGAGGTCAACCTGATTTTAATTGTGTTCTTCGCTGCATTGAAAGGCACAATCCAAAATTTGCAGTCTCGAAGGGCTTTCTTCTGCTGACCTGGCCAGGAGAAGGGTTCTGCAGGTGAGCAGAAGTGGAGGGAGGCAGAGGGCAGAGCTAGGATGAGAGTCTTGTTGCCTGGCTGCATTCGCCCACACAAGGATAGGCAGAGGTCTGGGAGGAAAACTCGTCCTATCTATTGCACCAGGACGAGTGGCAAACTGACCTCTATTGAACTTCTGTGTCTTTCAGGAGAAATTTAATTGTTGTGTAATTCCTGAGGAAGAATGAAATAGAAAATGCTTGAAAATGCTTTTATTTGATTTTCTTTAGCCTGCTTTCCCTCATTTTTTTTAACATGATTTAAATGTTCTCACAATATGTGGATATTTCTGGGTACTCTCCAATAGTATGATTTGAAACCAGCTGATCCAGTTGCAAACTAGAGGACTCAAAGGTATTAAGATTATGCAGGTTCATAAAACTGTAGAGTTCAATTAGACATGGAGTAGGTAGAGCCGTAAGTGCTGAGGGAAAGATTGCAGAAAGACCCAAGGGAATCCCTGTGGAAGAGAGGTATTATGTCTATTCCCATGAATTCATATCCTGTTAGACACCAGAAAATTCAACTGTGCAAGACAACTTCATAAGAAACTGGATTTCATTTGTTCTGCTGCTCACAAGGCAAACCTGTCTTCTTTTTTAGGACTTAATCTTTACAGGTCCTTCTTCTGAACCAGCCATGGTGGTCATACATTTAAATTTAACTTAGCTGTCAAATGGCTTTTCTACCTGAAAATGTTATGCCTATTCCTGATTGCAGTTAGCTACTCACTCTTAATGAAGAAATAGGGGGTTTTGCTTTTAATGTGCTGCTGTGTCCCTCTCTTCTGTGCTATGTAACAGGCACTTCCTGTGTAATGTAACTGCTGGGCTGCGAATGCCCCAGTTCTTCCCTGACTTTCTTGAGGGCATTTATCTCTTAAAAGAAGCTGCAAAGTGAACTGGAAAGTTGTTTAGAGTAACTGGCTGTGCGCAAACTGGAATGGAAGAGAGCAGAGCACCACAGCTTGCCTATGAGGGTGCGCTCAGGCCTGACCAAAACTCTCTTATAGTTGTTGTAGAAGATGAGAAAAACATGTAACATTTAAATGAAAATATTTGGATAGTCCCTAATCAAAAAATTAAGTGAGCTAAATTAATTTAGTTCAGAGTATTTATTTATCATCATTTAAGAAAGTCAGGTTCACTCTACAAATAAAGGTTGTGTTAAAGTTTTAAATGATCCTTGCACCAACCTGTCCTTACTAGAAGAACGCAACAGTTTTATCAAAATATCACTGGAGAATCCACAGTAGATGACACATTGTGATGGCTCTTTGTCTTGTGAAAAAAGATGTCTGTACCCACAACTTATGTAATTAACCATGTCTTTATCTTCGTTAAACTTTTTGGTGCATGTTGTAGCACAACATGAGTCAAACCAATAGTATGAAGGACTGGTGTATTGTATGATAAATATGTAAAATATTAATATTTTTATCACTTTTTATTAATGCTGATTAAGATGAAAAGATATTTTTGGTGTAATTTCTGTGAGTTCAGTATTAAAATGTTCATGCCATATTTTGGCATTTAGAGTACTATGTAACGAAACTCTAAATTAAACAATAGCTGTCACTTATGTCCCTAACTAATCTATAAAGTTCATTGTTAGATTATTTCTGGAAAAATGACGCACAGAATTGCCGACCAGCACTAATCTATGTTAGTAGTAGTAACTTATTGTCTTTTTAACTATTTTCTGGTGATAAACTCTATTCTTTGCCTATAATTGGATTCATTTTAATACGCCTTTAGCAAAGAAACCTTAGGAAGAAAGAGTTGCAAAATTCAGCACTTCAGGACAATAATTACAACAACAAAAGAGCATTATAATATGGGCAGAATTGGATTTCTGTTTTTTTTTTTACCTTTGTTCACTAGCTTATTTTGTACTTAATAAGATTGCACCAGAATAACAAATGAATCCAAAAGTGACATTATTCTTCACACTGCTTTTCCTAATGGCGCAGTCTGTGCCACCCGGGAATGAGTGGCCAGAGTGTCCCCGGCGGATGCGTGTCCCGCTCACCGGGGTGCAGCTCTGCCTTCGTGGGAGCCCTCGGAGCGCTACAGCAGTCAGAGAGGCATATGGCAAATTGGAGTGGGATTTTGCTGGCCAGAAGCCCCCATTGGATGGAGTGGGATGTTTTGCCTGTGGGAAGACCTGTGGTGTGGCGTGGCATTGGGTTGTCCCCAGCGCAGGACCCAGTGATGCCTCCATTAAGCAGAGCTCGAGCTGTAGGCAGAGCTGGGTGTCCCTCTTTGTGGCCAAGCGGCCCCGGGCCCCGCTGCTCCCGCCGCCCCTCCGGCTGCCGCTTGTGCAGAAGCTGGACCGGTGATCAGGAGAGTTGGGAGGTCTCTTGTTTTGCACAGGGCTGTGTGCAGCCTTTGGGAGTTTGCTCTTGTTTTAGCAAGGCGCCTGGTATCCAAACCGCTCCAAGTACAATTACCGAAGATGGTAGCTTTGTTTTTATTGTCCTGGATGTAGCAGTATTCAACAAGCCATTGGATGGGGTTGTTATTTTAAATGCAGACAGTGGTGCTTCAACTCTTGGATGTCTCTGTCAAAATCTATTCTGTAGCAGTTTGTCTGCAAGTGTAGCAGGAATTGTCATTAGTGTCCTGGCACTGGTGGCAAAGATTTCAGAGTGATCTCAGCACTACAAGAGTCTCTACTAAAAGCAAAGGGCGAAGCAACTGACACATGGGGTAGCTTCAATTTGCAAACATATTTATGACGATTTTAGAGGTATTAGAGTTTATAGGGGTTACTTTAGATACTATAGGGTATTTTAATAGGAAAGTATATTCAATCAATAACAAAAATATATATATTTAATAAAGTACTACTAAATTATCTTATTGAACTCTTTGTTTATTTTGTAGTGTGGTTTCAGTAATTATCTGCACTTTGTATATATCTACATGTAAATAACTGGCATGATATGCATAAGCTGACTTGCAGATGTACTTCTATGTTTTTCTTTACACTGTATTTCAGAAATTTGAAATTTTTTAAAAAATAAAAGTCTTTCTACACACACTAGCTTCTGTATTCTTTTTAAACATGTGCTGTGATTCAGCCTTTTTTATTATTTGCTTTCAAATAATAACTTTTGTGCTTCTTTTATCCCTGCCTGGGTATTTCTAAACAAAGTCTAACCAAATGAGGTTTTATCCGTGAGGATGCTTTATGTACAGGACAGTTTAGTAATCTGTTCCTACCGTTTAGTAGTGGGCATGTGTATGAATACTAGACAATAGTACGTCATCTGCTGTCTCGATCAGGTGGAAGTCTCCAAGGGCTTTTGAGGGAAGTGTCCGTTTTACATGTTACAAGACTAGCGCACTATCAAAACAACCTCAATGAGGTCTTTGGTTCTTATAAACTTGCAGGTGGGTAGATGCCTAGAGACAGCTGAGAATATGGTGATCCAGTGTTGTGGTACTGTGGTGACCCGATACTACCTACAAGTGAAGTTGTTTCAGTAAATACTTTGCCTCCTCAACCACAAATTCTCCAAATTTTTGGCCTCAGGGGCTTGGAGCTGTTGTGGATCTTTGAGATCCTGCAGCTTTCTAGGCTAGGAGCTTTTCTAGGAAAGGAGCTATTTCTGCTGTTCCTTATGCCTCAGTCAGGCATAGTGTTGAGGCTGATCTTCCTCTTGAACGGATTCTCCAGAAACCAAAGGTTTTTATAACCCTGAAAGAAGTCAGATTTTTGGGGATATTAACTAAGAAAGACAACTATTTTTCTTGAAGTAGGAAGAGTTAAAAATTTCTGAGGAAGATCAAACAATCGACTTTACAAAGCCTTTCCCTCTCTGCATGAACAGTGCAGTTAGACAGTTGCATCCCTGATGGGCCCAGGGCAGTTCAGCAGCGGTCGGGCTGCCCCTGCCCCATGCGCCAGCACCCAGGGCTCCTGCCTGCCAGACCTGTGCTCACCACCCCCTCACACAGACCCCAATTGCTCGTGAAGCAGCACGACTCCCAAGCGATGAGACACTATCGATGTCTCTTAAAGAAAGGTGGTGTCATTGGTTGCATGAAGACACCTTTCACTACGTGATCCTCATGTCTGGAAGAACCGTTTTCCATAGTTGAAATATCTAGTGTCTTAGTTGCTAATCCCATAATTTGTTGATCAGTCATGGAACAGCTGTACAAAGCATAGGGACTCAAGCGACTCCCAGCTGGGCAAACGTGCACGTTTGGCCCAGGTTAAGCAGAACGGAGCCTGGCTCAGCAGCCACACTGGAGGAGCAGGGCAGGCTGTAGCGCGCTGCCAGCAATGAGAAGGAATTTCAGGAGACAGTGTAGAGACTGAGGTTGAGGAAGTGCAAGGAAATGGTGTAGAGGTAGCAAAAGGAGGCTCTGAAGTTGTGGCTTCAGTTGTGAATGCTCTTGCTGAGTTAGGCATGACCCACTCCCTCAAAACCCAGCTTCCCTCTTAACATTTACTCTGTGCTTGTTAAACACGGTAATTGATGTCTGCACTTTCAGCTTTCTGAGGTTTGTCTCACATTAATAAGGGCATTTCTGTGTAATTTGGATAAATGACAGATGCAGAAAGAAAGTACTGAAGTATATTCTTGACTTCTTTTGTAACGGTTGGGTGGTTTTCTATTGTATTTATGGCAACAAGCTCAAAAGCAGAACTAACCTAGAGCAAGTGCCTTTGCCAAAGATCATGGTGTGCTTTTTTAATGTAAACATGCAAGGATTCATGGGAACATTCAGTGACCTCCACAGCCAGTACAGAAGAGAGTCTTAATTCACTTGAAAGTACTTTGATAATTGGAATACATCCTTCTGCCATTATAATTGAGGAGCTGATTAGCCAGACTTAACATGGGTGTATTTAATTCAAAATTACTGTTAATGGCTCAGGGGCGCCCTTATAAGGGATTAGAGTTCAGTCTGAAAGAGAAACACGGGCAATTTTTTTTTGTTGGTGGCCATTGCCTTTGTCTTGTTGCAACAAACACTTCAGAGGGAAATATGCAGCTTATCTTGACTGTGAGATTTGGAGTTCCATGTTTTGTACTATGACAACAGGGAGCTCCATCCATCCAACCGGGCCGGAAGGAAGGTTCAGCAAGAGCCTTTGCATCACAGGGCAAATTACTGTGACACTGCAGCAAGGGACGGAGACACGTGGGGCACTCGCGGGCTGCCGGGGCCAGCGCTGGGCGCCTCAGCACGGCAGACGGGCGAGTGGCCGCCAAGAGGCTCCAACAAGTGTCGTGTTGTGACGCTCAGACCTGTCACCTGCCATCCATGCTCCACCACGTGAGCACACCATTGCTAGAGAAATGGGAGCGCAGCCTGCAATAAGCTGAGGTGGTTGTACGGTGTAAAAGCCCATGGGAAAATCTTTAAAGGACAATTCACAAAATGAGGCGGAAGAAAGATAAGAAAGCTGAGCTTGATAAATCTATTATACAGTGTTCCTCCTGACAAATTAATTGGTGCACAGGATACGTCTGGTTCCCAGAATGAAACAAATGTTTTGCAAGGACCTCACAAGAAGATAATAAATATATGAGACTGTGAGACAGCACAAAGCAGTGGAAATGGAGGACTCGGGACTCACAATGAGTGAGTCCTGAGTGACACCAGAACAAACAGGATCCCCATCAGCAAGGAAGTTCCATGTACAAATGTGAAATACAGCAAGAACATTCTGTAGTGTTCTCCAGGGGTATCCAGCAGATAGACAAAAACTTCAGAGCAATTTAGTAAAAATAAATTTTTAAGCAGTGGTGATGCAAATTCTTCACATATAACTAAGTGCAAATGGTCATTTTATTTCCTTTGTCATTTATGTTGTTTGAGGAATCCATTTGTCCATGAAAACACTGGTCTATACTGTTATTACAGAAAATTGTGTCTGCCCTGGATGGGAAAATTTATTGTCATTCTACACAATTTCCTGAGTCCTTTTTTATTGGCTTAATGTGAGCTATCTAATTTGGCTTCCTCTTGAGATATTTGCAATAAATGCCATCCTAACATTTCATTCCACTTGTAATGCAGTTATTTCAGGAGGTCAATCCATTGCTTAGCATACCTTATTGGCATATAATTGAGAGAATGTAAAACAAAAACAAAACAAAAAAAAAAGCACAATTGTTTTATCTTCAGAGCAATATAGAGATGCCTCAGAAACAATGAGGTTCTACCATGAGGTCCATGTTTCTCTACTGCTGAAGCTCTTAATATTTTTTTTGCATCAGTATATAACGTGTCCCTTGAAATATTCCCTGACAGAATGAACTGGGAAGTCAAATGTTCAGATATCTACTCATGCATCAGCTAGAGCAACTTTCATAAATATTGATGCCTTTTTAGCTAATGTGATTGGCTTTGTTGGGTAGTTTTGTTCAGAGAGAAGAGGATGCACAGAGTGTCTCTGAACATGGACAAGTAGCTAAGCTGGGCTCCTGCGGGCAGCAGGGGCAGACACCGAGCTTCAGCTTTTCACTGTTTCCAAGTCACTCGACCCTGTCAGCACTCTCTCCTTACGGCCGGTCACAAGGGAGTTCTATGAAGAGCAGCAACAACATATAGCGGTACTCGCTGGCTTAGGTTGGTGGAATTCCTTCTGGAGCCACCTCAGCCTTTGCTCAGTTTGTTGCTCTCTTCATTGTCTCAGATTTTCCTTATTGAAATATAAGAAAAAAAAAAAGAAATCATAGTTTCATCTAAATTACTGCTGAGTAGGATTTCTAAAACCTCCCTTTTCTTTCACTTAGATAATAACAAAATAGCAGGGCTGTCTCCTGAGAAGATGCGAGTGGTAGATGATTATTCTATGAAATCATCAGCATGATGAAGTGAGCTACCTCTGCTCTGGGTAGTGAGGAGCCAATATGCACATCTATATCATTACAGAGTCTGAAATGCAATAATGAAAAAGATCATATTTAATTAGAGGTTAAAGCAAAGGCTTCTACCTGAAATGGCTTAAACGTCTCATTTCAAATAATGGGTAAAATTCTTTTATTATTTTACACCATTCCATCCTGCTTCATCTAAAAAACAAACCAAACCCCAAGTAATTTTTTGAATGTTACATGCATTCAGATTGAAATTCGACATAACATACAGAACAAAGAGGTCATTCCGGTCAATCTGAAGAAATATCAATGCATACGGAGATAATGAAGACTAAATAAAGTTAGCAATAGAGATGTCCTTAATTAAATGCATGTTTAAGTAGGACCAGGTCTTTAAACATGAATATCTTTTAGTTCTTTGGTGTCTCAATAACTCTTTCCACTTTTTTTCTTAGTTGTAGCTGTTAATAAGACTTCCCATTCTGACAGAATTTATACATATTTTGCTGCAGAGACCAAAAGCTTTTTGCTCTTGTTTAATGGTGCATGAAATGTTTTTTCTAACTAACTTAATCTGGAGAAAAGTCACCTACGTGGTAAATCATAGCCCTTTAAAACTGTTCACAGTGTGCACATGGCTTACTGATGCTGCTGAGATCAGCTCACAAGAAGGAGGGCATTTAGAAATCACTTTCCAAGCGCAGTGTCTTATGAGGCAATAGTGTAGTAACAGCCACAGGACGGTTGCTGTTGGCATGGCCAGCACCGCTCCGAGAGCGCGTTACCGTGGGGGGTCCCGGGAGCGCTGCGGGGCCACAGCCCCCTCCACCGCGGAGAGCAACCGGCTGCTCTGGGTCCGAGTCCGCACGGCGCTCGTGGCTGGAAACTGGTGGCCAGTTGCAGCAGGTGCCGCCTTGCGGCACCTCTTCTCCTTCTGGTCTAGGTGTCACTGAATGCTCAAGCACTTCCCGCACTACTCCAAAGTCAGCACAGCTTCGATTTATTGGACATGACACAGTATAGCTATAGACA
Source organism: Crypturellus tataupa (assembly GCA_034781795.1). Taxonomy (NCBI): domain Eukaryota; kingdom Metazoa; phylum Chordata; class Aves; order Tinamiformes; family Tinamidae; genus Crypturellus; species Crypturellus tataupa. The sequence continues at coordinate 246,082 of JAWLRI010000104.1, read as the reverse complement.
ACACCTTTACAAAAATACTTGAAAGCTATTTCAGACTTACAAATATATAGATGCGAGATCCCCATCACAGGAAAATACAGGTATCTTATACAAGTCTCTCTCTTGCTCTCTTTTAAATAAAAATAACAGCAATAGACTCTAAATTGTATCCATCACACTCCTGATTATTAAATACAATGCAATGCTAACTTTGGTTCAAACGTGTCTCAGTTAAATATTAATATTTGGCTTTCTACAGAATTCTCCATCTGTAGAATTTTCCATCCCTGCATTCTGCCCTCAAGTGCTCCATGTGAAATTAAGTGTGCGGGGGAGGGGAGGCATCTTACCAATATGGGAACCAAGACACAGAATTGTTGTGATATTTGGAACATGAAAGGACTGTATTACAAGGGTTCCTCACATTGGCTTTTAACTCCTAGACATAGCTTTTCTTTGAATTAACAGCCATCTTCAGGGACTTCAGGGATGGCTTTAGGATGCTTTAAAGGCAAACTCTTCCAAAATAGTATTGTCAGCCTTTTTTCTCTCCTAATATCAAATGTGCTTATATTTTGCTTATACAACTTTGTAATTAGCCAAATAAATAGACACATGATGCCTATTGCTAAGCTTGGGAAAGGATATGAGTTTCTGTCTCTGAGGAAAATTTAAGTTGAAAGTAACTGTCACTAGGAAGTGCAGGTATCAGTAAACCCAAGGACAATGCTTTTGTGTAACAGGTGAACTGGACAGCATGCAGCATGACTATATTGAACATTGAGCTTTGGGATACAAAACATCCAGTTATATTTTTAACTGTCAAGCCTTTAATTCTTAGAAATTCCTTGGCTAACCCACGGTCTGTGATGATGATAGTCACTACTGTTTTACTTTTCTTCTATCTAATAGTGTGTATTTTTGAGTAAGTGTTGTACTTTTTCTATAAAATAATCATGTTCAACAGCAAAGTAATTCCATATGTTCTTATTGAAAATGTGGCTAGGATCTGGGAAAATGGTATGAAACTTATTCTTACTTCCATGAGTGGTCTTTGCCACTATTTTGAAGGTCTGGGGTCACACTGTGGATATGACATCTCCAAAGAAACATCTAACAAAAGAATGGTTCCTATAGGTATCATCTACCAGTCGCTGAAATTTCAGTTCCTTTACTGAAAGTTTAAGCCATGATCAAACTTCCTCTGAGCTGTAGGTGAAAATTCCTTCCAAGGAAAGTGCAATCAATTCATTATAATGCACAAATAAAATTATGATAATGAAGTTTTTGTAATATGTATTTATATACATATTTGTAATATGTATATAGGGAAGATAAGATGGTCTAGTATTAGAGCCTTCCTCAAAAAAATGCATCTTTTAAAACTGCTAGTTGTATGTAGCAGGGATGCTACAGGACAACTTCATCTGCATGCGTGCACGTGGCTCTGTGTGCTTGCCTGCATGTGTGTGATTAAAATAAGTATATTTCAGCTATTCATGGTAAGTGTTCTTTAACTGTTAGAAAAAGCACTGCATTAAACGTTATTCATAATGGTGCCGTTACCCTTACTTTTAGGTTTGCTAACAATTGCAATTGACTGCCTTTTAAGTTGATTTGTCCATTTTGGGCAATTTATAAAATATAGATTTACAATTTTCAAGTATCATGTAACATTAGATAACCTAGTTCCTTAGAGTTTTCGTTTTTTAAAAAAAGATCTGATTAAATTTCAGTTCACAATTAGCCTTAGAATGCAGTGGGACTGTATACTCTTTTGAAACAAATCTCTTTTTAGAATGGGTAACACCCCTGCAACCTGTGATTTTTTTTTTCCCAAGAATTCAGTATTCTAGGTAGCATTCACACACTCTCTGAACATCTGCTGCCATGTGCGTGTTCATTGGTGCTTTGGTTATTCAGTTAAATTTCACAGAGCCACAATGAACTTGCCTGAATAAATCTCTGGTTTTGGAAGACAGCCAGGATGAGAACGTTGTTCTCAATTGGATGATATTGCAGACTAGAGTGTCAGAATGGACATGAAACAACAACAGAGGGTATGAAGTGTTAAAGTATTTCTGTCTAGTGTATGAAACACAGGCATATGTGGAAACTGTATGTACAATATGCAAGGACTGACTTATGGTACTGTCCATAAAGGGACAGTATAATGCAAAGGCTTCTGCTCAGTTATCTCAGATTTGATGGAAAAAACATGTATCGTGCCACTAGAGTTCTTCATTTTGCATCTTGTTGTAAAGTACACTGCTATGGAGTTCACAGATAGAGAATTCTGGATTCCAGGAAAACCTTCTTTTTCCTCAATATAGCAAAAAGAGATTTTAGCACTAAACTGGTTGGGTGGGTATTTAAATTGAGCTGTGGGAAAATGCAATAGAGTGAGACTACTTAAATGCGGTTGTGAGAACTTCCTCACTGATATGCTTGAATGCTAAATTGGTGGAGCCATTGTACCTGTAGAGGTGAAAGGGTAATTTAGTTTTCTTTCCCAGAAAAACATGATCTATGGCTAAAAGACTTACAGTGTTATTTTTTTTATAATGAGCACAACTCTCACCAGCAAGAAACTACTGCCAATTTTAAATGATGAGCTAGAACTAAATGAAAGTTCACTACTCTTTAATATTCTTTATATTCTTTAAATCTTAAACAGAGTAGAGCAGGTCTGATCCAGGAAAGAAAATGCCAGAGTATAGGCAAAAAACAACAAGAAAGGGGAAAAAAAAAAAGAGAGAAACACCAAAGGAGCCACATTCCTCGTGTTCTTAAAGTCATGCAAAGGTTGGAATAGGAAATTCAGTTCAGATGGTATTGCTATCTTCCGAGAATTATTTTCCTCAAACAAACAAATGAACAGCTACAATTTTAACTCAGCTATCCTTACTCATGCAGTTATCTTTTACTTACGTGCCTCTGCTCAAGTACCTGAAGATCTATACTATCAATCTGCACACAAATAACTTCAATAATCGCACATTTATCTGCAAAAAAATCATAAATTTGAAAATAAAAAACACCTATAAATAACTTTTTTTTTCTTTTTATCTTCCAAGAGGGAAAAGAGAATTAAATTAAAAACAAACCCGCTGTTCAGCAGTCAGGTCATGATGACACAGAGCAGCACAAAACAGTAAATCTAGCACTGCTGACAATCTTAGCCTGGCAGTATATACAAAGGCTTTTGAGCCATGGAAAGTTGGGAAGGCTTTGGATATTGGCTCTGCGGCTGCAAGCTGATTTATCCGAAGGAACGCAAGGTCAGCCTGCCACCAATGGCATGTGAGACAACAAATGCTTATTTGGAGCTACAGAGCTGAAAGGGGGAACACAGCCCATCGCTCTCCTGCTCTAGGGATAAGTTAACCTTAGCTTTGGGCAGGTAGGAGAGGATGGGAGGAAAGGATACTACAGATAGTACAGTTATGCTACTGATATGTCACTGATGATAAGAATAAAGATTTGTTTGTAGATAGGAATGCAGTAAAGCAGCTGAACTTCGCAATAAAACCAAATTACTGGCAGGTGTTCTGTCAGATTTTTTTTTTTTTTTTAAATTAGATTAGCTTTAACTTTAAAAAATCCTGAAGTTTAATTACATTTGTTGTAATGCTTGCAGGCTTGCAGAATCTTTGATTCTGCTTTGCAGAAGCAAAATATCTTTCTTATCTTTCTGTTAGCTTCCTAGTTCAATATAATCATTGAGAGACACATATTTCTGTAGCTTATAAAAAGCAAAAGAGAACCAAAACACCAAGGCTGTGACCATTCAGAAAATACAGACTGAATGCTCATCTTGCTATTTTCCATGTAACACGAGAGAATAAAACTGCAGTACAGCTGAAGGAACAGCTGGAGCACAAAAATATCTAAGTTTCAGTTTATTACCCACACGTATAACAAGCCTGTTCCAAAACCTCACAAAATCATTTGAAAGATTCCCAGACTACATTTGCTTAGGTCATGAAACAGCTGTTAACAAGCATCATCCTCCCTCCCCAAACGAATGTCAGAAATGTTGATCCAGCTGGGATCTTTGAAGGTGTGAGTTATGTGTCTGACCCCTCGAATGCCTGTGCCCGCAGCACAGGACAGCGGAGCATCCCCAGGCCACGGGGCACCTGGTGGCACAACCTGATGCGGGATGTTTTTCACCCTCTGTCCTGCACTGCTACAGTTTTCCAATTCTAAGCACAGCTGGGGCTGCTTCTGCTACGCAGTTTAACTTTCAAGACAGTCTTTAAAAACTATAAATACTTCTGAACATGTCATGCCTCTAAAAGCTGAAAAAATGAAGGTAGAGACTGAAGGAAGCAGTTGAAGATGTGGTGGTTTTGTTTGTTAGTTTCACTTAAATATTAGCAGAAGGCAATACTGAGGTCTTGAGTCAAAAATGTATGAATTGTACATTATAGAAAGGGCTTAGCTTCAGGCAGAGCTTGCATAATTTCACATAAGATTTAGTAACTTCCAGTGTCCTGACAGAAAAATGAAATTACATCTGAAATCTGAAGATGATAAGCTTTAGTACACAGACTACAGGACTAATATATTCATAAATGTAATCACGAAAATCATAAATGCCAGAGCAAGAATCTTCTTTGTCCACCAAAATTTCCTGCTATTAATATGCAAAATTCAACATAAGAAGATGCAGCCTTTTTATACCTAGTTCAATAGATACAAAAGCATTAAAAGTTGCTTAATTAGACCTATTTGTAAACTTCAGGTTTAAAAAAACCTTCATCTTGAAGCAAATATAAATGCTGAGAAATACACAAAACTGATAAGCCTTAAACTCTAAAAAACACATAGAGAAAACTAGTTCGCTGATAGTTCTCTGGCTATGGCTGCAGTGCTGCAAGATGACAGCACCTGAAATGTCTGCAGGAGAAGAAAAAAAAATGTATTTTGATTATTGTAAATTGTAGCAGTGTAATCTGAAGAAAATGATGGTACTGAAATAGAAACTAAATGCAGTTTTAGAAACTGAGCTCAAAGCCGGAAGATCTCAAGTTAATATAGTTTTGTCTAACTTTAGACAAGTTAATAATGAATACAGGATTTTCAAAAGATATAGCAGCCACATTTAGCCAAACTCTTCCTGAAAGCCTTGTGCATTGTGTTATTTATCATGATCATGATACTCTGGAATTTTTTTCTGAGCGATAGAGATCTTCAAGAAATAGAATTGCTATTTATTTGCTATTTATTCCCAAAAGACATTTGATCTTTCTTTTGGATGATGCTTTTGAGACACATGCATAGTATTTCAGACTAAGCTGTCACACTTAAGGGACACAGTGACATGGCAAACACTTGGAACAAACTGTAGGAACTGAGCTAAAGGCAGATGGAGTTTGACCTAGGGCATTCTTAAGGCAAGCATATTGACTCTTCAATTTTCTCATTTCAGAATTAGGATGTCAAGGAGTAATTTTTAGCGTGGGATGTTTCTGTTAGCATCTTACAATTTCTGTAACCAGTAATGTTGCTTTATCAAACAGTAAATCATATGGCAATGTTTAATTTACTAGAGGATGTATGAAAATATTTTTGTTATACAAAAGCAGGATGGTTGTAATCCACAACTTTTTTTTTTTTTAATTGAGCTCCAAATTTAGTGAATGCAAATAAAAATAAAAATCCAGAAACTAAAGCCTTGTTTATTTCTAAAGCAGAAATTAAATGTTTTGTGTTATTTATTAGAACATGCTTGTTTTAAGGATCAGAGTTAAAAGTCAGACAGTACTGAAAAAAATGTTTGCCTCTTGGCAGTTAAAAATCATGACCCTAGTCAACTAACAAGGAAGTCTGATTATGCCATTTTATCTAAGGATGTTTCTTTTCCCCACTCCTAGTGGATTTGTATTACTATGTGAGGGGCTGAAAAGTTTTTACTCCCATTTGTAACATAGCTTTTTTTTCTGGAATGGTTCAGGAAATGATCTACATTTTAGATGGTAATTCTCAGCATTTCTTTATATACAAATAAAATCACTTAAACTTTTAATGAGCATCACCCTGATTTACTGAGGAATACTGAACGTCTATCCAGCAGGTCTGCCATTGTACTTGGCTCCCATGACAAGGATATTTCTATACACATCAAATTACATGCAGCTGACATGATGGATGTTTCCACCATATAATAGCAAAAGAGCCCTTGCGCATGGCTAACAGGAAGGTCAGTATGACTCAGTGTCCCTTACGCTGCTAGAGAACTTCAGTACCATTTTTAGCAACTGGCGAAAATATCTCATATTTTAACATCCTTATAAATTCTTTTGAGGTTGTAACTATTTGTCTTTTGTTCTCTTTCTCTCTTTTGGTTGAGTGCTTCAAATCTATGAGTTGCTTTAAACTCAACTCTAAGGCAAAAATATCACCACATTATCATTTTTCAGTCAAATATTTCATTTCCATGGTAAAATATGACAATCCCCTTGAACAAATACAGCTAATTAAGTTCAATTCCTCTTTTATAGTTACCCAAATTATAACATCATGGCTTTAAAGCACCAAATATTTACCTCTACAAAATGGTAACAAAATGAGCCTGATGTGTATCAAAAACATTGTAGTCATATTTTCCATTTCTTTTTGCATTTAATCTCTCTACAATTTGATGTTAATGGTTGTTTGAGTATTCAACATTAAAATTCAAAGCAGTAAGATCATTAAGAGTTGTACTCTCTGAAAATACTTCTATTTAAAGCTTCTGAAATACAGAATTTTAAAGAACTTGCCAAATTTAAAATTATAGCTAAGTGATTTAGCTTTAGCAAATGCCAAACTTTAAAGAAAAATAATACAAACTAAAGCTGAGTGTTTTTGCATACACGTTATTTCTGGCATAACATACGTGGAAATTTTTATAAGCTTTCCAATTTTTGGAGAAGAATTGCGCTGAATGGTGAAAAAAAGCAAAGCACGCTGACCTCACAGTTTCAGTGCAGTATGAGCACAGACAAGAATATGAATGTATGCTTTGTTGCTAGCATTTTAGTTACTCATGAAGATACCACAGTGACATCTACTTAGATCTGGACAGCTTATTTTGAGAGTATTTTTATGTGAGGCAGATTACTAAGTAAAAGTGAAATATTCATGAGAAAATGTGGGCAATATATATTTTAATTTCTTAAAAATATTTAGTATTACACACATGCCCACAGGTACCCATGCACATAATGTATTAAAAAGTTTACACCATGTCATATAAGAACTTTGAAAGTGTATAATATGTAAGAAAAATGTATAAGATAACTGTTCTTAGAAATCTGAAAGCTGTTTTCATTATCATTCATACGCACATCTAAAGAGCAACCTAGCCAAGTTTACAAAACATTTCTCATGACTCTCGTGACTTTTGCAGTAAAAGGTATCAAGAACTCACAATATGTACATCAAACTTACATGGTCGTGTATGTTACAAGTATAAAGCAATAGGTAGGGTACGTATGACAAATATACTGAAGTCCTGGCATTGCAAAATCTTGACCAAAATAAACAAACAAAACAATGACCCAGAAATCATCTCTATGATAAGAGAAAAGACATTTCACTTTTTGTGAAAGAGAAGAGGTTTCACCATCCCTGCCAGAATCTTGGGCAGCTGCGCAGCGATCACCTCCGACATCATCTCGGGAAACTCAACACTTAGTGCACGAGACTGGAGAAAGGTGTTCAGACAGAAGAGATGGAGCTGTTTCACTAGCTGGATTTAACAAAATACAAACATGATAAATCAAGCTAACAGTAAATGCAGTCAGATATATATGCCGTTCAACACTATTAAATCTTCTATTTTATCCTGATGTTCAACATGTTTTGATACTACATATACTGCATGCCATTCAGATACCACTCTGAGGACAGAATTTGCTACTTTCTTGCTCTCATTATGGTCATATTTGGATATGTCACAAGCATTAAACTTCATAGGTCCTTGCCTTTCCAGAGCAATTGCTTAATAAAATTCACCTCTTTTCTTTAATTGTAAAGTTTCAAGTTTATAGAAGGGTTTTTTTTACATTTGGGTCCTTTATGTTGTCAAAGATCTTTCATTATTTCTGTTACCATAGATCTTAACACTATGCATTTCCTCCAGGGTGATCTTTGTTCTGTCTCTCCCGTATCTGTCAGTCTGAGCTGGAACAGGAACTTGAATTAAGATGCTGTATGTCCCAAACACTATGCTAGCCATCATGGTGCATGATACTTTGCTACAAGGCTCACTCACGTGCTCCCATTGAGGCTTCTTTGCAAAAGTATTTGAAATGAAGAGATTTAACCCTAAAGCCTTCTAGATACTATGAGACTCAGATCACAAATTCTACAAGTCAGGAAAGGCCTTTTTATCCTAAGAATGATACACCAAACAGGTTCGTTGAGCACCAGGCTACTACAATTAATAGACTGGAGAGAACTTCCTTTTTGCAAGGATAAGATGACTGAAGTCCAAATGCAGGGGTTTGGCACTAGCAGTGCCAGGTGAAAACTGGAGTCTGACTATCATTAAATACTTGAAGTTAAGCTCTTGTTCAGTATTCTCTATTGCCTTCCTTAGCATGTAAGAATGCTTTTTCTGTGGATGGCAGAAGTTTGTGAAGAGGTTTGTGCAGTGGATGAAAAGATTCTGGACTACCTGGCGAAACACATAATTACCACCCTTGCTACCTCTCTTAATCAATACATAAGGTCTTAAAGTTATTGGGATTTTTTTCCTATCAAAATGGGCAATTAGTGATAAAAGGTTTTAGATGAATATCTATTTATTCATAAAGAATGAAAATAAAATGTAGATTTGGTGAATACAGAAGAATGTAAACAAGTGAAGACACCATCTTTCCTTGAGATTCTAAGTTCCTCTCGACCAGCACAGAACTCAAAAGGAGTCTTCCTAGACTGTCTTAATGTATTCCTCAAGTACTTGCTAAAAATGTCAAGAGTCGCTCTGGACCTCTGACTTTGCCTGTCTTGCAGAGACAGCCATTACAAAACAATATTCAAAAGGATACAGGTTTCTACAGAATATTACTCACTCCTCAGTTTTAATAAATCCTAAGGCTGTATGTTAGAATCTCAGAGATCTGGAAAGGGCTCAGTTTCAAATCCTTATGAATTTCTATTTCATTATTAGAGCTATCAAAGATTAGTAGTATAGATAAAAACTTAATAAATGCTTACAGTATGTAGGGACTAGTAGTTCAATTATGGTTGGAAAATTATCTTGATGATTTCTCCCTAATTCTTTGCAGTCAGACTTTAAAACTTTAATTTCCTATTCTTTTCCTTTTTGAAATGTTTTTAAGCATTCACTAATATACATACACAAAGATAGATCTCTATCAACAAACATAATAGCAGAAATAGTGCCATATTCAAATGTATTTCTTGCTCTCACTTAAATCTTGTATACCATCTCATATACAATATATATTTATAAATATATATGTATTCACACAGATACACACAAAGAACATTTTAGTTATAAATTTTTTCATTTAGAAATGTTGACTAGTTACTTCATCTTTCCGTAAAATTATTTTTAAGACTTATTACTTTCTTCTGTCATAAAAAGCAAAACAAATTAACAAGTAAACTTACATCATGCATGGAATCCATCAGTTTTGTAAGTTGATAAAAGCGTTGGGAATTGGCCACTACGCCTTTCTGGCGCAAACCAATTGCCTTCACCAGTTCTCTAATGTAGCTCGTTCTCATCTCATCAAACTGGCTTTGACTTCTTAGACCTTCCAAAGGAACTAAAAAAGAAGTAACATTTGCTTTGCAATTTATTCTTAGCACAGCGAGAGAGATTTAAAATACAGGGGCAGCTTATATTGTATTTTACACTGTGTACTTTATTATTATATAATTCCTGTTAGGCAGTGACTGCAGAAACAGTGATAGCCTACAGTTAAAACTGTCAACTGCTAATTTCTAATGTCTAGAAATTTCTAATGTCTAGAAGAGGGGCAAAAGAACCACTCCTGACCTTAGGAAAAGTGTCATGGATCTTGTTTACAATGCTGAGGATGAGACCTCTTTACAGCAGATGTATCTTGAAGAGATCAGCTGAGCAGTTCAGAATGGTGTCAAGGAATGAACTAACTACTTCTAATCCATACTGATGACAAGGGATCCAGGGCTCAGATTTATTGTTTAGACCTCTTTTATTTAATAGAATAAATGTGCTCTCAGAGTATCAGTCATGGATAGCTTGTTGCAGATAGCAGAAGGAGCATATGACTTAAATTACTCTTAAGGGTCAGTTTTGATGACCAAAATGAAGACACAGAGAGGACCTCAGGAAACAAACCTCTTAGTGACTTCTAGTGACAGGATCATATCTGATCGTTGCTAATATGTTGGTGGCATTGTGAGGAAAGAGGATTAAGCTACTACCAGTACTTTCCTTGATTTGAAAGTAATCTACAAGTCTTATGACATACATTGTCAAAGGCCCATCAGAAAAGTTGAAAAAATATTCCCATCTTGCAATCAAATCTAAGTCCTTGATGTTTTTTTTAATAATAATCATTTCTTAAACATGGGCTTGTTTCAAACAGACTCTTAGAAAGAGCATTTCTTCCCTTTACCTTTCTCTCCTGCTAATGACATTTCATACCGCAATGTCACGTTTGACATTTCACAGTACAGGAGCAAATATAAGGAGAAAGATTTACCTCACCAAACTTTAGACATTTACAGTGAAGGCATCTCCTTCTGAGCTACTGGCAAAGCTGCCTGTATTTTTAATGGGGAAAACCGGGCAAGTCCAGAGTACAAGGATGTTTTAGAAGTAGATTTAGAAAGAGATGAATTTCACTTTACAGACCCTGTTTCTGAGATGAAGGTAAGGGAGAAAGATACTCTTTCAGGTTCTTGCAGATAAACGTACAAAAACCTTTTTCCCTCAACTCCAGAGAGAGGTAACAAAGCAGAAGTTCAAATCTCTATCTTCACAATAACCTAATTTTCTAGAAAACTGCCCAAGATTGAAACAATCAAGTTTGCAAAAGAAGGGGCTGCTTTCCTAGGCTCTCCTCAGATAAATGAAAGTCTAGGGAAAGGAGAGAAATGAACGAACCCAAAATTGTAAATTTAATATAAAGTAGGACAAGTACTGAAGCACACAGCTGTGTTATAGGAGTCAAAGTCTGATACTCTATTGAAAATAAAATTTAAATCAAAATTAACGCCAAAATAGAAAATAAAAATTGTGATAGGCTCCACAGAAAGCAGACTCATCCCAAGATATCTAATAGTAATACAATTAGTTAGTCTTGTTAGTCTGTTTGGCAGCTGATGGAAACTAAATGCTAAACCAGGTGGAACTTTTGTTTATCTCATTATGGCCTCTCAAATCCAGAGAGGCAGAGGAGATATCTGAATCATAGAATCATAGAATCATAGAATGCCTAAGGTTGGAAGGGACCTCTAGAGGTCATCTAGTCCAACCCCCC
>JAWLRI010000104.1:207070-234508 GCA_034781795.1 Crypturellus tataupa | reverse complement strand
TGTTCCAGTGCTCTGTCACCCTCACTGTCAAAAAAATTTTCCTTAAGTTCCTGTGGAACTTTTGATGTTTAAGTTTGTGGCCATTTCCTCTTGTTCTGTCACTGGCCAATGTTAAAAGATTAAATTGAAAGATCTCTTCCAGGAACATATGGTCTGTTTAATTAGAATTCTGCAAAAACACAGTCACATATGTATGCTATAATCACAATAAGCACCACCAAGTTATCTATTTAAGCATAGAATTACAGGACTTTGTACTAAAAAAATTAAATTTTTAAAAAAGGTGAATTAAATGTGCCATTTCTTTGAATATACATGAAAAATGCTGATTTATTCATTGGCAATAACCCGGGAGAAAAAAAAAAAAGAGATCATGCAAAAAGATCATGCAATTCTTGAAAACTAAATAGCCTAGAAAATGTTAAACCTAGAACTGCCCTTATTGTATGGGTTTTTTTGGCAGAGCTCTCCTTCCTTTAATTATATCTTTTGAACTGTTCATAATAATAACTCCTAGACACATGTGGCCTTTGTTAGATAAAACACTACTTAGAATTTCTGGGGCATTATTAAAACACAGTAACAGTAAAACAGTATTAAAACAGCATATTACATGAAGTAAATGAAGATTTTTAAAAGGGAAGAAATGGTAGAAAATAAAAAGTTGCTACACATTCTGCAAAGATTTCTCCATCCTTCATGACAGCTTTAAAACCGTCACAAGTACAACAGAAAAGAAAGAATTGCTAAGCTACAGCAAACTGAGGAGAAAATTGCAAATATAAAGAGAATGTTAAAATGCAGACTGGCATTTCCATTCAGCATTAGAAATGTATTGATAATATCATTTAGTCATGTTTAATACAAACTATTCCTTCTTTGAAATTATATAAAAAGCAAAAATTAGTTCATCTAAGTAAAAAATTAAATATAAAACAGAACAAGAGGTTAAAATTTGGGATAGGATTTACTGTTACGATATGGAAACTTGAAATAGTCATCCTGTTCCATGTGAAAAGGTTTAGGGTGAGTACCACGTGCAGAATAATAAATTAAAAAAAAAAAGACTTTAGAGCAATAATTAGGTTATATTTTTGAGTATACTTTGGCGGAAAGTATAAAATTTATACAGTGCAAAGTTTCCTAAATGTCTCAGCAACAATGGTTAGGCGGGCTCCTTTTACCAAACACCTGACAAATTATTTTCCTGTAAGATAGTAAGTGCAGGAAAGAACAAAAAGTAAAACATCATAATTCACATAAACATTCTTTTTAAAAATAATTTGTTGCTTATGATCTTAGAAATTGTTTTCTGAGAGGAATGCAAGAGATAAAGAATGGTAGCTTCATAAATACTGCTGCACTCATATTTGAGAGGGAGTGGACTTTTGCAGCATTAAATAAATATGACTTGAGTTTTGCTGAATTGTAATGGGAAGCTGGAATATCACAAGCGTATCTAAATTTCACTGAAATATAAGACCTCTCTAACTGTGATATAGATATGGGAGTTCTATTAGTGAGGAAAAAGAGGTGGAATCCATTTAAAATAAGAATACATTCAATGTCCTGCAATTTCAGCAAAGCAACTGCAGTTATATCAGGCAGGAATTTTGGTCCACATTATTTTTATTGCATTAGCAATGTGTGTTCACTAATTTAGTAACTTTCACATTTGTATGAGCTAACATTACATTCTGTTGATGACTGATATTTTATCATGAGCTTAAGTAAACACTAGCCAAGAACATCTTAAGAAGGAATAAATTTTAGTTATCTTCTCTATCTTTTACTGAAATTTTGCACAACCAGGAAATAGATTATTCAGGATTCCCATGTCTCTTCTCCCACTCAGTACGTATGTAGAGAACCAAACCTCAATATCCTTTTAAGTTTAGAAGTTGCTTAAGTCTCATTTCTAATAACAGCTGTACCATCTGGGGATTCATCACTGACAATTATGCTCTCAGTAGCTGTACTTTTTAGCATTTTAGAGAGAGTTTCAGAAGAGAACTTCAAGCACTGCCTAATTACCCAGTTAGTGTATGTGCTGGGATCTTAAAAAGACATGAATGATTATAGTGGTCACAAACTCGTCCTTGAATGAAAAGCTAAATTCAACATTTTCATTTGTTTATATCTGAGCTAAGCATGACCACTTTACAAATAGAAGAAGTTGAATAAATGTTAGCACTATTGGAGTTTTTTTTTTTTTTTTTTTTTTTGAGTAAGCATACTTTAACTTCTTGGCCAGGATAAAGCCCTCAATTTATTAAATATTTGTTTGTATTTCTAATGTGGTAAGGCAGGGTTATATGTTCAGTCTCATTAAAACTAAAGAGCTCCTTGGATGAAATAAGTCACAGAATCACAGGAGGGTTGAGGTTGGAAGGGACCTCTAGAGATCATCTAGTCCAACCCCCTGCTCAAGCAGGGACACCTAGAGCACATGGCACAGGGTCACTGCCAGGCAGCTTTGGAAGATCTCCAGAGAAGGAGACTCCACAGCCTCTCACTTGCTGAGAAAATGTATAATAAAGTCTAACCAGATGTAACATTTCTCCAGTATGATATAGAACAAACACAACAATGAAGTATAGATTTTTTCCTCATAAATATAGATTTTTTTTCCTAAAGAAGTTTTCAATTTATTAGACCAGACAGCTTAGTAATTTTCAAGCCAAACAATATTGCCCAGAATTCTAAACTACTATTTGAAATATGTTACATAGAAATAAAACAATTTTCTACCTACTTGTGTTGAGAAGTAAAAGTGCCTTCATACACAGGAACTCTTCTTGGCTAACTTGAAGTCTGACAAATTCCTGTGGAAGCTGCCACATGGATAGACACAGTGAATAGAACGATGATTCTTTCATCCTCTGTCTTACACCCAGAAAAGGTTAAAAAAAGGAAAAAGAAAATAAAAAAAAGACTCAGCTTTTAATTGTTTGAATGAAATATCTTGTTACCAATTAAATTATCACATTACTGAAACTAAGGGAAGAGATTATACCTATAGAGAAAAAAAAAGAATTTTTCTGTCCTTATATATGTGGTTTTTAATAGTAACACTTTTGCTATTATTTTGGATGTTTATTCTCTTGTTACTGATCTGAGGAAACCTTGAAGGTTACCAAAGCTGAATGCTAACCAAAAAAAGAGGGTCTTTTATTAATTAAAAATAGTAATGTGAAATATTGCATTATTACAAAGTAATAGTGATTTGAAATTGCTTTCTTTTACAAGTTGACAGACTTTTTTTATTCTTTGAAAAGAGAATGTAAAATTTAAGATTGCCTGTTCCTACATCTGATAGGTTTTATAAAAGACTGTCATTGAGTTTTGAGAAAATTTATTTATCTGTATTAAAATATCTCATTGAAAGTCTAAATAACATTTTATCACTAACAGCAATGATACTGTTTTGTAATATTTTACCATATTAAAAAGTTTATAATTATTAAATATAAATAGACAAAAATATTTTACATGTTTTAAACTCTAACATAGTTTTATTTAAGAAGGTGTGTAAACAGGACAAATCACATCAGCCAATGTGTAAAATGTTGGGGTTTTTTTTCAGAATTAGATCCTATTTTTCACTTTGAGATTTTATTATTCAGAATATACTTTATTGTATATATTTATCAGGAAGGCCAAGGTTTTCACCCGAAATGACTGCAACAACAGCATCCTATAGTTCGTAAACTGAACCTGAAGAGCCAATAACATGAGCTGATTTTAGAAAGCTACATTCTCATCTGAATGGAAAAACAAAGCCAAGATTAAATTTTGCCCTATGAGACCAAAGGAAGTTTTGTTCCTGTTTACAATATTCAGAAATTCAGAGCAGGATTCCAACCTGATTGTAGATATTACTCCCAATAATGACACTGTAAGATATTCTCTGTGCCTAAAAGAATCTTATTTTTCTTCTCTGCTGTTATATGTTCTTTTCTTTTCTTTTCTTTTCTTTTTTCAAAATCTGAACTGTTTCATCAGTTTTGACATGAATTAAATATAAACTTTTGGTCTGTTAGATCTGCATGGTCATGGTTATTTCCATGTCTAATTTAAATTTCCTTTTTTATTCTTTTCTGCTATTCCTTTTACATAAGAGGTATCTTAGAAGCGTAATATTAGCTTTCAACATTTTGGTATTACTAAAATTTTATTCTTAGACGTATTTTCAGAAACTGGAACGTTTAAGTAACAAAAAAATCTTTGTAGTGATTTAATTCATGAAATCATATCAAACTAACAGTCCTTGTTTCCTCGTTCAAAGTTGCTGTTATTGAGGAGGTCATTCTCAAAGTGCAACAGAACTGACTTCTGGATGAATTCTCTCAATAAATATTGCTGTGAAACATATTTTGGACTGTGCTTTCATGGTCATTTCGAAACATGTTAAGCTTGGGTTGCCTCAACAAAAGAAATTTCCCTTATCTCCTCCCACCTCTAGGTGTGCACTCCTGCTCTTCTGGCATAAGCATCTGTACGCCCATGTATAACTCAGATCAGCTCCATCTGAAAATTAATTGCTTTTTCTAGGTATTTTTCAAGTTTATCAGTTTCCTTATCTGCTTTACAGTGCAACTGTATGATTGAGTGTACCAATCAACAGATACAATCGAGGATATCAACTACTCTTTGTTTCTAACTCTATTTCTAATGTTTCAAACATGACTGCTGAGATGTTCTCCAAAAGAACGAAGGCTGTATGATCAACCCCTCTCCCTCAGTGTAGACAGACTTGGGCTGCAAACAAAAAGTCCTCTTGGAGGACTTATCAGCAGGGCTGATAAATCTTAACCCTTTTCTGGAACAAAGTACTTAAAGTCTTCTTCACCAGGTGGCAGCAGTGGTCCACATGTAGGGTAATAGTCCAGAATGCGTTACTACTGCCTGAAGACAGATTGAGATGTCACTGAGTATACCGTGACAGAATACAGTGACAAGTTTTCTCAGTCCCATCACCTTAAAGTGTTGTACAGCTGCATTAATATACACAGAAGACCAGTCTGCACTGAATATCTTGTATAAGGAACACTGATGGTAAAAAAAACTTAGATGTCAGATTTTACTGACAGATACGTACAGATTTTAAGTATAGACTTTACATTGTTTTCAATTGAGATGATAGTTTATTAGATTTTTCAAGTTTGCATATTTTGGATTTCAGTGCATAGGCCTTCTTCAAGACCTTAATCCTTATACAGACATGATTTATATGAAAGTTTGCTCAACGTTTAGCTCTCTCTATACTGGTTCTTTTAGGATATTAAGGAAAATACATAGAGAAAAGTATGCCTTACTATTCATGAAAAATTCCTGAAAAACTGACAAAGACAGAAATTAAGATTATCCACATAGTGAAGGATAATCTATGTTAACAATCTCCTCCTCAAAAACAAAATAAAATTGTCTGAAAATGTTATCCTTGATATTTAAGCTCCTCCTTGCTAAACTGGTACAATTTTTTAACAAGAAGTATGCTTTAGAAAAATGGTTTAATAATAAAGTGCCAAAACTGAATGTTTTAGACTATAAACGGACTACTTGCACCCCACCAAACAATAACCAAAAAAAAAAAAAACACAGTTATTTCTATTTATTAAACATGATCTCAGAAATATCTAAGTCACACAAATTCAGGTAAATCATGTTACAGCATCATTGCCTTTTTTTTTTTTCGCTTAGGTAATGTGAAACATTATTGGAACTCCTCTGTTTGGTCACCTCAATGAAGTTACATTCTCATTAACACAAACAGGTTCAGAATGACATTTATATTATGCAATGGTAGAGTCTACTTACTCATTTAGTATCAAATCTGGTGCAAAATATAACATCTGACCACTGACATGTTTATATGATCTCCATCCCATCGCAAAGACCATTAGACTCATCCAGGAATACTGGATGAGGGTTATCTGATCATCAATATGCAAATTCCGAAACCCTGGAGATGAAATGAAAAGTTAAAATATGTTACGGTCCTTATTTAGACGGATGAGTACAGTTCTTTAGATCACAACTTTGTACATAAGCTCTAAAACTGGGTATAACTAGAAAGTTTTGGATAGCTAAGAAGAAGAAAAGGAGTAACTAGGAAAACGAGGGTTTTTGAGGACACAGCTCTAGGAAGCTTGTGAAGTTCATATAATAACTGATCACTTCATTCTAATATGTAACCTATTCTTTTTCTTTTCCAGTATTTTGAAATGATCAAACCAAAATTTAGCAGTCAGTGGTGACTAAATTATATTTAGGAAATACAAATGAATGTCTTTCTTCTTTAGTAAAAATATTACATCTTCACTGTAATCAACTCTTATCTAATAAATCCTATTTCAGTGAGACAAAGTTGCAATACAATAACTACGCATTTGTGAACATCTTCCTTGAATTTAACTACAGAGAAGTGTTTTCAGTTGTGAATCACAGTGGAAAAGGATGCATACTTTACTTTATAACCTTTAGCTCTTTCATAGCTTTGAAGACTGTTATGATACAGCAGAGTCAATCTAACAGCTCTCTGCTGCTGAAAGCAGTGGTCCATTACCTAGTCCTGTTACCTCTTTCAAGCCACCTCTGGCCTTCATGTATACCCCTCAGTAAGCCGATTCAGCTCATGAAGCCATCAGAAAACTACAGAGGGGAAAAAAAAGATTTGTTTTGTTCTCACTTAATGAGATGAATCAGTTCGACTAAGAGGTCAGACAAGAGCAAGCTGCACTAGCAAGGAGCAGCAAATGAGACCCCTTCCTGCAGCAGGGAGATATCAACTTTGTGCTTACAGGCTTTCCAGATCAACATACTGGCTTTTATAGATCCCGGGATTACGTTCCTATGAGCATACAGAGCACGTAGATACATAACATGTTTTTCTTTTTTTTTCTTTTTCTTTGCTTTTTCTTTTTTTGTGTGTGTGAGCCAGCTCTGGATCTTCACAATTCAGTTATGTTTGGATAGCAGTCCATTTGTGTAGTGCTTAGTCTTAAGCATTATTGTTTATTATAATTTTTCTCTGTTGTTTTTAAAATTCATTTAAACAGAGAACATTCAGAAATCTAAATATTCCCATGACAAAAGAATGAATAGCAGAGTAGAAGAGGGTAGAATGGAAACTATGGGTACTATAATGGCCAGATACAGGAATTGCGATATGCATTTCATCGCATATCGCAATTTGTTAAGAACTAACAAAGTAATATACAGACAATAGGAAAACAGTGTACTCTTTTGACTGCTCATCCTATGACATGACATATTTGCTTAAATAGCATTATCTCTATATAAGAAGTGTTATTACCTGGTAGCAGTTTAGACCACTTGACTACACAAAGAAGTTGCCTCTCACAAAGATGATTTAGACTGGTCAGCAAGGAACTTGGTGTTTCAGGCTTTGTATTGTCATAACCAGCATAGACAACTTCTGGCTCTATACCTCGTAAAACACTCATCATTGGGGGAACAAACTGTATTTCTTGATTTGGAGAAAAGGATGGCCTCTGCGTTAGAGACTGGCTTTCATCTTGAAGGGCTGCTGGCTGCTGGAGTGCAACATCTAATGTTCTCACAACCTTAATTTTGTTAAACTTTTTAAATTTTCTTCCTGAAAAAGAAAATTGTTGACCTCTTTAAAATTAACCAGAAAGATAAAACTTTTATTCTGTAGAAAGAAACTAGAATTGTCTTCTAGATGTTTTCTATTTTTTGTTTCACAATTTACATAATTCTTTAAAAAGACAAAAAATTCTTCAATTACCCCCTTCATATCCTCCTCTCTGCCTTGAGAGATGAATTAATCCACCCAATAAAATTATTGCCATGAATTCTGGGTTAGAGTCACCTGATAAAGTGTTTTCTTCTTCAGCTCCCACTCTTCTATAATATGCTGACAGTTGAGCCAAATAGCTCTACAGCTCAGTTTCTGATTAATGTTATTTAATAACACCATTTCATTTTTTTTTCTCTAATACTTAGGAAAAAGGCAAGTAAAATAACTATTACATGTAGAAATCTCTTTCTTCTCACTTCTGAAAAGGCATTTCAGTCTCATGGCTAAATTCTGCTTGATGATTTGTAATATTGCACTTCTTGTTTATCACAAAAAATATAATTCAATGATAAGTAAAAACTCAACAAACGTTATGAAACCACATGTCAACACTTCTCAGTTTCTAGAGAATAATTTCACTTTTTTTCTGTAATTGTATTTCATATTTCCATGCTGCAGTGGATTGAAGAACACTTACTAAAAATAATAGCTGAACTGCCTCCCTAGATAAGCACAAATACTATGTCAAGTACGGCTATGTAAATATTCAAAGCTGTAGGTAGTAATTCTTCAACTTTCTTTCATGGAAACATTCTGGAGGAATGTGAGTCTTCAGGGCTTCTGGACAGCAAGCCTCAGGAACAGATTACCACACTACATATGTCAGTAAAAAGATCAATCCATTTGGAGGTGGCTGAATGCAATGCATTCAAGTAAACCCCCAAAGGTGATGAAAACCCTAGTCAAAACCATTCAGGTCCTCAACTCTGCCAAAGTTGTTTTACTGAGTAAAAAAAAAAAAAAATGGAGTGGGGAGTGAGGGTGTTAGAACAAACAAAAATGCAACAAAAATGCTGATATATATGGTCTGATTTATAAGACCTGGGTCAATAAGAGAAAAGATGAAATGTTACACAAACATTAAGTCCTTCTGCCTAAGAATAATCAAAAACTACATGCTTCAGCCTTAAAGTAAACAATGAGAAAGGAGAAGGTTCTGCTGTAAGAAAACTCAGAAATCACATGCATATTTCTACTGTCCAAAGAGTTTTTGCATACTTAATCAATAGGAGAAAAAGACAGAGAAGCATATTTCACTAAATGTAAAGAAAATCCACTCCTATGAAACTGCTGAACCATTGAGAAACTGCATTTTAAAATGGCAACATGCAAAAAACATTCCAAGCATATGACATAAGAGGTAACAAAGGTATTAATGCATTTGAATTAAAAGTCAGCTTATGTAAGATACATTTATTTTTGAGTTGAGATTAGGCAGGGAGGGAAAAAATATATCTCCATTACATATTGCCTTCCTTTTATTTTTACTTTAAAGCATTGCTGCACTGTCAGAATGCAGTCAGTGCACACAGTTGTCTTTAAGACAATCATGAAGGGTGGAGATGTTCACCTAAATTCAGGCACATGCTCCTATACAAAGCTGGTTTCTGATTTTAGGAGGACTCTAGAGATGCTAGCCAAGTCAGTCTTATTTATCACTTCCTCCTTAAAAAGGAGGAAAACACAAGAAACACAGGAAAATAAAAGGTTCGTAAGAATGGTTTAACTGAGGAAGGTGCCTACTTGAATTTTCCTCAGAGACTGTCATTTAAGAGATGATATCAAATTTTATGGAAATTCAGTGTCATCATTTAGGAAGACGTAGGATACACCCTTGCAAAAATTAAAATGACCCATTAAAAGAATTTGTTAATACAGCAGTAATAAAGCATCAGGCAAGATTATACACCAAACATGGAGAAAGTCATTCACTTATTTTTAAATATTTTACAAAAAGATAATTTGGTTATTTAAATTACTTACTCTTGATGTTCATTGGCATAAGTGAAAGCAGAATCAATCTTCGTGTCTTTGAACTAGACAGGGTTGAGCAGATGAATGCAATCTAAGATGTTAAAATTGGCTTTCTTTTTCAAATTCTTTAAAGAATCCTATCATAAATACCTATATATTAAGCATTTCATATGCAAAAAAAAGATGTGCCAAAGCTGCAAAACCTGATTGAATTGTACCTAAAATCCCAAATGAGTACCCTAAACAAAATTTCAATCCACACATTTTTCTGAGACTATAAGTGCATGGGATGGGCTCCTTAATGATAATGAAGCCAAAGGTCTCACTCCCAATGACTCAGCTGGGTGTTTAATGAGGCTCAGATTCCATGTCCCGACAATCTTGGGCACAATCTACCTATTTCTGCCAAGGATTAACATATTAGTAAGGACAAGAGCATTCCTGACTAGGAATTCCTTAGTAAAGAACCAAATATGAACTTATACATTAGATTTTATCTGAACCAAAGAAAGAAAAAAGATTATTTTACCAAGGCCAATTTCTTCAGAACAAAGCTATTCATAGTCCTAAAAATGCTAGAAAGTACCCAATAAATATTGTTCAGGCATGAAGGAAAAGAGAGTATGGAGAACACCTTTTGATATTTGATAGTACATAAATAATGATTTCAGGTATTTTTGGAAACAATGGTTTTAAATGCTTTTTTTCATTTAAAAAAAATAAAAGAGAATTTACCACATGGAAATGTCAGTAGTTAGTAAGCACTCACATATCCATGTGACTAAATGTATTAGAATTAGTGGTGTATAGGTTTGCAGAACTGCTTATGTGTTTATTTCTAACTATGTTGCTAAACAGCCGCCTATCTAATGGAGAGATGACTGCTAACAATTCACATTAAACTTTCCCATCTACCCCAAAGTGACCATGAACTCTTAAGGATATAGGGAAAATAGCAAATTTATTAATAGCTTAGCTTTTTACTTGTAGCTTGCATAAATATTCAGATAATTTCTTGCTCAAAGATAAACAAATGTCTCAACTTTGTTATATAGTGGGTAAAAAATACTAGTCAGTCTAATAACTATTCACTCTAACACCAGCCTGTACACATTTGGACAGCAGGTTCTTTCTTTGTACCTTTTCATTAATTTATTCTAATAGAGATACCCAATCTCAAGTAGGTTCTTGGAACTCACAGTTCTCTTACATACAAGCGTTATAGCATTTGTGTACTATGTGTACCTAGAAAACAGACAGTTGTAAAAAATAACAAAATCTACTTAATCTAAATATCAAATATATTATGATTTTCTCTTTAATACATAAATCCTGTATTTAGTCATTTTTTAGCTACATATACAGGCTCACACTGCCAATAAGATGTTGTAGAGAGCTGACATTTCATATTAGAATGGTTGGGTTTCTAAGAGTCTAAAATCTTACCTTCCTCATCATACTCTGTAATCAGGTGAAATATGTCAATGATTTATTATTCTTGACAGAACACTATGGCTCTGACTTTAAGGTCACTATGCTCTTACATTTTGTGTAGTAGAACAAGCTGTGTACACCCAAGGAGGGTGTATACAAACTAAAGGAACAAAGCAGAAGTAATATATCTCTTAAGAAACCCCTCAACACTCTTCTAGAAATCATTACTTGGAAAATTAATTGAAATTTTCTAAAAGCCTGTAATGTAGAAGAATAGGAAGGAGGTGGATTAATTTGTGCAGTTAGTATTAAGTGTAGTCCTTTACTTAGTCCTGAACCTTCCTCTTATCAGAGTCCTAAACAATGGGTGGTCTGTTCTTGATCTCAGTAAATTTACTATAAAAATGAACCAGTTCTTCTGGGCACCTTTCCCTTCATGGCAGTTTCCCAAGGACTTCTGCCCAGCAATTCACTAAACAAGCTGAAGGCTGGTCTCCTGAACTCCAGAGTCCTAACTCTGCTGCTGACCTTCCTGGATTTCCTGATGATCCGAGCTCAACAACGTCATGGCTGCTGTAACCCCAGCAGCCATCTGTGACCACATTCTCCACCACTTGTTTCCTGTTTGTGAGCAATCAGTGAAGAACAGTTATCCTTGGGTGCCTAATCTGACATTTCTCTGTGAAAATTGCCATCAGCGTAGTCTAGCGTATTCATGGAATGCCTGAACAAGACTGACTTCCCTCCATCACATGTATTTACATGTATTTACTCTTCTGTTTGATTGTGATCCAGAGGCTTTCAGCATACATCCCTCTAACTTCATATTGAAGGTCTAGGCAGTTTAAAAAGCTGAGAAGTGCAACTCCCCCATCTTCCTCCTTGCCTATCCTGCCTACGTAGCTTGCACCAATCCATGTCAGTGCTCCAGTCATTGCAGCCACATCCAACACCAGGTGCGCAGAGAGACGTTGCTCTGACAGATGCATCTTCTGCCATTAACCCTTTTTTCTTCACTAAACAGCACTTGAGCCCCTGCAACCTTGATTTCTGCCCAGAGAGCCCCATAGCTACCCAGGGAGTCAAAAGTCAGAAAGCTCTCTGGGACCTACAGAAAGATCCTCTTTGGAAAAGATCTACAACCTTTTCCATAAAAGTTAAAAAATATTTTTCTCTGAGTAGAACCCCCATTTAAACTCCTAAGTTGGATATTTTCCTCTTAAGCTGATTCTCCTGATCCTTATATGCATATCACTGCTAACAGCAACCTTGTTTACAAAAGATGAAGCAGTGGTTGGGGTCTTGGTAGAGAGTATGATTTCCTTACAAGAAGACTTTTGCTCGCTGGATCATAGCAAATCTTTTTGCAATGTGAAGTCCAATTATATTGGATCTGCATGAGTGATAGCAGATAGCCAGAGAGAAAACCTTTTTCTCAGATATCTGCATGAGATAAAAATGCCTCAGCAAATTATTATATGTGCAGTGTTTTTTAATCTGTTCATTAAACTGCATACATTTCTTATTCTTAAAAAAATATATAGTTTCTAAAAACAGGTTAACTAGCATACTTCAATACTCATCCTAATTTCAATTTTACTATAAGTTTCAGTCTGCCATTCACTACCACCAGTGTTTGTTCATACACTTGAAATTTCTGCAAGAAAATCTTATTTCCTGAGGAAATTTCACATATACTTAGAGGGAGATCCCTATTTGGAGACTTTTGAAGGATTAATATGAAGATATTGCAAGAAATAACAACTGGCTAGATATAACTGTCTAATGCACAGAAATTAGCTAACTACAAAAAAAAATCTAAAAACAAATAAATTATTTACATATTCCAAGTACTATCTGAGGAAAAAAAGAGAGAAATTCAGAGAGAAACAAGAAATTCTTATTCTTTTCACAAATTGTAGTAAACAATTTGTGGAGAACCTTTTTCCTCAGGTCTTGGGTTCAAATATGAGGGCATAACATATCCACATACTACCCTGTCAATATAAGTAGCAAAAGGGTCTATTTTTTTTCCATTTTAGGCACCTACTTCCAGAGCAAAATCTCCATGTTAAGAATTACTAGGAAAAGAAAATGTTATTTTTAAACTAGTTTCCAGAAACACACACAAAATACAGAAAAAAAACTCAAAAGCTTTTCTATGTAGAATTGCAAAGCAGAAAAGCATAGAAAGGAGGTGACGCCAGTGATTCACCATACACTCCTCCCCGTGTATGCCTATCATGTTAAAACACTTGAACTTGGCTTTAAGACAGGAAAATTGAAGCACCAGACTCTTGACTGCACAAAACTTACAGACAGGAATGAATTAATTAATTTGATGTAATAAACCTGATGAAATTCACACAGTTGTCCCCAAACCTTATGAAATTAGTCTTTATGTTTTTCACCTCTTCATTTCCTGAGTCTCCATTCTTACCATATACTTTCCATGGTCCACCTTGCCCGTTTTGCTTTCTCCTCTTGCAAATATCAGGGAGCATTCCATTCCCTGGGCAAATAACTCTGAAAGTTCCAGGGGAAAAGTCTGCTCTTTGCAGCACTGTTTCTTCCCTTCTTTCCTACCTCAGCTCTAGAACTTTCCTGGGAAGCACAATGCTAAAGATCCAAAGGACATGCTTTCTCCGTTTCACCTCTCCTCCTTCTAGTCCACTGCCACCAACAAGCCTGTCAGTTCCCTTCCACCCTCACCCCCATTTTTGTTAATGAGAGGAAGGACTGACAGACTAAGGTGTAGCAAGGAAAGAGAAAGAGAGAGAGTAATACCAGATAGAATAGTGGATTTCCTCACTGTCTGCCTCCAGTGCTGTGGGGAGAGACAGCAGCAGTCTGGAGAATAGGACTTAGAGGAGAGGTAGTGCTAAGGGTCTAGGAAGGTGAGGGGATACAAAACAGATCACAGCCCAAATTCCAGCACTGTTTCTCTCTCCTCTCATTACACTGACTATCCCCTGAGCCTGCAGCACTGTCTCTTACTGAGATGAAATACAGAGAGACAGCAGCTGCAGCAGTTCACTGTTTGGCAACTACTGATTTACATTACCAATAAAAGTATAAAATATAAGAATGATACAGTGGCCATGCGTGCAAAATACTCCAGAACCACAGCCATACAATTAACAGAGCTCGAAAGTGTACACGTCTGTGAAATTAAAATGTCAGTCTGAAAACCATAAACATGTTTTAATTTATGAATGAACTAGCAAGATAATGAAATTAGCAACAGTATATAATGCCAGTTCTTCCTGCAGGGACAAGCAAGAATGTGAATATATGGAGAGAGATAGGTGCTTGATGCATTACATTTTTTTTTTTCATTTCCTTTCCAAATAAATTCATTATTTGTATTATCTTCACATAGTCATTTGTAAATAGTGTTAGGCACATATTTTAAAGAGGTGTGCTGGATTAAAACTTTATATTGCTAAAGTTGTCATGATCCATGTAAAAAAAAAAGAAAAAAAAAAA
This sequence comes from Crypturellus tataupa, assembly GCA_034781795.1. Classification (NCBI taxonomy): domain Eukaryota; kingdom Metazoa; phylum Chordata; class Aves; order Tinamiformes; family Tinamidae; genus Crypturellus; species Crypturellus tataupa. The sequence continues at coordinate 219,984 of JAWLRI010000104.1, read as the reverse complement.
AGGAAAATTAACTATCATTCATTTATATAAGCAGATAAAAAGCCATGTGAATATGTGAATACTTGATCTTATACCATTGGCTTTTTCCCCATGGGTTTTCCAAGATATAGTGCACATATATATATACACATAAAAGAGCCAAGTGTTCTTCAAAGTAAACTCTGTATCAGCAAGATACAACATGAAGATACTGTATCCAGGAAAACCTGGACTCTTTTGTGATATGATAGCATATAATATTCCTGACATCTGCTCAAAGCAATGATGGAGAGGGCAACAACAAAAAGAGACAAGGAAAGTACAGATTCCTGGTTTTAGTGTCAATTCCAATTTGTATATCTTTTTCTAATTCAAATTCTCTGATTCAAAATTATTAATAAATGCACATCAAAGACATAATTCCTACCCTATATCAGTGTAAGGATGCATTTTAGGAGAGAGATTCCTACAGTGATATGTTTTTGTTTCAGAATTTCTAGACTTTTTAAAAGAAGAAATTACAAACTGCAATTATATATTATTTTTAAAAATTAGCAAATCTTTTTAAAAAAGTATTTTTTATGTTAGAATATCAAAATAATAAGCAAATACACTGCAGATAGTTTTATTTACTGATTATTTTTCTAAATCAGACTTTAAAAGTATCTCACCTCCCAGGACCATACCAGCTTGACAGCACTTCCTCAAGCGACATGCTGGACAGTTCTTCCTACGAATTTTATCCACTATACAGTCATTTCTTCCAGCACATAAGTAGTTGTGCTGCCCTAGAAGGAAAAGGAATGAAAGATTAGTATGTTTTATAACATGACAAAATAATTTCTCTGTATAAATGATCTAAAAATAAAAGACGATTTAAATCAAAATGTACCACTCCCATTATGTGTCCTTCATTTTTATGTTAACTTTTAAATAATTGTCACTATTTAAATATAGTAATTTATTTGGCCTTCTTAGTAGGTATATTTGCAACATATGTAATTCAAAAATAACTGCAAAAAATATGAACTTTAAATTACAGTACTATCAATATAATGTAAATAAAGCAGGAGGCTAGACTGATTTTTTTCAATGATATTTCTTTTCCATGTGAATTAATGTCCCTGCTTTTAAAGTAACTAAGCTAATTTTGCTTTGATTGATGAGGAGTTTCATATTAAAAAAAAAAAGAATATGGTAGACAAAGCAGTGCATAAAAGAGTCCCTCTGGCAGAATAAATAACCTCTGATGGAAAACCAGCATTCCATTAGACCTACCCACATATCAATGCAGCCAGTGAAGGCAAACAGAAGGTGGGAGCTTTTTGGTTTAGGTATGATCATAGGAATCACAAGTTTTGACAACTTCAGTTTAAGGAACCCAAAAACTTAGGAATAGGTTGGCATTAGCTTGAGTAAGCATGTCAGAATTGCCAGTATTTTAATATCTTCTTCACCTTTTTAAAAGGATGATCTATTTTTTTTATATATTTAACTCATTATTTCTTCTCCTGTCTGCTACACTACCCACTTCTTCCTTGCAGCAGCATATTACAGGGCTATCTGTCTATCTGTCAATCTTCTGTCCTCTAAGCTAAACAAATCTAACTTATTCAACCTTTTTTACATAGTTTACATGCTTTCTAGACTTCTGATTGTTCACATATTCCACAATACATATAAATTTCTTGAAAAGTAGCTTCCAAAAGAAGCAGCAGTCTAGACCAGACCAAACTAGTGTTAATTTCAGCGAACAAAAAAATATATATATATATAATCTATAATGAAAACTTATTAAGAATCACATTTTGTATAGTAAATCTGCAAGTGAAATTTCTCAAGACAGATGCAAATGGAAGACTTAGTTACAAGAAATGCTTCATTTCTGTAACATAAAGTTTATGTGATTTTTCTAGATGTTGTAGTTCTTTACCATAGTGAAAAAAAAAGGTATCTTTAATTAAAAAAAAAGTCAAAACTAGAACCTATAGAGTGCTTATCTCAAAATCAGGATTTATCTGCTCTGTATTAAAAGACAAATGTTTGAAAACAGCTTTCAGCAGAGCTAAAAGATAAAATTTAGCTAATGTTCTGACATTCTTTGGATGACAAACTTCAACGAAATTTCCAAATTTCACTTGAAGAGAATAAGAAAGTGTACACTATACTTTACTATAATTTTATCACCTCTATGGTTTGTTTTAATTTTGAATAAGTAAACCTAACTCTAGGTAAAAGAAAATAACCTGAATCTTTACATAATCTTTCAAATTAAGTACAAGTTTATCCTTTACAGTTTATCCTTCTTGTTTGTGCACATCATATTCTCTTCATTTCTATGAATATATTTATTTCTATACTTCTAGGGGTTTTTTTTAATAGTTAATTTACTTCTTACCCATACTTTTAAGAACTTGTCTATTTTGTTTTGTTTTTGTCTTTTCCTTATTAATAAGACAGAGAAATACAAAAATTTGTCTCAAGCACTGTCAGACATTCAAAAAGTATTCATAAATACAGTAAATCACCAGTCATTACTAAATCACCTTTTACTTTCTCCCATTACTTCTAACTTTGTATACCTTTATTGCAGGAAACATTACCAAAAGTAATTCCAAAACAAAAGTCTTTCTTACTTTTGGCAGAAGACCAGGAAACAAAACACTTTGAACATATCTTTCTCGTGATTATATGCAGCTTTACCTTGAGCTCTTGCTTTGCCTTTATTAGCTACAAAAACTGTGTTTCGACAGGCACCAATAGTTTTAAAAGTCTGTTAAACTCAGACTAATAAGAAGCGACTCTCTGAATTATGGCATTCTGATGGCTTATGCTAGTTAATTGCAAAGGACCACATGAAGGCAACATAAGCAGGGAAGTAGGGGGGTAAGTTTTGTAGGGAGGTAGGTTTGGTTTGAGTGGTTGTGTGTGCATTTGTGCCCAGGCAGGTGTCTCTTCTGGACTTCTTTTTCGGTAACTTGTTGAGTCTATGCATTGCCTCAGTCCATGCAGAGCATGTCTACCATAAGACCAAAACAATGGACTACTTATATCCAATATAGCAGTTGAGAATATAGAAAATATGGCAGTGGTGGTTGGTGGTAGAGTCATATAAAATTTACAAGGCAAATAACACATTCATATGGCAAAAATACTGGGGAAAGGGAAGTGCTGATGAAGCTAGTAAATCAGCAGGTATTCATGCTCATGAGGAGTAGGTACTTTGTATCTAGAACTGTCTATCTAGAACTATCTAGAATTGTCACTATTTTTGTGAATGTAAAAAATATGATATACAATCTTATGTATCTCACTGTATTGCAAATATCATGCCAAGAAGGAGTACAAGCAATTTCATAAAAAAATATAAAAATCTATATGAATAGGAATATGAAGAAAATTTTCATAAATGTTTGCTGCATTCATGAATGACCTTCCAACGACTTGCAGAATAAATTAATCAAAACTCATGAAGTTTGTAGAACAATTAAACTATAATCTCTGACATAACATAAACAAAAGATTGTATGGAAAAAAAATGAAATAAGATCTTTTTTAATTAATTTAACATAGCTGTATAACAGGAAAAAAAAGAAAGAAAATTGGAAAACTAAGTAAAAAAGAGCCTTTCAGAAAGAGATAATGACTTCCAAAAATTAGTATTTTCAGCGCTTTTATGGCCCTGCAAACCTGTTGCTCCTTAGTCACAAATTTTAATTAACTATATCACTAGAAGAAATATGAAAAAATGATTAAACTGACAACTTTTTGTCAGTGAGGCATCTATTTCATATAAAATATGGATCATGGCATCCTTCTATGACCATAAAATCCTCTTAAGTACTGCAAGTATTTTAAAGGCATGCATAATTCAAAGACTGTGTCCAAAGAAGGGCAAGAAAGCTGGTGGATGGGGTGGAACACACCTTATAAGGAGCAGATGAGGGAGCTGGGGTTATTTAATCTGGAGAAGAGGAAACTGAGGGGAGATTTTATCACTCCCTACAATTATCTGAAAGGAGGTTGTACTGAGGTGGGCGTTGATCTCTTCTCCAGAATCACTACCGATGGTACAAGAGGAAACAGCATCAAATTGTACCAGGACATTAGGAAGAATTTCTACACAAAGAGTAGGGAAACATTGAAACAGGCTGCCCAGGGAAGTGATGGAGTCACCATCCTTGGCAATGATCAAGAAACATGTAGATGAAGCACTTAGGGACATGGTTTAGCAGGCACGATGAAGCGTTTATGGTTGGACTCAATGATCTTTTGTTTATTATTCTTCAAAGTCTCTATTGTTATATTCTTACACCAATACAAGAAGGATTGCATTTATATTTCTGCCATTGTGCTTCCTGTTTTCAGTGAAAGTATTATGACACACTGCCATGATGAAGCTTTTCATAAATATTTTCTCCAAGTGTTTTTCTGTCCTACAAATGAACCAGTAGGACTGGGAGACTCACTGCATAAGTAATAATAGTAGGAAAATAAAAGCGTTAGTAGCAGAAAATTAAAAAATAAATAAATAAAAGAAAAAAAATGCCTTCCATTGATTGAAACACACAACTGACCACAGGTTGCTGAAAAACAGCAAGGAGAGGATCATTTGACTAGCTACATTCTACAGTGTGTACAACACAGAAGAATAAGTAGCATACATACACCCTTCCTGATGAGAAAAATAGACACCTTAGGACACTTCGGTTCTTAATGTTGAGCAAATGCCTAAACTTTAGTCCTTAAATAGCTTATTTGTTTCATAGAATCATAGAATCATAGAATGCCTAAGGTTGGAAGGGACCTCTAGAGTTTCTGAAAGAAGCTTTAGGCAAATAGTCCAAAGATGCCTATGGTTTGATGCAACAATTCTCACATAAAATAGTCTTTGAGAATTATGGAAGAAGATAATTATTGGACAGGAATAAAGTAATATGCTCCTGGACCTCAAATGTCTGCACGTAATTCTTACTGTATTTGAACTACTAAAGACTTTAGCTGTCAAAATGTGCTTAGACATCAACCAATATTAAGCTACTTGTGAAAGGCACGGGAGTTGTGATTAGGCATAATCAACAGAACCCTGAAGTGCAGCCATGAATCATTGCACGTATTCCCAGACTATAACACAGAAATGTCACATTGTGAAGACTTTACTTCAAAAGCTTCTAAAGAACCATCTCAATTTCCTCCTCATTATTTTAGGGAAACAAATAGATGCACAACTTAAGGTGGCAGCCAGCATCAAATTTTAATGCATTTTTAGCAGATAATAGTTTGATTTCTAAAAACCTACTAATTATCCTGGTATCAAGGGTGGGATTCACCTCACTAAATGCAGACAATGTACATCATCTGATACTCAGTATAGAAAAATAATTACTGTTAGAATACTATTCTTTTCATCCTAAGCAGACGTCTAAAATAAGTCAGTGAATCACTTCCTAGAAGACAATGTTTCTCTTCACTGTAAAGTGAACTTAACATGAGTGACTCTTCAGTGTAGGCTATACATTAAAGGTATATATATTTCAGATAGTTATACACTAGTAGTGTATAACTTCCATTCCACTTTAAAAGTGGTCTAACACAATATTCAACACAGCTTATAAATAAGCTACATAAAATTAAGTCCCCAAAGCATTAATAAGTAGTAATAATTATACTCTAAGCCACCTCTATCAGGAAAATCAGTAACAACAGATCACAATGGCAGTAGTAAGGAGTTTAGCATCAAAGTACTAGAAGTACTAGAATTAATATAATCTTAGCCACTCAATTGTTGAGCATTATAATATCAATTAAACAAATTAATGTTTCTCAATTTGTTGAAAATAAATATTTTTAAAGTCAGAAATATGAATACATACAATTATATATCTGTACAGACTTTTATATTTTCCCTTCTCATGTTGAAAATATTTTGTTCTCACAGAAATGAGACTTCCTAACTGAACTTTAGAACCTTCAATGCAGTAACTTTGTACATGTGATTTGGGGAATGTACCTAGCAGACTTCACATTAACACTTTTCAGTAATGTGCAAAATAAAATACTTTTAATAATATTCAATTTGATATAATTACCTATTAAGTGAAAAGCATTTTGCCTATTTTATATAAAACTTTCATCACTATTTTGTCCTTGGTATAAACTGTATCAATTTCTGGGACCCAATCTAGAAAAATGGATTAACAAAACTGGATTGGGAATTCTTGTAGAGCTGGGAAACAAGAGGACTTTTTTAGAGCTCTCCAGCCAATCTCAGAGCTAAAAGGGTTTCATTTCATTATCTTTCCAAAGACAGCAATTTTATTTATTTATGTGGTCTCCTTTCTTAAACTATGGAAAAGAACTTTTGTTTAATTTTGTAATTCTCCTTATGCTCAGCATTCCACTACAGGATGTACAGATTCACACTATCACCATAATTGGCTATACAAATTTGAGTCTCATAAAATTTATCAAAAAGTTTGGTTGAAGTGATGGTCAGACTTCCAGCTGTGTAAATGTCGCTTGCTCTTATTTCACTACTTTTCTTTCACCCACCCTCTCCTTATAAAGAAATGAAAATTCGTATGGAAACTGTACTTCCCATAAAGTACAGTTTGTCCAATTAGGTCTCAAAATCTGTCATATTTTGTGAGTTAAGTGTTAGCTTATACTTAAGATGGAGCTTTGCTACCTGATACTATTATTTGTATATCACCATTGCCCTGACCTTGAAGCAAAAATTAAAATTAGATAAATTTTCCACTTAATCACTAGTTAAATTTTGTAAAAGAGTCCCGAAGGATTCTAGTGTTTAAACATTCCATGAACAGCTTTCCATGCATCTGCTGTAATATTAATGTTAGCCTCAAACTTTTCAGGTTCGGGGACCTACTTTTCACTATACATCAAAGTAATAAAAGTAAAGATGAAGGGAAATAAATGCCTTATACAAAGGTTATAAATAAAAATAACAAGTAGTAGTAGGAGGACTTAATATAGGAAAGACAACATTTTGTTTTTCAGGATCTATGTAATTTACACTTTTCATCAGTAAAATAGCTGCAAAGGAGACTCTTGAAAAGTTCGTCGATGCTCTCCAGGGCATAAATTTTACCATCCTTTTAGGCACGTAATTGAACTACTGTCGTCCTGCATGACTTTATATAAAGATATCTTTAATAGATATCACTAAAGACTCTGGCAATTTGGTGTTAAAAAGGTAAGTGTTCACCTGCATAATTATTATTCTCCTAATCACAGATGGTTGAAGTCAGAAAGGCCTTCTAGAGATCATATAGTCCTACCTCCCTGCTCAAGCAGGGACACCTAGAGCACGGGGCACAGGGTGGCATCCAGCCGGGTTTGGAAGATCTCCAGAGAAGGAGACTCTACAACCTCATTTTCAACTCATTGACAAGAGAGGTAATGTTTCCTGAAACAAAACAAAACAAAAAAACTGAATACTTACCCCTTATCTATCCTTACCCCATAGCTTTTCTTCCCACTTGCAGCATTATTTTTTCCTTCTATCTAATTTCCCAAAAAATGTACTCATTTTTTTTTCAGATGTTCTGAAAAAGCTGTTGCTGAATATTGTATTATGTATTCTCTAATCATGTATTTACTATAGTCTTTCCCTTAAAGGTTTTTTTCTGAAATATAAAACTTACTTCTGAAAATATTGCAACTTGCATGAAGACTTAAATTGGGGCAAAAAAAATAATTCGAAGCCCATTGAAAAATGAATATTTTTTTTTCTAAAGAACTGAACTGCCCTTGGTTAAGCTACTTCTCTTCAAGATTCTGTTTACAGTAAAATATACATGTTGTACTAACATCTTTTCTTTTATGATCACATGAAGATATGGAAACCAAGAACCCAGTAATTGAAGCTATCCACCATATTCTACAATTCATTATGAACAGACATTCACTATTTGTTATCAACAAACAATCCAAACCAATTTATTCTAAACCTACACTTTCATGTTAGTGATCTTAAAACAGTTCTGGTTCACTATTAAAGTGTGAAAACTGATAAAGTAATTGCAATCTTTACTGGTTATAGTCAAATGCATGATTAAATCTTACTTGCTGTAGAAATATTTCTATATTCACCTGCATGACCTTAAATAATTGTTTGTTCTGAATATTATGACTTGACTTTTATTCTGCAAGATCAGAGATGAAAAGTGCAGTTTTGTGGATAATATAATGACTCTTTTTAACACACAGGGAACATTTAATTAGTAAGGTAATTTCCACACACAAAAGGAGAGTTAAAATAAGTGATGTGTGAACCGGAAGATGACAAAGGCTTGAAACAGCAAGCATATTTGAGATTAAATAGATTTTTTAAAATAGAAATAGACATTTCTCAGCAAATTATATGGCAGTATGCTTTGTCCCTTTATTTTATGCTCTTGAAAGCTTCATAATATATGAAAGTCATCTAAACACAGAAAATCCAACAAGTAGCAAAATTCTAGTTCTGATTATAATATTATTTCTTACAATAAGTTGTTATACAAAGTAAATCTAAAGTAGAGTCATGACTATGAATTTGCATTCACAAAGTTTAAGGTCTTATTTACAAGAACGATTATTAAAAAACAAAATAACTATATCTGTAATAGTACTACCTAGAACATAAAGGTTAAATAATGCATTCTCACTACAATAAATGATGGGCATGGAGATATTTTACATTAAAAATATACTCAAATAAATTTACACAATTACTATTGTAAACTTTCAAACACCATTTTCTACTATATTTGCAATAAAAGTACTCTTTTTTTCCATTGGAGAGTATTCTATCACCCTTACTTGTGATATCAAGCTAAAAGTGAAGTACATCTAAACTAGATGGAAACAGGGCATTTTTATCCATAAATGAGACTATTTCAATGCTACTTATTATATCCTATGCTTCCGTTAAAATGGGAAGTCTGACTTTTTTAGAATTCTCCATAGACTTACACCTTCTACAGAAAGCCACGTCCCTATGAATAATAACATATCTGAAGGACTTGGTCATGCTGCTTTTTTCTGCCAAGCTTTCTCTTAAGATTCAGGGGCTATATTTTTATTGCTTTAGTCCCCATTCAGAGGTATTGTCCATTCTTCAAATATTTTTAATAAAGAAATCAATGTTCTTTCTCACAACATTCTCACTCTTTACCATCACTTAAAAATGCTGAATATGAAGATGCTATGTAAGCATATGTATTTTGTGTAAATGCTGACCTCTTCTTTCATTTTATGACTATATGATCCTGTAAAATTCTACAAATACACACTTTCTGTAAATAACTAGCAAAAATAAGCTTTAAGACATTTCTACTACCAAATTATATCTTCTTAATATTTATCATTAAGATATTTATGCTGAGTATTAATAAAATGCAATTTTGAGCTTCTGTACCAGTATTGAAACTGATTTAGGAAAGAAATTAAATTTGAATGGGATAGACTCAAATACAAATAGAAAATAAATACATATACATACAAATAACTGTAGAGTTGAAAAGTGAATAAACTTTTTTAAAAGATAGCATTAATTCATTCATTAATTATGCACATTCTTAAAATTTAATTTCCTTGTTTTGCATTTTTAAGTATATGGCTGATTCCCCAAAAGGAAAAAAGAAAACAAAGTATGTGAAGCAAAAACAAGAGACTAGGTTAACACAGCTAATGAAACTTAATTGTACGATATCTAACATTGTCTTAAGAGTCAGTTCTTCCTATAATAGAACCTAATATACATATATCATATATGTTCTTAATGACTGTTTCTTATACCCCCCCAATAAATGTATTGGAGAAAAAAAATGCTGCAGTAACTCCAAAGTCCACGTAGTCTAGTGTCCTTACACTGGAAGTGTAAAGAAAAATGTGTGTGTATGCTTAAGCTAGAAAATAACAGCATCCTAAAACCACAACAACAAAATCTAAATGAAGTTATCTCCCTAAGCTCTTAATTTCTCAGTATTAATATGCCTCTTCATTAGAAGCTAAAGTAAGTCTATAAAAGCTCTATATCACAGCAAAAAAAAAAATAGGATGGATTTTTTTATTTTGAGGAAATCTATACATTGTAATAACAGTTATGGTAAGTATATGAACAGAAACCATAATATCTTAGTGCCAGGGGGGTAAGATTATAGCCACAGAAGAGGAGACACATTTGTTATACGGCGTCATTGGTTGAACTTTAGAAATTGGTTCTTGTCTTTGTACAAGATTTAAAACTTCAGTGGGTATATATTGACAATGACCTCAAGTCACATAATATAATTCAAAAAGAAAAAGTAAGCACAAGTAATCTTACACTTATTTAATAAGACTATTGTCTTATTAAACCTGCAGCTTGCCTTAGTTAATTAATGGCGAGCTGGAACAAAAGTCAAATCCATTTATTATTACTTAAATTTTATTTATTTAAATATTATTTATTATTATTATTATGCAAATAGTTCAGTAAACCATGAAATTCTTCCATAAAACTCAGGAGGACAGATTCTTCATTTTACAAGCAAGAAAAATGCCTCATGACTTAAAAAACAGTATGAAAATTTTATTTGATTATCACTCAAACTTTTAAAATTAAATTGGGCAATATGACTGTTATGAACTCCTGCCTACTCAGAAAAAGTATATGATAAATAGCAACTAATAAAAGTAAAAAAAATAATGCTAGTAAAATCAGTTAGAAATAATTTAGTATTCACTGCAATAGTTTAGAGCTGGCAAACAGGAAATACAGAAAACCCTAACTACACTGATAATACTCTTAAAGATCTGTTTCAGCAATTGCTAGAAGTTTTGTTCTTAGCAATACCTATAGACAAGTATTTCAAGTAACTAAGAACAATGGCATCATATAGTACCTTCCATTGCCCTTTTAAAGAAGACTTTACAACTTCCACAGGTAAGTACTCCGTAGTGGCAACCAGATGCCTCATCACCGCAGATAAGGCAAATCTTCTGGGGTAAGGATTCAAAGCTGTACTGAGGACTTTGGCTGGTTTCTGTGTCTGGCCTTTGAAAGAAAAAGAATTAAGAGAAATTACATACTTAGACTTGTGGCAGATGAGTTCATTCGTGGCAGCTACCTATATTAATCAGTTTTATGTTTAAAACTTTTTTTTTTTAATTGTAACCAAGCCTCAGGAGGACAATAAGAAAAAAAAAAGAAAATCCAAGTAAGACTGCATTTCCATTTATGGGCTTCTCTATACTAGAAGTTACATTTGTAAAATATGTCAAGTCATAAAAAAGCTCGCATATTGGTCAAAGTAGTACTCTAACCTTCATTAGCCGAAGAAGGCAAAAAACTAGGAACTTGTCAGAATGTTCATCTTCCCTCAGGGCAACAACCCTTTTGAGTAAAGTCATACTACTTTTTGTACATTTTCCTCAGCACAGAAATGGTGGAGAAACAGAATCAAATAGAAATAAATTGAATTTCAAAAGCTCCTTTCACATAGGAACAATTTATCTCAGCTAGAAAAAAATCTTTACAAATCAGTTTGTCTCCTCCCATGCAGTTGCAGTCATTTGACCAACAGCTAGTTTTAATGGGAACATTAAGGAAAGCTAAGGAAAGTACTTCCAAATTTCTTTGCAAGAAAAATAAACAGAAAACTCAATAATCTACTTAAACTTCATGTGCTGAAATACAGAAGGATTTCTGTTGAGGCTGCAGTATTGTGTATATAGATTCATACACTTCCCTAAGTAAGGCATAACACCTTGGAATCACAGTAAGCCACTTAATTCTAACAAATCTATATAGATTTTTGAAATATTTCAAGCTTCTTTTGTTTGTGAAATTAACTGCTTCTCTTCTCAAATCAGGAATACATATCTTAAAGAATATTTAGATATTTATAATTACTATCTATGTGTAGATTAAGACACAGTCTGCAAAACCGCCTGCTCCTCCCTTCTTCAGAACTGATTACTTGCTAAGATATTACGTAGTAATGAACAGTTACAAAGATAAAAATGCTACTTTTCTCAAACCAGAACTGCGCCTGAGAGATTTAAGAATGTATCAGTTACAAGGCTAAAATGCAACACAGCAAAATGTCTCACAGCGCGCTCCACACAAGAACTGTTTCCTTAGAGCACGGACAAAAACCCAGCCAGATACAAGTGCTCTTTAAAATTGTCAGACGGAGTTTAGACGGGCAAAATGGACTTACTTGCCTTAGCACCCTCCTTAACGGCCGCGGCACCGAGTGCCCAACGGTCGCGGCCCCCAACGCGCCCAACGGCCGCGGCGCCCGCGCCCCGCGCTGCCACTCACCGAAGGTAGCCGAGGTAGGGCGGGCAGAGCGGCGGCAGAGCCTCCTTCAGCACGGCCGCCGGGAAGCCCAGGGGCTGGTGGCCGTTGAGGGCGAGCGGCGGGTAGAGGCCCGGCGGCGCGGCGGAGGCGGAGGTGGAGGGCCGGCTGTCGGGCCCTCCGGCCGCCGCCGCGGGCCCGCCGTAGGTGGAGGAGACGGGCATGACGGCGTCGACCCTGCGCACGTAGCCCGGCGGCGCCTTCTTGTCGTAGGCCGGCGCGGCGTAAGGGTGCGCGACGAGGCTGTAGGGCACGTAGGGCCAGATCTCGGCCGCCTTCTTCCCCGTGGCCTGCACCCGCTTGACCACCTTGTGAGGCTCCACGTACCCCTGCACCGTCACCTTGGACTGCTTCCGGTCCATCTCCACGGAATGCACCCCTGAAGAATTATCATGCAGGGTGTCCTCGTCAGTTGAAATATATATATAACGGCGAAGGCGATGAAAAATTAAACGAATAAGTAGCTAGCACTAGCAGTAGTGTAAATTAAAGAAAGACTGCTGTACCTTTCATGCGGGAGAGGGCGTTCCTGACCTTCATCTCGCAGCCGTCGCAGTCCATGCGCACCTTGAGCTCCACCGTC
>JAWLRI010000104.1:169710-206238 GCA_034781795.1 Crypturellus tataupa | reverse complement strand
CGCTCGACCCCTCGCCCCCACTCCCCTGCCCCGCTCCCCCCTCTGGGCAGCGGAGCCTTCTCCGCTTCATGTATTTTCCTATAATTATTTTGGTCAAGATGAATAAGAAGAGGACCTGCTTTCCAGAACCTCGCCAGCTACGGTGAATATAACAAGTTATCATGCGGCCCAAGTTGGTTCCAGCCAAGAAGTTGTTACCTGCTGATAGCCGACTGGTACTTTGTATAAAAAAGTGACTTGGTGGTATAACTCATTATGATCAATAGGATGCATATTTGTTGTGTAAGATCAATTAATGTAATTTACCTTAAATAGAGGTAAGAGAAAATAAACCTTGAAAACTTTAAAAGATGCTGTGGATGAACTGCCTAGAACTGCTCCTTGTGACTCTGAGTAGAATCAGGTATTTTGGATTCATGAAGAAGTGTAAGTAGAATACAGTTTTCAGAAAAGACATCTTTTTCAAAAGCTCTGATCACTGCAAAATGGTCCTCTCCCCTTCCCCCTGCTTTTTTTTTCCTTTTACTTTCTGCTTAGATCGAAAAGGATAGTGTCTCGTGAGAGTTTGCTTGATAGGTTTTTGTTTGTTTGTTTTTTGAGATTATCCGTGTGCTAAAGGTTAAAGGTAGAAATCATACAGGACACCTTTATAGAGACATTGGCTTCAGTCTAACAAAGTTGAAATTGCAGAGAAAATTCAGTCTAACAAAGTTGAAATTGCAGAGAAAATTGTAGATTAAAGTGTAGTTGAAAGAATTGTTTGATCCACAAGTAGAAAACAAAAAATAAAATGGCTTCCAAAATCATACCAGTGAAGCAGAAGTTAAAAGAATGGACTCAAAAGAAAGGTTGTATAATTGTACTAGGACAAGATGTTAAAAAAATAATAATTTGAAATTCTTCTCTGGCTAATGAGTTTCTATTTTTCAGTGTTTGTCCCATTTCCCACACCTTCCCTTTCTCAGAAGAGACAGAAGTTTGTCTCCATCATCATGGCCATGTTCATCTTAAATTATTAAGGTACAGTCAGCTAATTGTCATCTCTGTTTATTGCCATTGTCCTTTTCTTTCTCATTTCCATTTTCTCATATGCACATGCCTGCCTCATTACAGAAATGTGCTCCAAAGATTGGTCTCCTTGCGGTGACCTGGCTTCTCGCTGCTGCTTCAGGTCAGGGAAACATACCGCGCCTCAGATGACAGGATGCAGGAAAGTGGGTGGACTGTTTTCTGCAAGTCCAATTCACTGCTTCTAGTGACTTGACTACTAGAATTTTATACTGACAAATCCATGTGATTTTAAATATTTGAAAATCCACCAAAAACAGAGTAGTTTACTATTTGCATTATTTAGCTAAATGTTAACAGTTCTCTATGCTTATGTGCTTATGTTCTCTATTGTCATTTCTAATTTATTTTTTATATGCCAAGTATACTCAATTATCTAATGTAAAATTTTGCTGAATTTGAATTCTTTAAAGAGAAAGTATTCTGTCTTCTTTATCTTTAGGACATTTATAGAACTTTGATTCACATTGACTTCATGTAATTTCCATAAGTTTTCGCTTTTAGTAATCTCATTGTTCTGCCTTCATTCATTTCCATTGTCATCAGATATTCTCAGATCATTTTGATGCTTTCCATGAAATTACTTTGATATCACAGATGTTTTTCAATAAAAGTATTTAATGGCAAGTGCTATCAAGTATATTGACATTGCAATGTTGCTGTAATTTAGATACTGTGGGTTGCAATCAGCATTATGGAAAATACACAGATTTTTTACATGGTATTTCTCAGGACTATTTGTATTTTTGAATGCTAATTTTCATTTACAAACTATTAAGTTTTTTTCTTTTTTTTTCTAAAGAATGACCCTTTTATATTCAGTACATTTTTACTAAAAGCAAATAAAATGAATAGATTTTTACTTCAGAATACGCCTATTTCAGATCAAAATGTAAAACTTATTGGAGGGTTTGATTGGCACTATTGTGCTCAACTGAAGTGAAAACTTGAAAATGTAGTATTTGGGAGCTCAGACTATTTTTAAAAAGTTTTTACTAACCCTGTTAAAAACTGTGGAAATAGTAAAAGCTGCACTTAACATGATTCCACAAGTGCCTTGCTTTACAGCACAATTCTTGTATAAAATGTGAGCAGGTACAATAATATAATTGTACTGACAACTGTCATTATAGTTCTGTAAGGTTGTATTTTTTTTTTTAAATAACTCCTGAGCATTTTTAAGCTCTAGATTTTTTTTTTCTTAAAACCTCCAAATATTTTAAATAGCAATGTTGATTTAAAAAAGAAAAGTGAGATATGAGAAAACAATAAAAGTACAACCTTCACGTATAGATGTTACCTGTGTCAAATGTCCATTTTTTTCTATGAACAACTGTTCTTAAAACAATCTTGCAGCATGGCCTGAAGGACAACATTTTTTTTTTCTGAGATTAAAGGAGAAATGTCTTCCATTTGTGTTAAAAGCACTGTGACTGTGCCCCGGTATTAGTGTATAATGTTTAAATTTGGGACAGGACAGGCTGATTATAAATGAGTTAGTTCACACAGATGGACTAACTCTTAGAGTGGCTACAGCATGGTTTTGCACAGGTTTCCTGAAAACAGAATTTAGAAAATAAAAAAAAAAAATGGTCTTTGAAATAAGTTAATGTCTGAAAAAATTGTTTTATTTTTATCTATGTTATGATACAGAATCACAGAATGGTGGAGGTCAAAAGGGACCTCTAGGGATCATCTGGTCCAACCCTCTACTCAAGCAGGGACACCTAAAGCATGTGGCACAAGGTGACATCCAGGCAGGTTTGGAAGATCTCCAGAGAAGGAGACTCCACAACCTCTCAGGGCAGCCTGCTCCAGGGCTCTGTCACCTTCATAGTCGATAAGTTTTTCCTCATATTCATGTGGAGCTGACCACGACTGAAAAGAGTCTGAGCCCAATCTCTTGGCGGCCTCCCTTAAGGTACTTACACACATTAATAAGATTATCTCTCTTTAGGCTAAACAGGCACAGCTCTCTCAGCCTCTCCTCACAGGCAGATGCTTCTCATCCTCTTTGTAGCTCTGCGCTGGACTCTCTTCAGTAGCTCCATGTCTTGCTTGTACTGGGAAGCCCAGCACTGGACACAGCACTGCTGGTCTGACCTGACCAGGGCTGAGCACAGCGGAAGGATTATCTCCCTCATCTGGTGGCAACACTCTTCCCAATGCAAAACGAATTTTTTGTAAACAAAATGTAATAGATCTACAACTGCATTTTGCAATTTCTACTCTTCAAATCAGTCACCATTTCCAACATTTAGTATAGGCAAACTTTTAGTGTAGGATAAATGCAAATAGCATACATTCTCAGTACGTTATGCTGGAGATGTGTACTTCTGCAAGGTATTCTTTGCTCAATAAAAACTTAGAGCCTGAGCCAGACTGCTGAATTCCAGTTTAATTGGGATGCCAGCAGACTTTAAACATGCATTTATTAGATTATGAGTTTTTAATAGTAGCTAAGTCATGAAAGCATTTAATGTCAGGGATGTGATCTGATCACAGATGTTCATATCTGAGGCAGGTGATTAGCCTTGTGCAGTCAGGTAAGACTCAGAGATTTCTGTGGAGCACACTAGCTCAGCCAGTTCAGTTCATCTTGTGGAGTTCTTCAGAGACTCTGACCTTTCTTTTAAAGATACAAAAGACTTTTGTGATCTGAAGCACTCTGCAACCTAGTTCTTTGGCAATGAAATATCCAAGATTGATGCCTAAAGAAAGAGGTCTCAATATAGGCCCAAAACCTTAAAATGCAGAATCAGTATGTTCTACTAAAATGACTCAAATTCTGCAAAAGTCATTTTGGAAAGCGTACACTGTAAACATACTGTCCCTTTCTCTGAGCATGGGGTTACCACAATATAGTTAATCTCTATGGCCTGTAATTACCTGCTTTGCTTGTTTAAGATTTATAAACTATTAAGATTTATAATCTATCAAAGCTGTTGCCTTGTTAATTAAAATGGTGACCACAAATGCAAAGGCAAAGGGATCTGTGAACAGCACAGTATTAAGCAAAGGAAGTAAACAATAGATTTATAAAAGGAGATGAGGAAAAGAAAGCCAATCGCAGGGCACATTATCTCTTGAACTAAAGTTGCCACAGGGATAGTATTGGTACTGGAGGTGAAATGGTCTCAGAGACATTTTATCTTTATAAATTGTCCAAAGGTGGTAGAATAGATGTACATAGATTTATTTTCATGAAAGTGATAGCTGCTTCTGGGACAAAAGTCCTACAATTTATTTTATTTAGCTTAATTTGTCTCTTTATACTTCAGCAAATTCACACTTAACTGCAGTTCATCGTATGCCTGTAGCTGAGAAAATAATCAGGAGCAAGAGATGATGAAAAAGAAGAGAGATACTTTCTGATTTTATGCTCTACAGAGAGTATAACTGTTTGCTGGATGACATGCTCATCCTCATTCTCAAACACCTTACCCTCTGATTTCTGAGAATTTATCATCTTGGGGTGTCAAAGAGCATGTGTTATGTATCCTTTGAATCCTACTGAGGCTGTTTACTCAAACTCACTATCTTTCTCAAAGTCTCTGTTGGTCTATTGCCCAGCATCAGGAAAAAGGTAAAAAGGACATAGATCATTCTCACTTAGTTGTTTATGTAAAATACAGTTGTCTATAGTTAGTATATGTAAAATATATATTTCATCATTTAAAGCAGCCACATACAGACAGTTGAACCACATGGTGCTAAGTGGAAGAAGATAGCTCATCTAGCATTAACATTTGTGACAGTTAAATACAGTAGCATTTTATTTACAGCAGGAAGCTGTAAACAGTGATACCAGACCAGAACTGGCATTTCTGAAAGTCAGTAAGTATTCAGAAGCATTAAATATCTTGCTTAAGTTCTGAGTCATAAGTAATCATAGGACAGAGATAAAAATCTGAATAGAACCTCAGGAAATTCTGCATATGCAAATAAATGCAACACAAAGATAAACAAGAATTAAACCAAAATTATGGCAGTCATGCACTTAGCAGCTTATAAATCGGATGAAATAGAGTTGATTTTGAAGTTGCTCTGCAATGGGAGTAAGCATGACTTTTCTTTTAGTTTGCTCTTGTGTAAAAAAAATAAATTACCTTAGCAAGGTTTAATTCTGTGTCTATCTGCTCCTTTGAAGTTTTTCTCCCAGCTTCCACTTACCTCTTCATGGTATGAAGCCACATTGTCATTGTTCAAGGAGTCTCAAAATTTGCTGTTCCGTCTTACATTACATTCCGTCTTACTCTTCTGTATTGTCAACTTCTTTACATAACCTCAAGTTAAAGGCATATATTTATTTTTATGTGAAATACAGTGTTAATCAGTTGCTTTTCATGTAACCTTCCCTAGGTTAAATGTAAATGTCTAAATGGCATCATATCAAGCATGTTAGAAACAATCTCTGGATTATGTCCCTACTGCATCCCATTCCTACTAGGTAAAAGTGAAGCAATGCTTAAATCTTCATCCGCTGCATACCATATTTCTAGAGAGTTTCAGTTCTCATGATGTAATTTTCTTTACTCTTTACCTCTTATATTATATGTTGTTCTGAGATCACTGGACATTGGATACATTTAAGACCTTCATATTCAATGTCCAGTTCCATCTACTTGCCTAACAAACTACATATCCTTTTATAAACAGACTTCAAACTTTTGCCTCTCAATCTGAGATCTCAGCTCTTCCTATAGGAAGTTTTTTCACTACTCCACTGATATCTTTGTTGTACTAGATATGCTAGCCTGATCAATCTTCTAAAAAAGAAAAAGATTGTACACAATAAGTAAATTTTAAAATGGCATACCTATTTTCCATGTTTGAATGAGATATTTAGGTGACATTCATCAGCACAACTGCAATAGGTTCGGTGAAGGCATTCAGCATAACAGCTGGCAAGGGACCAACATTTGTTTTTGTTTCTTCAGGCATAAACTTTCTTTAAATCATGTTGTTTAAAGATAGTAATGGCAAAGTATTATTTGCCACGAAGCCTAAGGGATTGTCAAATTTGTTCCATTGAGTATGGCTGCATGTCTTTGTAGTAAACTTCTTTTAAGGTGTCAAAGCCAGATTTCACATTTAGATGATCGTAAAGGGCTAAGTAATTCCAAATTCTAGGGGAAAGAAGTATTAAGTCCCACTGAGGGTAGCAGAAAAAAGATTGCCAAGGAACTCACAAGAGGAAATTTGCCAAGGGACTATCATAAACCTCTCTGTACACCATTACAGTGCTCATTCCTCTTAGAATTGTAGAGTTTGTATCAGGTCAACAGAGCTAAACATATGGAAATGAGGGAAACACTTGACTGCTTTAATAAAATGTACATTCAATTTAAATGTTATCAGATTACTCAATAATCAACAAGAAAAGAGGATTAAGCCACAAGTCTGCTAAGTATAGATTTGGATGTATGATACTAAACAATAGAAAGTGAAAGAGAGATACAGTCTCAAAACATGATGGTTGCTCCGCTTCTTAAATGAGTAAGAAAAAATATGTTTCATCAGGAGAAATTTAACATTACCACATGCCCTTTGTAAGTAAAATCAAGAGAATACCTTATATAGAATATAAAAAAATATGTTCTGGATTCTTTTGAAAGATGCTATCTAAGCTGAACAGCTCTAAATTTTAAACTGCATAACAGATTGCAAAAATATTACTCAGTATAGAATAAAACTTCAAATTTCATTAACTCTTCTTCTGCTCTCTTAAAATTGCTATTTGAACATAATTCCCTTAGCTAGACATAAAAAGGCATAAAAGACTTGGTTCATACACTAACTCCAAATAAGGAAATTTATCAATATTAGTAAAGATAATAGACTCTGGAATCCTTATTTTCAGAAACTCTGGCCAGAGTATTCCTCTTTTTAAATAGCCAAGTTAATTCTGTTATTTATTGTTACTGGTATGATACTCATCCTTAGAGTTTTGTCATTGATCAAAGCTCCCTGGTGCTATGGTAAATATATAATAGAATAAAAAGCATCCCCCCAAAAAAAAACCTCTTATGGAAAAAGAGAATCAGTTAATCTCATATAACACAAAAGATTAATAGATGGAATACTGATTGAGAGTGTATTTTCTTGTAGAAATAAGTTTAGACACATGTGAGTGTCGCTTGCTCCGCAACGAAGTCGGGACGGCCCAGGATGCATGCTATCCGTAAGCTTTTATTGATCGAGTAGGCACAGCTCTTCAGACCCCATGCTCGCGCATGCACATACATGCGCAATCCCTCCCCCCGAGTCCATCTTATATATTCTTCATCCTCATCATGGCTGCACCGTGATTCCTGATTCGCTGTTCCACTCAGTTCTTCTTCATTAACGAATTCCACATCTTCACATGCTTTAAGTTGTTTACCTGCTGCAGTCCATATCTTTCCAGATGGTTTCAAGGACGTGGTAGCCTGAGAAAGTTTTTCAGCTCTCAGACCAGCTGAAGGCTATTTCACCAATTCTCAGTCCCCACACAGCTGAAGGCTGTCTCACCAATTCTCAGTCCCCACATGCGAGGAAGATGTTCTTTTTAATCAGAACTCCAGTAGCCTGCTACAGTTGTTGATCACTCTGCGTTCAATGAGTTTCTGGATATGATGGCTTTAAAATTATAGCCATAAAGCATCTTTAAAATGTTATTGTAGGTGTGATTTTCCCATGACTTCTTCTGACATCTTGCTATTGCCTTAGCATAAACAATAATAGAGAACACTTTCATTTGGAGGGTACCCACAGCAAAATGTAATAACAAATATTATAATAATAAAGTATATAGATTAAATACTGTGTGAGCTAGGATATAAATTCATGAACAAAAAACTATATATGAAAAGAAGACTTGGTCTTGGAAGACCATTGGAAGTTAAAATAATTGGAGAAGAATGAATAATTTTAATATGTATATTTTTAATTATGACTTTAGATTCAGGGAATATTACTTCTATCATGATTCATTTTCTCTATCTAATGATTTACCAAATGTGTCATTCTTATCTGAGTGGGAGAAAATTTCCCTCCAAATCTCAAGTTCAGAACTTGTGAGCAGTATATAGAAAATTAGGGACCTTAAAGTTTACTGGAAAAGTAGGGAACATCTAAGATTAAGAAAATAATAAAACAAGATTTTTTTAACACCCTATCTCTATGTTTATATTTGTGCATTTTGTTTTCAGAGAGAAAATAACTTCTTTTCCTTTAGTCCTTTCATCATGGATTGAGTATTTCGTAGAACTGTTCTATCATGAATTATAGTTTCTGATTTTTTAGCAAGTTTGCTTTCCGAGCTCACTCCTTTTTCTATAAGTGGTCTTTTAAAACATATTTTTCAGTCCTTAGTGCGAAGACTGAGTATAGCTTAAAAATATTTTTTATTTTAAGTGATGAAAAATAATCAACAGTATATTTATGCAAAGTTTCTGTATTGCAAGGGATGGAAGATAAAAAGTGTGATTAGAAGCTGCCATATTTGATAAAACAGATATATAAAAATCATTTATATTCTGGAATAGCGAGTTTCTGGAATATATCCCTACAATAAAAAGATCCAGAAAAAAGAAAGATATTATACTGTTTATAAGACACTTTTTTTAAAGCTATGTGTCTAGTTATCTTCACAGACATAGGGAAAAATTGCAGTTGACCAAAATCACCATGACTGATACAAAAGGAAATCAGAATCTGAGTCCCAGCTCTGTGCTTTTAGTGCCATTATGAAAACAAAGCAAAAGCAGTTCCTGAATAAATAACAAATACAAAATGCATCTTAAAATAAAATTTGTCAGAGACTTAAATTTAGAGGCCTCTTACACCATTTAACATGCTGTTACTAATGCAGGATTTCACCAAGGTTGATATGGGTGAAATGCACTAAATGTTCCAAAGTGTAAGCGGGACCTTAGGAAAGCATACGAAGAATGTTCCATTTCACCAGAACATTTAAAAAGCTCTCAAATAGTACAGAATGCAATTATCCAAATAATAACCAGGTCAGGGTACATTGATACTAAAGATGTGAGATAGTGGTTCACTAAATATATCCACTGCGTAGGGAGGATGTTGATGGAACAATCAAAAACTAATTATTAGGAGAAAAATTAAAACATGAATCAGAACTTGCACTTGTTTATATATATATCACTCTTTGACTCTGTACAATCAAACATGTAAGAATTGTGAAGTCAAGGAGGAGGTAATCAAGAGCTATTTTAGTGTATCATAACAGTACAGGAATGCATTAATGTAGACCTAAAGTTTTTCTGTCTTTCAGTCTAAGGATAATCCTAGGTTAGACCATCATTTTCATTTTAAAATTTCATATTGTAAAACCTTTATTGCTATATCTTACTTCTTTTGGCATGTGGAAGTAATCTGCTAGTTATGAGGGATCAGGGATCACAATGCATGCACTCTAAGTAAATGATTATACTTTCTTTTTTTGTGTGTGATTTTCTGGATTTACAATCCAGATAAGACAATCCAGGCAATACAAGAGTGATTGTCTGGAAAGATTACTGTGTAGTTTATTCATCTAGAAAAAAAGGGGAAATGTCACTTAAAGAATGGTTGATAGGATAGCTCTGCCCAAACTGGTATAAGATCTGAAATCTTTTCCAAAGCATGCTTGGAGTTGAATGTGTAGACTGAGCTGCGGGAAAATCCTCTAAAAATCACAAAGTTCAATATTAGCAAAATAAATTAGTGATGTTTTGTCACTCCAGTTTAGGAGGATCTCCTATGTCCTCCATATCCCATGTCTGTTTGAGGGACTGAGGAGGATGGGGCCAGCCTCTTTTCAATGGTGGCCAGCAATAGAACAAGAGGAAATTGCCTGAAGCACCAAAAATTCCACAGGAACTTAAGGAAATATTTCTTAAGAGTGAGGACAACAGAGCACTGGAAGAGGCTGCCAAGAGAGGTTGTGGAATCTCCTTCTCTGGAGATCTTCAAGACCCGCTTGGACCTAATCCTGTGCCACATGCTCTAGGTGACCCTGTGTGTGCAGGGAGGTTGGACTAGATGATCTCTATAGGCTCCTTCCAACCTTAAAGATTCTACGATTCTATCTTTGGCCCCTAATGTATCCTGTGATGTATGTAGAAATAATAATTAGAAATATATTATTTTGTATTCTGTCTCCTTTTTCTTTTCCAAATGCCCCGAACAATTTGGAAAATATTCTAAATGCCTTTGAAAGGAATACGTTTATCCTTTGAAAAGATTAATGTTCCGTCAGAATTTTTGTACAATTCAGTTTCACTTGGATGATGAAGATTTGATGAAAGATCAGGAAGATGTGTTAATGGATTAAGACCAAATCCAAGGCAACCTCAGGGAAAAACTTATAAATGACATTGTCCTCACAGGTGATAGAATAAGGATGCCCTACCTTGATGGTTTGTATTCTACTGAATCTTGCATCAGAGGATGAACAGAAAATAAAAGGAGTAGACTCTCACGTAGATGCAAAATTATCCAGAATGCTTAAAGGAGATTTAAGTGTATGCATGAGGATGAGATAGATGACATAAAAATGCGGGACAGGTTCTGAAAGAATTCTGACCCTGTGAAATGCAGCCTTGCACCTGGGATGGAATAACCTCATACAAAAATTTACGCTCAGGATTGTCTGTCTAGGAAGTAGCTCTGCAGGAATGGTGCAGAAGGGATTTTTTTATCCACTTGAATGTCCTGGTGGATAAAAAATTGAACACGAATCAACAATTTGCTCTTAAAGCAAAGAAGAGCAACAGCTTCCTGGGCTGGGTTAGAAAGAAGAGTGACAGTAAATTGAAGGAGGTGATACTCACACTCTCTATTTGTCATGCATGAGGCCACATCTGAAGTATTATGTCCAGTCCTGGGCTCTCCTATGCAATAAAGACATAGACATATCAGAACAAGTTCAGTAGAAGCCACTAAGTTGGCTGGGAACTGGAGCATAGGACATACGAGGAGAGGCTGAGAGAGCTAGGCTTGTTCAACCTGGAGAAGAGAAAGCAAAATGGAAACCTTTTGCTTATCAATGTCTACAACTACCTGATCAGAAGATACCATGGACATGGAGCCAGACTCATCTTGGAACTGAATAATAATAAGAGATGCAATGGACACAAATTGGAACATGGCAAATTCCATTTATATATTTTAAAAATGTGGTTTTTCTTCTTTCTTTCTTTCTGTCTGCCTGTCTGTCTTTCTATGTCTCTTTCTCAGGCAGTATGCATGATCACTAACCACAGAGGTGTTCAAGCCCTGAATGGGCAAGTTGATGAGACTGAACTACATGACATCCAAATGTGCCTTCCTTTTTAAAGTATTCTATAATTGTATAGTTCTGTGAGTGACCTAGAAAGTAACAGGCTAAAAGATACACTGGAACAGAGGAGACAAGGGAAAGCACTTCCTTATAAAGGCAATATAGCATGTATATATAGTATGTATAGAGTTTATATGTACAAATATAAACTACATATAGGTAGTCTACATGTATAAATATATATTCTAGGTTAGGTGGACTTACAATACATTACAAAAGGCATCACCACAGAATTACTTGGATGTAGAATTTCTTGTTTTGCACTATGTAAAATGAGTCTGATGCCAGCACATGACTGTTATTTCTCTCAAAAAGTTTCTCTGTCCACAGCGTGAAGAATATAGCAGGTAAACTATTGTGTGCAGAGAAATGGATCAAAAATGATCAGCCAAGATATAGATATATCTAATCTGTGGTGTTCAGAATAATTCTCTATGTTCATCTGGAAATTCTGAATACATCAGTTTATATAAGGATGAGATGATGTGGTCACCTGAACCCTGATAACACCAGGTTCACATAGACTTGTGTAAATGGAGTCATACTTGGACTTCCTAGTGACTTAAGGACAAAATTGTGAAAAAATGTAAAATAATCCCAGAACCTTCTTCTTATTGCTTTTTGGGATGCTTCTGGTAAGTTAATAAAAATGGAGTATTCCTGATATTTTCATACTAGCATTTACTAATCCAAGCAGTTTATTTGTCATTTTCTCTGTCCTGCATTGGTATAAGGCCTCTGATATGATTAATGATGCCAACCTGGCTATCTCTCCAAAATATGATACAACATTTGCGTACATTTGTAGCTGCTAAATTATTATCTGCTTCTCTGCCTCTGAAGCTATGAAAGTTTTTTGAATGTTATTGTAATTCTTTAATTCATGGGAAAGTAAGAACAATTAAGTACTTCCAGTCTGGGTTCTTGGTTTTGAAAACATTTCAAAGAGAAAAAGGATAAGTCACAAGCCCATTTTCAACACAACATTCTACATAAGTGTTGTTAGAAAAAAAGCCATTATTCTCCTTGCTGTCTAGAAACAAAATGAAAGGGTATATCTAAAAAAGTAACATAAGAAAGAACATAAGAAAGAAGGAAGACAGAATTCTGTCTGTCAAAAGGATATCAAAAGGAAACAGACCTATCAGTGCATAACCGAAAAGATTGTGGGTTTTTTTTTTTTTTTCTGATCTCAAAATGAATGTTGCACAGGTGAATTTTGCAGGACAATACCTGGTTATTCAGATGAAACCAAACATCTGTTTGATCTGTTTTCATTTTTTTTGCTCAAAACCTACAAGCCATGCAGATATTGAATATTCCAGCTCCAGGGAAGAAATAGGTCTAAAGATAAAGTTAGTGGAGTTGTTTTTCTTTTTTTTTTTTCTCTGGCTTGTTGGATGATACAATGATCATCACAAGCCTTTGATATGGACTAGACTGAAAGTTCACGCCTCTTCCTGTTTCCACTCTGAAGTGGCCCAACCAGGAAAGTAGGAATTTTACTATTTTAAAATTCTGTAAAGTATTCAGCCCCAAAATTTAATAGTAGAATTGTGATGGATGAACTTGGACTGTGCTGCATCATTTATTAATAAAAAACATGCAGGATTTTTTGCTTATATTGGTATTTTGTTGTTATTTCACTTTTTTAAAAGTTGCAGAAATGATTCCGAGAATTGATGGACTGACATCAACTATATGAGGTTCCACAAGGCCAAGCGTTGGGTCCTGCACTTTGGTCACAACAACCCCATGCGATGCTTCAGGCTTGGGGCAGAGTGGCGGGAGAGCTGTGTAGCAGGAAAGGATCTGGGAGTGCTGGTCGAGAGCCAACTGATCATGAGCCAGCAGGGTGCCCAAGCGGCCGAGAAGGCCAACGGCCTCCTGGCTTGTGTCGGGAAGAGTGTAGCCAGCAGGGTGAGGAAAGTGATCGTTCCCCTGTACTCAGCACTGGTGAGGCTGCACCTCAAATATTGTGTTCAGTTTTTAGCCTTTCACTACAAGAAAGAGATGGTGGCACTACAGTGTGTCTAAAGAAGGGCGACCAATCTGGTGAAGGGGCTGGAGCACAGACCTTATGAGGAGTGACTGAAGGGGCTGGGGTTATTTAGTCTGGAGAAGAGGAGACTCAGGGCTTAGTGCTCTCTACAACTGCCTGAAAGCAGATTGTGGTGATGCAGAAGTCAATTTCTTCTCCAGAATAACTACTGATAGGGCAAGAGGAAATGGCCTCAAGTTGCGTCAGAGGAGGTTCAGGTTAGATATTGGGAAGAATTTCTACACAGAAGAGTGGTGAAGGACTGGAACACGCTGTCAGGCGGAGTCAACGTCCGTGACAGTGTTCAAGAAATGTGCAGATGAGGTGCTTAGGGGTATGGTTTAGCAGGCATGGTGTTGAAGGATTTATGATTGGATTCAGTGATCTCAAAAGTCTTTTTCAACCATAACGATTCTGTGATTCTACGAGTATGTAGATAACATGGTTAAGACACAATTAAGTGTCTCTTAAAATGTAGATTGAGACGTTACTCTGAGATAGACAATTGGTAAAAGCATTGGACGGTTTTGCCAAATGAAAGTGCCTTTTCAAAAAATATTAACAAACTTTAATAAATATTGCCTTTTTCATTTTTTAAGTTACTTTCTGAAGTGACAAGCTTTTATATATATATTTCCTTTTAAATACTTAAAGGGCTTATTGTGGTTTTTAGAGGCAACTTATTTCTACATTACGAGGCAACTTAGTTCTCCATCCCCCTTTTCCAAAGGAAACAGTTGAGAATTTTTCTTCTTTTTCTTCTTTTTTACACAGATGAACTGATTTTTCTCTTTAACACTTCTCTAAGTCATACTTTTGGCCTTCAAGAATGCAAATTTTCTTCTCACAGGAGAAGAAAATAGAAAAAAATATTTGGTTCACAGACTGAGGTTACACATCAGTAGACACACTGAACAGACTATGTTTTTCCCTTTATATATCCTTGCCTATGTACAAGGACTTAAATGCTGATAGTGAAGAAAAAAATAAAAACAATAGTATTAATTTTTATGCAAACTACTTCAGTTATGTCTATAAAAAGTTTTAGTTCTCAGAACTACAATCTGCGTCTCAGCTCCTGTGTAGCCAGAAATATATTTGAGTGCTGAAGATCAGCATAAAATATACTTTGATGCAATGATCCAAATTAAATTTCTACTCTTTCACTAGGAGCAAGTTCCAGAAAACACAATTGCACCTAATGCACATTGGTCTGCATCTAATATTTTGGCTACTTATTCATCACATGAATTATAAGACTTTCCAATGGTTAGAGATGAAATGCATTTGCAATTTGTTATTTCCTTCATTGTAGAAACCTCTTGAAAAATAACCTAGTTAGAACTGTAGACAAAAGCAATATAACAAACAAACTAAATTATACTCACAGTAGAAGATATGGAAGTCATCTGTTCAACAAATGCTAACTGGAGCTGTTCTGTGAACTGACTGCAGATGTGTAATTGTGAGAAAATGTAGGTGTTTTGAAAAGGAGAAAAAATGAGTCTCCCTTGTTTTCCAGTTTTGAATCTGAGAAAAGTAGGAGTCCTTAAATGTTTTCTTATATATATATATATATATATATGACCAAACTGAGTCTACTACTTTCAGTATCTTTTTCACAAGTCTGACTCATATCCTGTCATCTGATGAGACGATCCTGAGTAATATGTCTCTCATTTCACAGACTCAAGTTTTAAAAACACAGTTGTATGACAAAACTGGTTCAATTATATGTGTTCTTGTCCTTTGTCTAATTAATTATAAAAGTAAGATGTGATGTTCATTGCCTATTTTGGGGTCAAAAATGTGGTATATTTGCAACTGCAGAATTAAAGTGTTTTTACATTTTCTTGATGGCAACTTAATAATATGAGAGATTGAATAAGATAGGAAAAAGGAAATGAAGTTATACACACTTTCAATTTATTTATTTGCTATCAAGACCAGTGCTGACTGTTTTGGAAGCAGGGTAGGTAATAAATATGCAATCAAATATTCTGTTTTCTTAATGGAGCTTGACTTATATTTTCACTTCATTTTGAAAAGAAAATGAAATAAAAACAATATAGTTGTTGCAACCAGGTCAAACCTTTATAAATGTTGGAATGTCAGTATTTTACTGTCTTCAATTCAGACCAATAGGAACAAAATATTTAATTTCATCAGAATATATTTCTTATATTTAATCAGTGTTTTTATCTAAAAGAATCCGTAAAAGCCCAAGCGGTTAAAATTATTTTAGTACATACACAGACTTTGTCATTGTAAAGGAGTGTCACATTCCCTTCTTCGGAAATCTACATTGCTTAACTTCCAAAGGCTGGATTTGTTGTCAGTATCAGAGTGCTTTCATAATTCACTATTATTATTATTACTATTAATATTAGTTAACATTTCTTGAACCTTAATATCCTATTTTGAGTTTTTGGGGTGATTAATGTGTTTTCTCTGGTTAGAGTGGGCCCGAGGAGGGGATCTAAACCTGAGAGGTGCAGATTGTATCTCCATGTAACAAATTAGACTTGATTTTAAATGTTAGATACATTTTGAAATTTGGCAAGAATTTCTCAAATTTATTTTCTTACCTGGCATACTGCCTTTATTATGCTGTACACTGGTTTCTGATGAATAAGATCTATGTCTTCTGCCATGTCTAATGAGCAAAACACTGTATTTTATGTATTTTAAACTCATTCTTTATTTCACTACTCAGTCTTCCTCTGATCTTAGAAAAGTTTTACCCTACTCATAACATGTTCCATTTGAACTACTGCTCCCATAAAGAACAGTAACAATTAGCACTTTCATGTACTAAACAGACATTCAAGTACTTTGGAAAATGTGAAAATGTGAGTTGTGAGTTTTGTTGAAAGGAAAATAAGGATGAGACATGCAGGTGCTTTTCCCATCACTACCGATAAACTGCAGTCAATTCTGCTTCTGTATGGGAGGGGGAATCTTGAACCTTGGCACTGCTACACAAATCTCCTCAAAGTGATACTGGCCCATTCAGAGCCTTTAGAGTACCAGCTTCTGCCACTCGTGGTAGTACCTGTCAAAAGCAGTTAGAAGCCTTCTGCTGCAGAAAAGTTTATTTTGACAGGTCTCTTTTTTTTTTCCCGTTGGTACCTTCTTCTGAGCAGGAGGACAAAAAAGTCTCTGTTTTCTTCTTTCCTTCTTTCTTCTTACTGGTTCTTCTTCAGACTGATGCTTTTCCCAGCATATCCTTGGCAAGAGTAATTTGCAGTTATCCCTTGTAGCCTGTGGATTTAGTGGGATTTTGGGGGCACTAATTATGTTTTGGAAAATCTCTAAGAGAATCTGGAGTCTAGCAAAATTTATGACCTACCTGCTCAAGGGCTATTTATTTCCCACACATGCCCTCAGTATTTTCTGGTAAGAATATCTGAGATTTTCCAAAGACAGGGAAAGAAGTCCTTTTGTCTCCCTCTTTTTTTTTTTTTTTTCTTTTTTCTTTTCAAGTAGAGAGATGAAGGAGAAATGGCAGGGACTGAGATGAAAACTGTGATACTTTCTCCAATTTGCTTTATTTTGTGACCCATATCATTTCAACAAGTGTTGTAACATGAACAGATGAGGGTAGCATGTATTGGTTCAAAGACCAATGTCTTTCTGTAGTCCTTTCCTGATATCCCCCTTTTTCACAGATTGGTAATAATAGGCACTTTGCAACACACTACACCTAAAACAGATGTTTATATTTGGTATCATCCAAGTTTTTTTTTTTTTTTTTTTCTAGTTCCTACCTTCATTTTTCAGAAAATGATGGAATTCCAAATCAAGACGCAGAGTAAAAATAAAATCCAAGCTCTAAACTGAAACTGTTCCCATGGCTGGTCTTCACAGAAGCCTGAATATAACATATAGTCTCTATCAGCTATCTATTTACTTTACTCCTTGGAAGAGGAGTGATCTGAAGCTCTTGCCAAGATGGCTTTGTTTCATTTATGTGCTTGTTTATGCTCTGACAACACTGATAATTTCAACGTAGCTTTAGGAATAGTGTTTGCTAACTTTGCCAGCTGTGAAACAAGAGGTCATAAAATACTCTACTGTTTTTGTAAACTTATTTTCCCCCATTGAACAGTAGCACGCATTTAGTGCTAACATTTTAAAAACAACCAGACACTCCTTATCAAACCATAGGACTGTTGAGGAAATCATAATTAATTGCCAAAAATAACCCGGGGATCTTGAACCTGAAACTTTGAATCTATTGTTAGCATTTATATTGACTATTTTTGTGATGTAGTTACAGTTATGTCAATTTTGTTCACTTATTCCAGAATGAGGAAAATGCCAGGTTGAAAGATCTGTTGTTAGAATAAACATGCATGTATAAATAATTACAAGAGTTTGAAGTAATAGTTGCAGAATATCTATGAAACGTGTCAAGATATTATCAGCATAGATCTCACTGATAGACATGTTTTTATGTTTTCCCAGAGGAGTAATATTTTTATACATACTTTCAGTATCCTGATCTTTTTGTTTTACATTACATAGATAATAGCTGCATAGTAAAACAATCTTCAACCAGCATGACAGAGAAATGTTCTTTAAGTATACAGAAATCAGTTATTCTTATTTTCGTCCATTTATCAGATTTAAACAAGATCTCAGTAAAAATTCAAAATAAATTAATTAGTTTTGTTTTAGAGTTTGAGGTGGTTATGCTGCCATTTTATTTGGATTTGCTTTGCTTTATGCTAGTTGTATCTGTATTTCTCAAACCATACAGAAACTGATATATATATATATAAAGCAAATGAGATCTTATGGCTAATGAGCAAAAAGATTCTTCTCATTGTGGATTCTTCAAGAGTGTTCAAAATTTGCACTTCCTTCTCCTTACTGTCTCTGATTAACATCATAGAATTTTGGTATCATTTAGAAATAGAAATGTCATAACAAAAAGAGAAAGATATTTCTGTATGTTTTCAGAAAGGGTTGCATAAATATCACCAGCCTGTTTAAATGGGACATTCTCACCTAAAGAGTCTGTTTAACACAGACTGTGAGCAATTTTAGATAAGCATTTATATCTTCTGTAAGTTCTTACTGGTTAACGTGCATTTGTGCAAGTAGGGATATGATAAAATAATAATGATGATCTGTAAAATAATGTGATCATTTTCCTCTCATTCATCCAATGGAGCTAAAGAAATTCACACAAACCTTTCACAAATGTAAATTTCAAGATGGACAGTAATTTTGTGGATGTTTTGATCTTAAATGAACAGGGGCTTTTCTATATATATAAATTTTGTCATGCCTATGAGAAAATTATGTATTTGAATATGGCTTTTGTCACATTCAATATAGGCAAATGTATGTGGTGTTCGCAATTTGCTCTTTTGAGCTAATGTAATTTGTAACTTTTCAATATTAAATGTCATGTCTTTTAAAAGTCTTTGAATGGGTACTGCTGTCAATAAGTATTTTAGCAAAATAAAAATGACAGCCTGCATGTCTTTTATTTTGATACATTTATCATTTCTGAATGACAGTCTACAAATTTTTTACATTGAAGTATAAAACAAGCATTAGTCTGGCATGTTCTTCATACTCCAAATTGTTATCAAAAGCAATAAACTAGCTGAGAGGATGGCATGGGCAGAAGGCGTGCATGGAGGTGGTTGCATCTGCGAGCTAAGTGGATGTTGACCAAGAAGCATTTGGAGGGTGTTGTAGTCTCAGAAGAAAAGACCTGTGGGTGGACAAACCTAGTGGAGAATGGAAAATGCAATGTCCAGCTTTCATTTGCTATTTACCTGACCTTTAGGGAGTACAGCAGGGACTCTGCACCTAGCCCACAGCCCGCATGGCAGGGCACGTGCAGGAGTCTGGGATGCTGCTCAGGCTGCTGTTCTCTGTTGGTGCTTGCAGTTTTCACGGCAGTGCCTAGGCTCTTCTACATTTTCTAGGTCTTCAGCAAAGGACTGGGAACTTCAGAGAACTCTACTTAGGACTAATAAGGTTAGGAAAAAAGAAATAGACTGGTTTTGCAGCTGAAGGTGGCAGTGAGTTCAAAAAGAAGAATCTAACAAAGGATTTTTTAGTTTGGAGTTTCCAAAACAATTTCAGACATACAGGTGCTCAACCAGTGTAGCAGATACTACAAAGAAATCTAAATAAAAGTAGATTGAGGATACAGAATGCAATTGAACTGATTCATACAATATTCTATTATCTAACCTGTGGAGGTTGGCTTGCAATCTCAGCTATGCATAGTTTGGAGATAATTTCTGTATTCATCTCAAACATCTGGAAGTGCAGTCACACGCTGGATTCTGGACTAGAAGAACAAGTAATCTGATCTTTAAGGCAGTTCCTGTGTTGCTGTGACACTGAACTAGGTCTCAGGGACCCAGTACAATATGCTTAAGTAAATATAAATGATGCTGTCTCACCATGGCATCCTCCTATCATCCCAGACTGTTTAGATCAGTTACTACAATTATACTGAATAGTTCTAAGAAATAATAATAGGAGAAAGTACGAACATGGCTCACAATCACACAAACTGTGTGGATTTTCTTTTGGTGTAAAGCAATGTCATCTACTGTCTTCTTGAGGTGAGCCCAATTGGCAATTGGTCTTTGGTCAAATTGGGCTTTTAAACGCTATTCCCATTCCCATACTTTTTGCAAGTCTCTCTCAAAATCTGGGCACATTTCTAAAATCTTCACATCCTGTGTATGACCTCTCATGCTTCTGTGCTTGACAATCCTCCTTTTTATTTTTTTCCAGGTCACTTCTCAAAACTAGTTTTTTCCATGATGTCTTTTAACAAACATATCAATATATTTGGAAGAAACTACATGCATTGTTTTAATACTGTACCTTTGATCTGTGAACCTTATGCTTTGATTTACTGTAAGGAACTTAAACCTACTAACATATTGACAAATTTCAGTTCAAGTGAAAACTTAAAATTAATTATTTTATTCATTGAAATATTAGTCCTGAATTGCAACCAACTTCATTTTCATTGGGTAAAAATACACTGAATATCAGTAATTTTCTGATATATCAGATGATATTATTTTACTCCGGTCTTTAAATGTCATATTCCAAATAAGGTCTTGTATTTATTTAAGTGTTTCTGTGAAGGACTGCACATTATGTACTTATTGAACGATTAAGCTAGGAAGTATTTAGTGTGCAAAAGGAACCCTTAGGTACTATGTCGGATCCTGATTAAAAAGATTTACAGTGCTTGTGAAGTTACTCCAACTTCTTTGCTACATAAAAGTTATCTTGAAGGAGTGTAAACAAGACATAAAAGACTTAACAAAAAGTAATTTATCTTTATTTTCTTGTTTATTATAAAGAGAGCTCATATAAAGTCACTCTTAGAATTCAGGTAGATTAGTTATTATCATGTTTTCTATGAACCAAATTAATGTTAGTAATAAGCTTACTTTTTTTTTCAGTCATGAAAACGAAAAAATTATTTTCATCAGATGTGATTCAAATGCAAATTTCATACTTCTATGTAATCTGTTGACTGACTATCGTGAACCAAAGGATCCTGCTGTCTAACCTTGATTTAATTGTGTTCTCTGCATAAGCACTGACCTCACTTGGGTCATGAATCTCTGAATCAATGGAGCAAAAAGTACCACATTTGACCTTGCTATTAATGACAAAGCCTTAAAGAGGTCTGTATTGTACTCTTTTATGTAATGTATGTTTTTTTTCTTAGTTAGGCAGGTTTCATCTTCGAAAAATAAAAAAATAAATGTATAAGTGACAGTCTAGATCCTACCCTCTCCCTCCCCTTGAATCTACATGCTTAATCGAAAAAAAAAATGATCAATTTCATGTTTTAAAAGGTTGGTTGTGTAATATTAACTTAACTATACAATGCTGAAGGCTAATTGTGTTAAGGTGTACAGTTTTGGCTACAAAACTATAATGTAAAATATATCTAAATTTGCAGTAATATTTTTTAGGATGTTCAACTGTACTGCTGGAGTGGGGTTATATGCTTAATGTAATTATAAAATCGCAATTCTGTGCAACATATTCTAGGTGATGCTGCTTGTGCAGGGGCATTGGATTAATGTGCAAACTGATATTCTTCCAAATAATATCAGACATCCACTCTGATCACATAACTGAGAAGATGTGGATAATCCCTAGAAACAGGAGTATGTATCTCTACATCTGAGAATATATATCTCTAGAATATGAGTTCCTCACCATGAGTTTAAAGATTTATGTCAAGATTAAGAGGTAGAAAGGGAGGTCTGATATTTTATTGAGGTCAAGTGGGGTAAGCAGCCTTACAGCTTTTGAATCACTGAGAGAATCAGATAGATATTCCTTTCCTTTTGTAACAGTTGAATTTATTAGCATAATCTTTCACAGATACCCTAGATAGCAAAGGTCTTATCTCTGAGCATCCCATGGGCTTCCTGCTCGTCATGTCCTGAACTACAGCAATATTAGTAGTATTATTCTCCCAAGTCAAAATGAAAGACATTCCCCTAAACTTTCCTTCCTTGTCTCACAGTTTTTATTTATTAATACTATTGTAGCCTGATGATTTTATCATGCAAAGTAGTTATATTAAAATATTTGAACCAAAAATGGTAATAAAATACTTCTATTGCTATTTATTTCTGGGTTTTTTAGTCAGAGTAAGATGTTCTTTTACACCCCTACAGATCTTGAACTGCACTCTGAAATGAGCAGTCCTATTAGAGAGAAGATGCTGTCTCAGAATAAAATTGTTATGCCACATCAAAAGAATGCATAATTCTGATCAAATTAAAACCTACTGAGCTGAAAATGTGCTGCTAAGTGGCAAAAAAACAAGAAAGCTTTTTCCTCCCTTATTACTACAGAATTTTAGCTGTTACAAAGGGCTCTTTGTAAGCATAATACACAAAACCCCTCTCTGTTCCATCTTATCACTTTAGAAGAGTAGAAATGAGTAGAATTTTTTTTCCAGTAGTGATGGAGCAAGGTTCTATTTTGAGGATTTTACTTCATTGTAGAGGTCATGCTGGCATTTTTTAAAAGCTACTTCAGACATCTCCAAAAATTTTTCATTATGTTGTTTTCTGTTAGGGACTATAACATATACTCTTCAATTCTTTAAGCTAAAAACAGGCTGACATCAGTGCTCAAGAAATAAAATTATAGGCAAAAAATTTGTATTCTTATGGTAGTGCCCCAAAATATGCCCCCCCAAAGTGCTCTACATTTATCATCAGAAATGTAATCTGAAAGAAGTTTACTGCCATTCAGTTCTGCTTCTGCAAATACATGTCTTTATATTTTGATGCATTGTTTTGTTCTGTAAAAGTAGTTTGTTTATCTCTTGTTGTAAAATTCTTTTTAGCATTATTGTAATTTCCACTAACTACCTGCATCACTGAAATAGAAGTGATTTGTAATAACATTTTCACATTAAACTGTATGTAGTAATTGGACAATTGAGTTGTGTAAATGGGACATTATATTCATTGGAAACTTTATTTTTGAGCTAAGTTCGCAAATGACACTTAAACTCCTAAAAGCATCATTAAAAATTTACGGACAGTCTGGAACCCTAACATCATTTCCTACAAAACACATAATTGTTTTCTTTCATCTTCAACCTCTTATTTCTTTTATATATATATATATATATATATATATATACATGTAAGAGACTACTACTTCATCTATTCTTACAGAGAGGAAGAATTTTAAGTTTTCAGGACTGAACAGAATTGAGTAGAACTGAGTAACATTAAATTTGTGATATATATTTCACTAGGAGTAGAAGAATAAAGAAAACAGATTTTTTTTTTCAAATCTTCCAGTTCAATACTTGGAGATCACAAGCAAATATGCAATTTATTTCTATTTCTAGATACTAGATACATCACATTCATTCTTTGAACTAGTTAAACTTCTGTTAAAAAGCTCAGGATTATTTTGCCCTGTGATAGAAAATATTTGTCTTACATTTGGATTAAATAGCAAATACATTTTATTCTAAAATTTATAGCTCGTCCATCTTTACCTAACAATTTCTAGAAAATACCTAGCAAAAATGCATCAATCTGGTTGTAATTTTGAGCAAAGCTAACACAGCCAGTGAACAAGTGCAGCAAGTTCAAAATGGCTCAAGAAGGCACCTCTGTTTTCAATCCTAGTAGTGTACACTTCTTC
Organism: Crypturellus tataupa; assembly: GCA_034781795.1. Lineage (NCBI taxonomy): Eukaryota > Metazoa > Chordata > Aves > Tinamiformes > Tinamidae > Crypturellus > Crypturellus tataupa. The sequence continues at coordinate 182,593 of JAWLRI010000104.1, read as the reverse complement.
AGACATGGTCATGACACACCACAGAGCAAATTCCTCAGTAGCTGTTGGAGTCACCGCATCAGCTGTGTCCCAGGCATCAGACAGACCCTCTGATAGCAGATGCAGCTCTACAGATGCAAATCTCAGACTGCAGGACAAGCTTGGGACTTTGTGCAGAAGTGCAGCTCTCCTACACAAGTTTGTGCTGCTGTTGGCAAGTTCTGTCATCAGGTAAAGGGAGGAAGTCAGTAGGCTGCATAGTATCTGTGAAAATGACCAGGAACTAGACTATGTCCAGAGATGATGCAGCTCCAGGAGTCCCAACTCCTGCCAACAGTGGAGTTGCTGGAGGTCTCTGTGCTGTGTGAAATGGTACACTGTAATCGTAGAAGTCTGGAAACTGGTCACTTTTCTGGTTGTAAGCTGAAGCACAGGAAGTTTGATCTCCATATGAGGAAGAACTTCTTTCCTGTGAAGGTGACAGAGCCCTGGAACAGGCTGCCCATATTGGTTGTGGAGTCTCCTTCTCTGGAGATCTTCCAAACCTGTCTGGATGCCACCCTGTGCCACATGCTCTAGGTGCTCCTACTTATGCAGTGGAGTTGGACTAGATGATCTCTAGAGATCCCTTCCAAGCTCAGCCATTCTGTGATTCTGTGAGAAGAAAAGTTCTTACTCCTCCTGAAAACTTACAACTAAGGAAGAGGTTTAGAGCCCTCCAGGCAGAGCAGAACCTAACCATAGCTTCAAGAGAAGCAACTGGACCCATAGCCTCTGTGCCTTGTAAGATTTGACAAGTGATTGTTGTGGGTGACTCCCTGCTGCATGGGACTGCAGCCAATCTGCCTTCTTGTCTATAGAGGTTTGTTGCCTACCCGGGGCTCGAATACAAGATATCATGCAAAGACTGCCAAAGGTTTATCCATGCATAGGACTATTACCCTTTGCTGTTCTTCCATGTGGCTGCTAATGATGCCAAGGGCAAGTTGGAAACCATCAAACAGGCTTTCAGAGCTCTAGGGATGGTTGTCAGGGGTCTGGGAGAACAGGTAATCTTCTTCTCAATCCTGCAGCAAGGGGGAAGGATGGGAGGAGAAGTAGATGGATTTTTCAAATTAACCACTGTCTTTATCACTACTGTTTCCAAATAGGGGGTTAGTCTTTCTTGCACTCCTAGGAAACCTGCATGCTTGATTACCTCCCTAAAATACCTGTACACCAATACACACCACACGGAGAATAAATAGGAAAGAACTAAAGATCTCTGTGAAGTTGCATGGCCATGATATGACTGCAGTTGCATAGACATAGTGGGATAGCTTGTATGATTAAAATGCTGCCATGGATGGCTATATGATTTTTAGGAAAGCCAGGTTAGGAAGGTAAGGTATTGAAGTTGCTCTTTATGTGAAAAAGCAACAGGAATGCATTGAGCTCTGCCTAGGTGTTGATGAAGAGTGAGTTGAGAGCTTACGGGTAAGGACTGAAGGGCAGGCTAACATGGGTGACACTGTCATAGGTGTTTACTACAGGCCACTTCTGCAGGAAAGGGCAGTTGATGAGATCTGTCTTCTACTAACAGCTGGAAGTAGCCTCACAATCCTTGGTACAAAACCTTGGTCCTCATGGGGGACTTCAACCACTCTGATATCTACTGGAAAGGCAACATACCTAGGCAAAAACAGTCCAGGAGGTTCCTGCATTGATGATTACATTTTGACACAGGTGGTGGAGGACCCCACGAATAGAGGTGTGCTGCTGGACCTACTACTCACAAACACAGAAGGACAGGTTGGAGATATGAAGCCTGGGGACAGCTTTGGCTGCAGTGACCATGAGATGAGTCCAGTTAGGATCCTGTGAGGAGGAAGTTGGGCAATAATTAGGATCGCAATCCTGAACTTCTGGAGAGGAAACTTTGATACCTTCAGAACCTCTTGGAGCGCAGGAAGGAAGGAAGGAAGGAAGGAAGGAAGGAAGGAAGGAAGGAAGGAAGGAAGAAAGGGAGATCCAAGAAGACTGGTTAATATTCAAGTATCACTTCCTCTGAGCATAAATCATTGCACCCCAATGAGAAAGAAATCACTCAAAGAGGACAGGAGACTTGCATGGACGAGCAAGGAGCTCCTGGCAAAAATCAAATAGAGGAAGAAATTATACAGAATGTGGAAAAAGGGATGGGTCACTTGAGGGGAATATATAAATGTCATTTCAGAGTATGCAGGGATGTGATGAGACCCATTCATCCTAAGGCCCACTTGGAATTAAATCTGGCAAGGAATGTTAAGAATAACAAGAAAGGTTTGTTCAAATATATGAATAGCAAAGGAAGACCAGGGAAAATGTCAGACTGCTACTGAATGAGACGGATGCCCTGGTGACAAAGGATACAGAGAAGGCAAAGTTATTGAGTGTCTTCATTGCTTCAGTCTTTACTAAGCGTTTACTAAGACTTCCAACTCTCAGGAATCCCAGACTCTGAAGATAAGAGAGACAGTCTAGATAAAAGAAGACTTTCCCTTAGTTGAGGGGGATAGGGTTACAGATCATTTAGGCAAATCTGACACCCATAGATCCATGGGTCTAGATGGAATGTACAGGTGAATATTATTGCTAGGGCAATCTTCAACACTTTGAAAAGATATGGAGAACAAGAGAGGTGCCTGAAGACTGGAAGAAAGTAAATGTCACCCCAGTCTTTCAAAAGACCAAGACAAATTCACATTTTTTTCCTTGACTTCATCAAGGCTTTTGACATAACATCTTCATAGAAAAGCTCAGAAGTGTGGGTTAGATAATTTGACAGTAAAAATAACTGAGAACTGTCTGAATGGTAGAGCTCAGAAGGTTGTGATCAGTGGACAGAGGTTAGTTGGAGACCTATATCTGGTGGTGCCTCCCATGGACACCATAAGATCTCTTCACATAAACAGCTGCATTAATGGTTTTACCTCTTATCTGGCTGTTCTACATGGTTTGGTAGCATGAAAAACTACACAGGCAGAAGCAACTTACCCAGTAAGTCACTAGTCATGCAGAACCTGAAGAAAATTGATTTGCAGTCACTCTGGTGCTCCCAGCCACCTCCCCAACCTTATTATGCAGCATACTCCCATCTTTATTATAGTCATATTTCTATACTGTTCATTTTTTCCCCTGCTAAACTGATGAGAATCATGAATGTTAAATTATAGGTTACTTTTTTTTTTCTTTTTTTTTTTACTTGCTTCTGAGTATTTCAATGCTTACATTTTGATCTATTCATAAACTAAACAGTGACATAGAAGCTTCCTTGCTTTTCTGATTAATATAATAAATGAAAAATCAAAATGAAACTAAACCATAAAACCTATAATCCATGCATTCTGTAAGTCTCCTTTCCCAAAATATCAGTCCATTTATATATCCTTCTCCTCAGAGCATTAAAAGATACACAATTTTAAAGACCAAGAAAAAAAAAGATTTGCAAATTTAAGAGAAGTGAAAATCAACCCCACAGCGATTGCCTATGCAGTCCCAATTTTCAAAACTGCTGTTTATCTAAATAAATGTAAGACAGAAAGGGGAGGATCCATTCTGAGGGTTTTTCTGACTCAATCCTGCCCTTACATTCAGAAGTATAAATCTAGAGCAATTTCCATGTCAGCGACTATGGTTAGTCATAATAATCCATGGCTATTTCAGTAGTGAATCCAAGTTCTCAAGCAGATGACTTCCTCATGGGCCTGGAGGTCAGTTACAAGCTCCATGATGTGGGGTCATTTCCTGTAACCTTAGGAGAAGAAATGTTCCAGTCCTGCATTAGCTGTACAACCTTGCATGGTTTGAACTCTAACCTACTCTGCAGAGGCTAAATAAAGAACTTGAAAAACATCAGATGATTCAGCATTAATTTCCACAAACTACTTTATACTTCAAATTTACTGACTGTGTTTAATGTGTTTGTAAGGGAACCTGACCCTATGCTTCTCTTTGACATCTGTCCTGCAGCAGAACTGTTACAGCCCCATATTGCTCAATACGTCCTAGAACTCTGTTTAGAATTTATAGCACACTTAAGCAAAATTTTTAATCTTGGTAGATAAGTTATTGAAGAAAATGTCTGCTCTTCCTTCAGAATATAGAATTCAGTGTGATAATTTAAGGACTGTCTCTGTGAAATCCCTACATAATGTTGCAGGAAGAAAAACAGATAAGGTAATGATAAAATAATGATAAAAAAAAAGAGGCAAAGAAAAATAATAGCACAGGCGGGTTACTATGTGTTTTTGCTCTTTTTTCTCCCCCTACCAAATCTTTCCTTAGTCTTCTTATTCATAATTGCTCCAACAGATTTAAGGAACCAGTGCATATCTGACTGATGAACCACCATAGCTGTCAATGACAAATGCATTAGGGTAGCCCATATTATTATTATACTCTGAGTGCAACGCTGAGAGAAGAAAAAGATGCCTCATAGAGGTTAACTGAAATATTTGCACAATGAACTGCCTCTATAATCAATTTTGCTGCGTGTAAATCTACATAATATGAAATCCACTAATAAAAAAATCTTGCCTAACTTTTTCCTATTAGAATAATCCATCTAAGTCAGGCACCTGAATGAACTCAGGATGGGCTGGCACGCAGGATATAATATACAAGATCAAATAAATAGCCATAAGAAGGAGAAAATAGAATATTTCAGTTTCCTTATGTCTACTTCCAATTTCTTTATTTTTTTTTCAAATTAATAAGTTTTCCAAAATTAATATTTTATCACAATTAATTGTACTTTGTTAATTTCATCTTCTGGCCATGGTGATGGTAGAATCATTTTGCTGAAAAACATCTACTCAAAATAATGAGTAGGTAGAAATAATTACAGTATGACTGCTTTCCACTAAATCAGCCATTAAATTAAATGAGAGTTGATTAAATCATCAACTCCTGTTTATAATGACTTTGCTCTCTAAGCCTACCAGGATGTTCAGTTGCAAGAGCAACTGGCAACTCCTGAAAAAAAATGATTAAATGCCTAAATAATTTTAATATTAGAATAATGAATAACTCTTTGGGCAAGGTCTGTTCTAGCTTTGTACACTATTCAACAGAAATAGTCTTGCTTTATCTGATATATCTAGGCATTACTGTAATAATATAATCAATGTTGTATTATTATTGAGACACATCCATACTGGAGTGAAGGAGTACAAAGGTGATATGCACCTACACTATTTTTGTTCAGACATTTGAAATGGATACTCAACTAACTTGGTACTAATCAGAATTAGTGCCATAATGCAGTTCTGGTTTTCCTGCCATTTCCTGCACTGCTTCATAATGGGAGTATCTCTGTAAAGCTGGGTATATTACAAAAATTACAGGCAATCTCATTTTCTGTGCCAGTTGTTGCTTGTATCACTCCATCATCAATTTACTTAGAAGCAGTCTGGAAGTCTGAAAAGCAGTCTGAAAACTGAAAGCTGTTTCAAACTTCAAGGCCATGGCCTTTCAGGCATCTCACTGAAAGTCATTCAGCTTTACAACATACAACCTGTTCAATACCTTGTAAATTCAAAAAATACAGAAGTCCCATCCATTTTTTTTTGCCTTTAACTACAAATGCCAGATTCTAGTAAGGCCACATTAACTGCAGTCTTTGTAAGATCTGTAGTATGTTTATAGTTTTATGCAGCAGATCGATAGGATCTTTTCCTAAATTCTTAATTGTGTAGTCTAACTATATAAAGTATTGATTGGTACTTATATGATTCCCAACAATTTATGTGTGTACCACAGGTTGCTGAGATCTCAGCCAAATTAAATTACTTTCTGTCCAGCAGTCATTATACTCATCAGAAATTTATTTTTTTGCCATTTTCTCTCTACTGGTGACAAAAACACATCGTACTAAGAGATCTTATTCTCTTCTGAATCAATCAGCTAAACTAAATAAAACATCACTAATATATTCCATCAAGTGTGGCAGTATTTACCACACCATCTACTGAAGAATCATTTTTAGAATCTAAACATTCATCAAAAATGTATGTTGGTTATGCAGCTCATTTTACAGTTGTGAAGTCCATATAAACTTATAATTATTTCTGCTCTATAGGAAAGCCTATAGCAGAAGCTCTGAGAGGTGTAAATAGTTGCTCTTTTCTTAATGTCGGTAATACTTAGCATTTGCTAACTCCATTTTTCTATGATTACTAACTGTATATAATATTTGCAGAAGTTTTCATCTAGAATATTATTCTGTAATTTCCTAGTGTGGCTGCAAATATAGGGATGGAGGTTCTTGCTTCAGTTAATTCCTAGCTAAAAGTCAACTGCTGAAAACTTTTTGTAGATGAGAAGTTCAAATATAAGGACATTCCTATTTCTGGGAAGAAGAGTGGGAGCACAGAGAGCTATATGACCACATCTTTGCAAAAATAACTTTTTCACTGAAAGTTCTCAACTGTTTCATCTGTCATGTATTGAATGGGTTAGCTTATACACATTTTATTATACATTCAGACAATTTATGTTAAATTATGCCTGGTTTATGCTTTGAGGTGTAGAGGACATGTAGTTGAAAACTATGAACGCAAATAGTGTAGGTTGATATGCTTGGCAGAAAAGGTAGAGCTCTTGCTTCTAAAGGCATAGTCCTTCTGGGAATGCCCTCTCCACTGGAGTCTGAGATTGCTATCCATGCTTTATCCACCATGTCTTCTGCCCACCCTTCAACAAAATGGAGGATTAGATTTAAAATATCTTACTTATGAGAAGATCTGGAATTGATCAAAAAAGAAATCTCTTTTTTGGGCTGTCTGTAGAGAGGGAAAGGGTAAATCTGAAGTTTGATTATATTTAATCAATCTATGCAAGATCAAAATATATCTTCCAATCTTTCAAAGGCATTTACATTTCAAATTCATATTACTGATATTTTTGACTTTGGTCATCAGCCAAATTTGTGTCTTGATGGAACAAAAATAAAGGTCAATTTTATTTTTTTGCTTCCTCATAGTCAAAAAAAAATTGATAGCAAACTGATTGTGTATATTCTCTAGAGGAAATACATTCAGAATTCCCCAAAAAACTTAACAATACCTAAAAGAGTACAATTTGATGGATTTGTGTATCAATAACACTCACTTTCTTGAAATAAATTTACATGAATATTGTCACAAGTAATATTATAAAGTGTAGCTATAATACCAGACAGATCTTTTTTTTATATATACACAATTACTGAAGGAAGACAATTTAATTTACAAAGAGAACCCTAGACCTAAGGCAAAACAAATTAATGTCTGCCTTTCTGTCTGTCTGTCTTATGTAATACTGCAGCTTCTGTGACTGAAAGGTGATCAGAGCTATGAGTCTTACCTTTGATCTTAGCTATTTCTCAGACATTTAATTGCAGGTCTCCTGGAATTAGATTGCAATTTGATTATTCTTTTTCATTTCCCTCCATATCCATATAAGCAAAATGTCATATTTGAGTATCAGCAGCACCATTTTTAAATTTTATCTTTAAACATATTTAAAATATTTTCATTTTGCTACCTGCTGTTGGAATGTGATATAAGACTGTACCTCACAGTCTGATGAGTGCAAAGTTAAACATTTCAGAAAGCATTTTTTATGCTCTCCCATTCATCAAACAACTCTCCCCTAAGGTTCACTCAGGGACCATTCCTGCTGTTAGATTTTTTTAGAGATTCATTTCAGACCTACAGTTTGTCTTTTCTTTGATGGGGTTTTCCAAGTCCAAGTGATGTAAGGTTAATATGATTCATTAGAAGCTTAAAATATTTTTAAAGGGAAGTCCATAGAAGAAATCATTAGTATTTTTCAAAAACTGTGAAAATCTGGAAATCTTTCCATTTTAATTTTACAGTACATATTAATTATCCATCTAATATGCTTAGAGACCTCAGAAGAGGCTAGAGCTACACTGCAAACTTAGGTGAAGATAAAGTTAGCCTCTTCAATTCATAGTTAACCACAATAAGTTTTATCTTAGTTATTGACACTGTGATCTTGCTATGGTTAAAGGAAAACAATAGGCACTTCAGGGCATGAGTCCTCCCAACTTAATGAGGACATCTGAAATAGGATGACTGAATCACACATTTCAGGTGCAAACTTTTATATATTGTTTAGAAAAAAGCACCTAGGGTGACTATCTAAGGTATGAATTTCTACACTGCTGACATCTCTAATGAAGTGAGATGAATCCATCCCAAGCTAATAGTTGGTCCTTGCAGACAAAGTGCAGGACAGGCAGTAAAGGCATGGAGCAGCACGGTGGTTTACCTGGTCAATGGGGAGGTTGAGCCAAAAACTGAAGGGAAAGCAAGCTTTGTTGACCATCTGTTTAACTCCCTCTTAGCCAGTCTACTCCCAGTTTATTCCACATGTGCTAGGTGTTTCTCATTTCTTGCCAGTGCTGGGAAATACTTCACTTTTCAAGATGGTGCTTATAATGGATAGTGACTAGAACTATCAAACAAACCAATGATCATGATTTATTTCTTATTCTTTATACTGCAAGAATCTTGACTTACAGATATGAAGATGTAATTTCTCTTGCTATTTTTCACTCTTGTCTTGGATTTTAGAAAAGACTTTAATTTGTCTAAGGAAGAAATTCATATTGTCTCAAGAATATGAGGTTACAGTTTTGTAAATTGTTTGTTTGCTTGCTTATGGCTAATCTTCCCATCTTTGCCTTGTAATATGGCACTGTGCTCCCCAAAGCCTCCTCTTTATGGTTTATAGTTACTCCCAGTGCATATAAGGTAAATATTAATTGCCTTTCCAAAGAATCCTTAAATATCTCCTCTTCAGAGCACTTGATATTTGATTATAAGTTTTTTGTCTTGGTTTAGATAGAAAATTAATGTGGAATATATCTGAATGTTTAGTGTTTAAAAGAAATCTAATTATAGTTGGATATATTTAATTCCTAATACTTGTAAGCTGTATTGAGATGAATTACATTGTGACTTTAGTTATAGCTCTGAAATTCTTTTAAAAATACATCATAAACTGATCTGTAGCTATCTTTAATTCCACACATTATAGAAAATGAAAATATTTGTCTTGAAGTGAAATGTTAAAAAAATGAAGATGGGAAGAAAAACAGAATGGAAAAAATGCACTCTCTAAAATACTGCTTTCTAATTTAAATTCTAGTGAGATTTGAATCAGGTCAGTAGAATATTGTATGTTGAAAAATATTTTTAACACATTATTTTAATAAAATTACTTTAAAAAAAAACACCCAGAAGGCACTTTCAATTACCTCTCTTAAAACTGCTTATATTTGTTTGTTTAAAAAATATCTGATAGTCATTGATAATAAAATAATATTGTAGAATATATTACATCCGATCTTTAATGTTAACAAATAATTACTAAAAAAAAAGCTTTTTGATCTTTTTTTTTTTTAAATCATTTTGCCACTGTCCAAAATTAACTAAAGATTCAAGCCTTGCAATCATTTTCAGTTCTTTGGGAGAGGGGGAATATATTGCATGTGTTGGAGAAAATGCATTAAGAAAGTGAAGATAGGGAAGGAAAGGTCACAGAATCACAAAGCAGTTGAGGCAGGAAGGGACCTTTAGAGACCATCCAGTCCTGCTCAAACATGGACACCTAGATCATATTGCCCAGCACCCTGTCCAGACACCTTCTGAATATCTCCAAGGATTAAGACTCTACAGCCTCTCTGGGCTGAGCAACCTGTTCCAGGACTCAGTCCTCCTCTCAGTAAGGAAGTTTTTCCTCATGTTCAGATGGAGTTTCTTGTGTTTCAGCTTGTCCCTTGTCCTTTCACTGGGCACCACTGAGAAGAGTCTGGCCCAGTCCTCTCAGGACCCTCCTTTCAGTTCCTTCATGTTGTTAAGATCAGCCTTCTGTTCTCCAGCCTGAAGGGTCCCTACTCTCTCAGCCATTTCTCACAGCAGAGATGCTCCAGTCCTTTGTCATCTTAGTACCACTCTGCTGGACTCACTCCAGTAGCTCCATGACTTTCCTGTGCTGTAAAGTCCTATGTTGTAAATTCAGATCTGAGTAGACAGGGAGGATCACCTCCTTTGACCTGCTGGCTATGTTCTTCCTAGTGCAAACCAGGACACCATTGGTCATCTCAGCCACAAGGGCATATTGCTGGTTCATGGTCAAGCTGTTGTTCACCAGGACTCCCAGGTCCTTCTCCACAGAGCTGCTTTCCGATCAGTTGGCCCCTAGCCTGTCCTGGGGCACGGAGTTATTCCTCCTTAGGTGCAGAACTCTGCACTTGCACTTGAACTTCATGAGTTTCCTCTCTGCACTTTTCTCTAGCCTATCAAAATCCCTTTGGGAGATCAGTCATTTCTCCCTGGTCCTCTCATGGCTTTCCATCTCTGTAATGGAATGGAATGGATATGTTAATCTCTGTTATGGAATCTGATAGGATTCCCAAATGATAGTTTTCCTCAGCTAGGACCAAAAGATCGTGCAGGTACCAGCCACTGCACAGAGCCAGTGAAAAGCTACTTTATTTTAATTTGCCCATTTTTGTGTTTACACTAGCATCAAGGACTGATCAGAGACTCAAGAGTTTCTGCATCATGAGGAGGTTTTTTTTTGTTTTTGCTGGAACACCTAGACACGTGTGACACCCTGATGGCAGCAATTACAGGAGTCGTGCATTGCCTCTTAGAGACGAGATGATGGGAGAGGGATAAATCATGTAGACCAGGTAAAATGCTAAATTATTGACATTATCTTATTTCCAGGTAGAAACTTACCAAGTGGCAACCAAAAGGGGCCATCGAGTCTAGGATTCTGCAAAGAAACCTTATAACCTCCTGGAGACTTTCCTGGTAGGAAAGGATGTCCTGTTCACTACAGCAGCAGCTTATACTGCAGGAACCTGCATATAAATACTTATTCATTCCCCATCTACTTGCATCATTCTCCGAAGGCCATTAATATAATCTGTCACTCATATCTATATTAATAATGCTCTGTAAATACAAATGGGAAAATTCAATTTTAGAATGGCAATAGGACCTTTAATAGAGCATATTTTTAGAAGGTTATTGCACATCTTAAGTGGTTAATGTCACACTGCCTTCAACTTCCCAGCTCATAACAGCACTAGAGTTATGCTGTAATTATGTAGAACTGTTCTGTGAGGCATTTCTTTCCAGTTCACGATACCTCCGCTCGCAGGCAACCTCTTAAGGCATCAAGTTTCTTGGATGAGTGTCTCCTCAACCAGACAGGTCTTGCGAAGTGCGGAAAACGACACGAGGAGTTTCGGCTCCGGAGTACCACGCTGCCTAGCAACGTTCACACTGACCTCAGTCGAGTTGCTATGGTGACACTCTAGTGCCAGTGTCATAGGAAAGAGGATTTGAAACCATTCTCTCCCGAGAAATAAACTTCTGGTAATGCTGACCTCAAGAAAGGGATAATTTTATTGTTGTCATCAAGGGATATACATTTTAGAGGAAAAAAACTAAATTTAAAGTTAAAAGTTCTAAGACAAATTCCGATTCGAGAGTATTCCCATTCTACTGCAGGTCACATACAGGGAGATCTCTTGTGGGGCTAACTGCCCTGATGTGTCTTGGCCATGTGCTGTGGGGCCTCAAGGTGTCCCCGCCCACTTGTTGTGTGATACATTTTGTTTCTATAGGTTAGAGTGCTCACTAGCACTGCTTTTGACTGGCACTTGGTGAGTTATAACCTCTTGACAAAAATGACAGACTCCAGCTATGCAAATTTTTTATTTAAAAGTATCTCTTTCAAGAGCAATCCTCAGTCACCCTCTTCATTGCCAGGGGTTACCCAAGCCTAGCACTAGGCCTTAATGTGGACATCACATGAGTCCTAGCTGAGTCTGTGGCTGAGTGTCTGTAACAAGTTCTCAGGGAGGATTTCTTCCTGTAGCCCACCCCTTCCTTGATCATCCTCTTTGCAGCTCCAATCCAACAGGAACCCTAGGACTGTCTGTCTTCTATTTCTACTCCTAATTCTAACATAAATGGAAGAAACTGCCCAATAAAAGGTTTGACTGCAGGAAGTGTTCTGTCTTCAGAAGTCTCTCGACAGGGCTGTTGCTGGTTGATTGGTACTAAGGCTCAGCTGTGTTCAAGACCTAGGATTAAGTTTATAGGAAGGATTACACTGATGGATGAAGCATATGGTAATAGTAGTAGCAGGGCTTATTCTCAGCCTTACTCTTGAGAAAGTTCCCAGGAATGATTTATTTATGTATTTCCCTCCTCTCTTTGGCAACTCCAGTCTCTGGAGACCTAGACTTTTTTGCCATCTAACCCTAGTATTAACCCTAGATTTAATCTCTGACTGAGCCTTAGCCCAACCCCTCCTGCCATGTCCCTGTTGTACTAGGTTTTAGGCAGAAAGATATCTGCACCCTGTGTATTCAGGGTGTTCATATTTTTAATGGTGGATATTTCACCAAGCCAATTTATTGACTATCAAATATCTCTGATCATGTCTGTAATCTCTGTGATATAAGAAGGCAACTTTTGGTGAATTTTCCTAGTGTAGGAATAATAAAGTACATAAAATACCTTACAATAGTAGCTTCACAGAGCTACATAAACATAAATAAACTCATGTCTGTCATGCTGTTTTTCCATTTCACAATTATATCTTGATTAATCTGACCAACACTTTAGTAACCCACATGCCTACTTGGAAGATAATGAGTGTAGTCAGAGCCATAATTAGGGCAGAACGTGAGGGCACTGTAACTCTGCCACCCTTCTGGTAGCGGCTGTTTTATGGGAGCTGATATGTTCAAGTTGCTGCAGCTGCTGTTGCTAATATTGCATCTGCAAGCAGGGCGCTAGGACTGTGATGGCAGGCAAAGCAGGCAATGGCTGCAGCGGCTGGTCCA
>JAWLRI010000104.1:140997-169610 GCA_034781795.1 Crypturellus tataupa | reverse complement strand
CTAATATTGCATCTGCAAGCAGGGCGCTAGGACTGTGATGGCAGGCAAAGCAGGCAATGGCTGCAGCGGCTGGTCCAAGTGTGAGACGACAGGAAGCAACTGGTCGTGGAGGAGGAAGTCCAAGATGAAAGGCGTTTGAGAGCATGCGTAGGAGATAGGATTTGTGAGTGGCATGGACATACACTGGTCGCACTGAGGTCCTGGGCAGTTGCACAAGGCTTCTCTTTCCCCTTACACGAAAGTGCTGCGTCCAAATGTATTTGTTTCCCATCTACACTAGGTTTTTGTATTATTTCTTGATTAGGAGATAATATTTTTAAACATTTGGTAATTTTTTCTTTTCACCTTTCGCATTCTTTTTTGTGTGTTTGATTGATTGATTTATGTTGATGTAATAGCTAACATATCTCCGTTTTTGATAACAACAAGCTATTTCTGCATATACAGGTAGCTTAATCATTTTCTTTACCCTGAAAGTAAAGCAGTGTATTCAGTAAAGCAGAGTGCTTCTACTTACACACAAATGTCTTGCGTCCACTGTATATTTCAGGAAAGGTACCAGTGAGCATAACTTAAAGAAACAGTCACTGGATAGGCACATATACTGAGTTAAAATATATGAATATATGCCATAAGGAAACATACAGGAAAAGAGTAGTTAAAAAAAAAAGGAAAAAAAAAAAAAGAAAAAGAAAGAAAAAGAAAGAAAAAAAGGCAAACTAGCTGAAAGCAAAAGGTAAAAAATTCTGGAGAAGAGAGAACTAATTTCAGAAAGAAAAGTGTGAAAAGACAGTGAAGTGGAATAGAGTGTACAGTGACCATGTAGCAAAGGAGCAAGGAAACAGAGAAAATAGATGGTTGACAGAATAGGCTAACTACAGAAGAATGAGTCAAACACTGAAAAATAAAAAAAGCAAGAGCAATAGGAATGGTGAAGACACTGTAAGGAGGAACATATTTAAGAGAGAAAAAGATATATAAAAAATATAGAATTTGATTATTATATTACCAAATACAACTTTCATTTGACTTGGACATTTGCATGGCTGTCCTTGACAGATGTGCATAAAAGCTGGCCTTGGTTTAATTTTTATTCATCAAAAATTACAGTTCTTATTTAGCAGTTCTTTGGTTAGATTCATTACTTTTGTCGCAATGTTGTAAGAGAAATTCTGGCTTGCAACTGTTTAGAACCAATGCTGCAATAATCCATTAAGTTTATGCTTGCCATGTAAAGGATTTCAGTGCCTAATATCAGTTCTACCGTAGTAACTCTATGACACTTTGTTTCCTGAAAAAGATCTCTGAGACAAGGATATATTTCTTAGTCATTGATTTCCTCTGACATTTAAAATATTAGTGAACACAAAAAATATTAACACTGTTGTTCTCCAAGGCCCTGAGAAGTCGCAGTGTAGTTTCAGTAGAGGTAATAGTATCAAAAAGGCAGTCATTTCCAAAAGCCTGTGCCGCAAAACCGCAGATCGCAGCCATGGTAAATTGTAATATACTGCTAACTCTGACAATATCATCACCTTTTGTTGAAGTCGCTAAGACCAGCAAAGGCATCTTAACCATGCATGTTTAAAATAACAATCTTAGACCTTTTTCGCTTATCCTAATGTATTAGTGTTATGTTGTAATACATGTCGGTGTGAAAACTGACTTCCACTCAACCTCAGTGAATACTTAAAATATGAAATATTTACAGCTGCAGAAACCTGCTTATTGTTCCATATGAAAGCTAATTATATGAATCTTACTTCTTTATGTTTTATGTTAGAGTTTTGGATGTTGAGACAGATTTCCATCCAAGATTCCATTCCAAGATTGGAATCAAGTTTTGGAGAGGTGTATTTGATCATATAATGGGAACTTGGTTGCACACAGCTTATTCTGTATGCAGATTTTTACCAATACATTGATGGCCCCACATTTATGGCAGTGCCAATGTTCCTTCTATCATTGTTAGCCCTTGCTCGTACAAATATTTTCCTGTGTGATCTTATGCCTTGTTTCCAAAGGACAAAACCCATCCTTTAACTGCCTGCTCTTACATTCTGTAACCGCCATTCATATATCAGTTACCCATACTGGGCAATGAGCACAAATTGTATGACATAACAACCCCAGCACAATCAGCAAAAGGACAAATGATGAACTGACCTTGAACACTACAGCCCTTGAACACTCTCTGATTTTCTTTTTCTGTAAAGTGGGTATTTTATGGAGGGGGCAAGAGGTTGAGCCTGGGGTGTGCGCTGATACCACAGCCATGCAGGGCTGCCCCCGCTTGGGAAGCCCCACCGGACTCCAAGAGATGCTGTTCTGGCCACTTTGTGCCATCAGTCTTGATTGCAAATGAACATGGACTGTCCCATGCTCTCTCGTACCTTATTCTCCACCTGGAGCAAGACTGTTGAACCCTAAAGTGTTTGGCTCTCCCTTACCTTTACAGATCCAGATGAAGCCAGAAGCTGAGCTAGTGCTTATGACACCTTCACGAGACAATATTTCAGGCCTCTAGCAACCTCATGCACTACTTGCATTTCTTCACTCTGATGATAACTCACTTTTTGTGAAATCTTAATTAAGATTACTATAAAAATGTACAAATGAGAAGAAAATATTTAAAACAGAATTCATCATTAAAACTAATGACATAGAGACTTGAGAAAATTTAATAAAATTATATAATAGCAATATCAATTCTCTAGATACGTTATGTATCTAACTTCAGAAGATGTTTAGAAATTCCTTAAATTTACTTAAATCAATTTAAATTGAAGTGATTTTTTTCTATATGAAAAGAGAAGATTTTTTTTTGAAGATTGTTGTATAGTAAAATAGTTGATGCACAAACATACACTTCATTTTGTGGACAGATTACTGAAATAGATTAGTAAATGTGGCATCAGAAATCAAATCATTTTTTCATTGATCTGATAAATCTCTTTCTTTTTAGAGTCAATATTTAAATAAAACTAAATTCCTTTAGTTAAAAAACTTTGTATTTTAATAATCAGTATCTTTCTTACAACTGTGCCCATTGCACATTTTAAGGCCAGTCTAAGATTTTAATGAGTTACTCTAAGATTGGAGAAATTTTGTTGTGAGTTGTATCCATAAAACTAGTTCAGACAACTACATTTTGCAACAAGATTCTACAGACTGTATATAATACTCATCTAAAATACTTTGCATTTGTATGTAGTTTAGAAACCTCTGGGAAGCAGTTAAGTGCTTTCTGTTGGCTGATGAGGACTATTCTGGCAGTTTCTACAGTGAAAAACAGCCAGTTGAGTTAAATTCTGCACAGTTCTGGGCTGCTGTAGCAAGATTGTTTCCTTTTCATGAGCTGGTTTGTTCAAAGCTATTATCACACGCATTTTTTCTCTACCCTGTGGCTTGCAGATTATCACACTTTTCACAAGGTAGGGAAAAAAAGGGGGAAAAGAAAGGAAAAAAAACAGAGAAAAAAAGAGAAGTAGAAAATGAAAAAAAAAAGAAAAAAAGGGAAGGGAAGAACAGGGCAGGAAAGGTAAGGGGGAATCTGTGTGTCCTCCTGAGAATGTAAAGCACTGTGGGCAGTGAAAGCATGGGAAGAGTCAGCATAGAGAAGGTTAGAGCTAATCTCTTCTGTTGTCTTTATATGTTTCATTAACAAATGTTAATATTAATAAAATATAAAATTCAAGAAGTGAATAAATCAGGCCTTAACTTATCATGTGGTCTGTGCTTTTAAGTTGGGAGCAATGTCTGAATTACTGCTTTTGGACTTCTCCAAAGCAAGCTTTTGAGTGGTGAAAATGAAGAGAACCTGACATGGGTGATGGAAGAGCAATAGTAAATTTATTGAAAGTTATAAAGCAGCTGCAAACCTTGGCTTCAGGTCTGTAAAAACAGCACAAACCATTCCAGCAACAGATGGTCCAGAGGATTGCATTTATTCACCTGCTAATCTCTGAAAAAGAAGGATGTCATAAGAATACAAGAACAATTGTACTGGGTCAAAGAGCCTGTTAACTCTGTATCCTGTCTGTGACTTTGGCCAATACTATCTCAGAAGAAAAGCACTTCTAGCAGAAAGAGCCATTTCTTGGTAACTTAAACTTTGGCTGTGTTTGCAGCAGTAATTTGCATTTGGACTGGTTTGAATTTTTGCTGTCATTTCCATCTAACATCTAAACCAGTCCAATTCTTAAAGTAGTTCTTGAGCAGAAAACAAAACAAAACAAGACAAACTATTCCATTGCAAAATGGAAGTCTTTATGCTGACTCCCCTTCTGCACCTGTGGAGATGAACTTGTGACCCTCAGATTTACATAGATGACCATCTGAGATAAATCTGTGAGACTCCAGTTGTCATGAAATACTGTCCCTGCTGTGAGAAGCTGCAAATTCACCCACCTTGGCCACTCCATCTAGGCAACTTCCCCTGAACTTTGCACCTCACAGACAAGAATGCAAATCTGGCAAAGTCTATACATTTGTACTTGAATCATACTCAGCTAAGGGTGAGCTGACATAATTTCAGCTGGACTGATTCTGTAAGTGCCACTTTACAAGAATAAGAGACATAGATTCAGATGTGTAAGCTCCCATTCAGCAAAGCATTTAAGGACAAGTTGAACTCCTGTTAACTTACATAAGAAATAAGTGTGTATTTAAGAGTACTGCTGAGCAAGAGATATCATTAACTTGTATTGTACTTCCAGACTTTTTGGAGAGGGCATCCATTGGCATGAATAGGAATAGCAATGTGGGTTGAGTCTACACTGAATAGTTTTGCTCACCAGTATCAAAAATTTGTAAAATAATCTGTTCCTCTTCACAGTGACTCTTAGACTTCCACCATGATTCTGTAAAGTCAGCCATGTGAAGCACCATATCTCTATGGCAACCTACCTCATAATCATAGAAGCGAACGCTCTTCAACATTTTTTTTTATCACAAAATGCTTTGTGTTATGTTATTCTGGTTTATTTTGCAGGTGTCTCTTCAAACAGCAGTTGTTAGCAAAGGCCCTATATGTCTTAGCCTGTGCCTTTGAGCCCCAGAATATTCTGCAGCCTTGCTAAACTACAGCCTAAAAGGGTAATAGCAGTGGAGCGATAAAATTCCCAAAGCTATGCTTTTTTCATAATTTCAGTGCCAACGGCTGAACATAAAACTTATAGAAAGATTATGTGTACACAATAGTAACAGCTGCTCAAAATATGATGTATAAGTGGTGTCAATACATGCTCAGTATTTCAGATAATACATAAGGAAAAAGACATTGAATCTAAGAAAATTGCATCCCTCCCTAATGATAAAAAAAAAGACTGTAAGAATGAATTTAATAATATTCTAGACATGCGAAATAAATGAGGTATCAATCAGATATGTTAAATTACAGAGTGAGTTTGCTGCATTGCATTATGTAGTTGTGACTCTGAAAAAAATTTAAATGAGAAGTATAAAGTTTGTGTGTTTAAGGGTTATAACCTTGGAAATCCCAAAATTATTAAAAATTTTTTTTTATGTCTTAAATAATAATTAATTAGATAATTTGGGCAAGCTTTTTTTTTCTCCCCAATCATTCTCCAGTACAATATCCAATCCTAAAAACAACAGTTATCAAACTGGCAAGCCATGTAGGAGGTTAGTGATTAACATCGAATTAATATAAGTAACCAGACCACAGTTTGCTTACCCACTGTGAGAAACACCAGTATCACATGACGGAGGATTTGACTGCTACTGCATGCTCAGCATGATGTAGAGACATTATTAGTTCAGATTTTAGTGCAAAGCCATCTTGCTAACATTTTATTGGATGTTAGCAAAATTCTTCATAAAATTTTGATCCAATGTTCCAAATTTGATTAGAAAATGATAAAAGCTTACAGTGCATAAAATGCTTTAGCAGGAGCTGTGTTATTTCATGTTAAGTCAAAGAATAGATAAACTTATACACAGTAGCTATTGAAAAAGAAATGGGAAAGAGCTCAAGTATTCTGTAGTTGAGGTCTTCACAGAGGTATCCTTCTGCTGCAGGACCAAAGGGGCAGGGAGCTGCCTACAGGGACCAGGAAGCAACCCAGGGAGCTCAGGTGGGCTCACAGCGGGGCCAGATGCCATGTACATCTTTCCTGTCACTCACAAGTCAAAGAAATTGTTCTGCTGGTCCTTGTTTGTGGGCCATTAGTTATGCATCCTTCTCCTGTTTGATACAGCAGGGCAAAGATCCCATGATGAACTCGATGGTAAACAGTTTCAAAATGCAGGGCAAAATGCCAGGCATTTGTGGGTAATACTTTACAACCACCAGGAAAACATAGTATGAATTATAATGAATAGCTTTTCTCAGTATGGGAGCTAAACAAGAAGGGGAGCTTGGCACAACACTGCACGTGTTGTTAAATTAGTAATAATTCATTTTATTTCAAAAAGCGAACATAGGGTGAGACCAACAATTAAAAGGCAAGTTCCTTTAAATGCAGGGCTCGGTTACCCACTTAAGCTGTATGAGAGAATGAGAGAATCCTGGCCTGGATAGAAGAGGGAGGAAAAAAAAAAAAAAGACAGCTGCTGCTGCTATGCTACTGAGAGCATTTCTAATTCCCTTAAATCAGTTTTAACCCAAATGGTAGTATGATCCTCATCCTGCAGTCAAAATATTCGAAGCCGTACAGAAGACAATATGAATTACTGATTTATCAAAGGTTGAGACCATGGATGTCAAATTAGTTCATTTTTGTAAATGGTCCGTCAGTATCACTGTCAGTTCCTACAGCATCAGGATTGCCAGCAGGTTTATCTATCACTCTTCCTTGAAAAAAACCTGAGCAAATTACAAAGCGGATTGATGCTCTCACCCTTACGCCCAGCCCAACCCAAACAGCTGTCTGGCTGTCTGCCTCACAGCAGAACTTAGCTTTTCTTCCTCACAATGAACTCTCATCGCCCAGGTTGAATCATTGCAAACAGCTGCTGTATAGCTGTGACTACCTTTTTTTTTTTTTTTTTTTTAATTTTTGGAAGTTGCCAGTTTAACATGCTAATCAGCATGTTAATCCTTCCTTCTCCTGCGTCACCACATCCTGAACATTACCTTCTCTCGTGAGGAGATCAAACAAATGTCTTTAAAAAACTTTGTCAATAGTTCTGTGCTGTCCTCTTGATCCAAACTTCTTTTAGTGACTTTCAGAGATTATAAGAAGACCTTATACTTTCACTTTAACTGAACTGTTTGGATGAGATTCAATTTGCTATTAAAATACTGAAAAGCGGCTGTAAGCAGACAGGTGGCTGCACATAAACTAGGTGTCTGCACTCCCACAGTACAAGATGGAATATCAAACAGTCAGTGCAGCTTAGAGGTGGTTGAGTTTACCCTAAAACTTAACCCCTTAGGGGTTCCTAAAGTAGATATCCTATGGTGAGTCAGATTAAATGCTCTCTCAGAGAAAAGGCTGAAGAGACCTATAGCCCAATATTTAATCACTATCACTATTATTTGCTGTGCCTGAAGGGAATCATGACAGGGTGTAAATTCTCCTGTTATAGTCAAATTCTCCAAGAGGGGCTATATTAAGTACATATCGACCCTTGGGAGATTTTGCCAGTTTCAGTCCTGGTGGAGGATTTGATCAAGGTATCCTCCTCAGTTCAGGCTAATGGATTATGCCATCTCTCAGATTAATGCATGTTATATAATATGCCTTTGCAATGGCTAGCGGGACTCAGCCAACTCAATGCTCAGTTGACTCTAGACAAAGACTTTTTTGCTATGTCAATGCAAAACAGATGCAATGCTTTGCCTGGTCACAGACAGGTCTTGACTATTTTAAATGTATCTATTTTAAGTGAATCACATTGTTTTGACCAAAAAAACATGTAAAATTCTCTCAACTGCTCTGTTAGTTCAAGTTCATGCTATAGTCATATATTTTAGTCCCTATAAAATATAGAATAGAAGAGCAATGAAAGTAACTTTGACTAATGATTAGGCAGGATAGCAAACATGTCTGAGGGAGTAATAATATGTTTGGAGTAGGTGATGCCTAACCATGGCTTACTGGAACTAGGGCATAGTGACAGATACTGTATTCTGAAACTGAGCAGTGGTTCGTGATTATCTATACCTACTTTTTTAAAGATGTGTGCTGTATATGGGTATTGCTGGTTTCCAAAATCTTTCAATTCTTTTCCAAAACAATATTTTTGATAAAAATAACAACTCATTCTGAAGTCAGTGTGTCCTCATTTATTTTGATATTTTCCCTCAGTGTAGATTCAAATAATAGAAACATTGAAACACTCAGAAGCAAGTTCTTGCCTTCTTGCACCTGTCTGGTACTTGTTCAGTACAATCTATTACATAGGAATGTTTCACTAACCACAGCTTAGTGGTTAGTGTGGTTAGTGCGGTTAGTGACAGCTTAAGTCAAGGAAGGACTTCTAGTCTGACCTATATGTCATTGTAAGTCATTAAGTCTCAAACACCACTTTTGTGAAGACTTAAAATAAGACTGCAATCCTTATGACAGCAAAGTGTAACACTAGTAAACGAAAACAATACATAGGATGCTTTTAATCTGGGATTCCTTAAAACAGCAGTAATTATGCTTTGGAAATCACAGATGAAGCATACAGGAAAAGTACCAAATATCTCAGATCCAAGGAAGGAATTTTCCCAACCCCCAAACCTAACAATTAGTATAAGCCTAATTGGTGAGCAAGGCTCAGCAATCACATTTTTAACAAAGAAAGAGTTTAATAAATATTATTTCACTGCAGCTAATCTGCACACGCATTCTCATACATTAGACACAGATGCTCTTCAAGAAGAGGATCTTCTACAAAAAATCTGATGTTGTTTCAAAGACTAAATGTGGCAAATTCATTTTCCCATTCTTACTTAACTTTTCAAGTCTAAATTCTCTGTCTTATCTCCCTCCTGCTGTATTTTGTCATGTCCTTATTAATAAAGTTAAAAAATCTTCTATTATCTATGTGGAAATACTTACAGAATGAGATTCAAGCTGTTTCTCAACCTTATTTTCAAAAAGCTATATAAAATTGTGCTCTTACTCCTTCATTAGTTTCATGGCCCTCCTCTGAATTCACTCACATATTTTTATGTTACTTGAAATGTGAACATTACACTCTTCAATTTGAACAGCTTTTCTTTACATGTGTGAAGAAGGAAAATAAGGAGGTGGTAAACTCAAAATTCATTTTTCTAAACCTAATTTACTGAAAATATATCATGGATTATACGTAAAATATATACTGCAGAACTGTGCAAAATAATCCCCAGAAGAATATAGCTCTGCTATAAGCACTTTCAGTCCAATCCACAGCTTCACTAACACTGCACACAGCTTTTCTCGAAATTGTTGCTTTCCAAAATCAAGTCTTTTAAAATTTGTAGGTGTAATATGTGTGCTTAGTTTTTAGATATATTATCTCACATTTGAACCACAATGCCTTTTAGCATGGTCACTATTTAGAAAATTGCATAACAGTGCAATCTGCTTCGTTGCCTAGCCATTTCCAGATAACTGCTAGCAATCTACTGTTTCTGTCTACTATTGAGTAAATATTTGCTGTAATAATATGATGATCTATTTCTTCTGGGATTCCCCTGTTGTCATTGGAGACTATCACTATGTACTGCTATCGTTGTTTCTCTCTGAGTACAAATTTGTACCTACCTACACTGAGTTTCATCTGTCCATTTATTGTCTACTCATTCAGCATTTGAAACACTTTCTGCAGCAACTTGGTTGGCTTTCGTTTTGACTACCCCAAGCACTTTCTAACTTCCACAAGCTTCATCAGCTCAGTTTTCATCCTCTTTTCCTGATCATTCATGACAATGTTGAACAGCACAGGTTTCCACTTGGATACCTCTGTCTCTCCACTGTCATAGAATCATAGAATCATGGTTAGAAAAGACCTTCAAGATCATCGAGTCCAACTGTACATTCTTCAACACCATGCCTGTTAAACTGTATCCCTAAGTAAGTGTCTCATCTGCATGTTTCTTGAGTGCTCCTAGAGATGGTGACTCCACCACTTTCTTGGGCAGCCTGTTCCAATGCTTGACTACAGCTGCCTCCTATTCTATTTGTCCATATGCTCCATTATTTTAATCAGTGTTTAATCCTCAAGGACCATTCTTTCAATGTCACAATAGCTAAGTTGTTAAAGAGACTTTCGTTAAAGCACAATTAAACCATTTCAGATATCCATGTATATTATATCAGCCAGATATTCATATTCATCTAACCATCCAATTAAGAGCCTTGTAAGTCTGTGAAATGTGACTTAACTCTGTAAAAGCCCTCCTAAATTTTGCACATTATATAATATTTGCTTGTAAATGTGTCTATTTGTTTTAGTCTTTATTATGATTTTTACAGTACAGACTGGAATTCTACTCTATTAATAAACTGTTATTACTGATACCTAGGACTTCTTCCAAGTTTTTGGCTGCTAGGTACCTCTTTCATCATCAAAATGAGGTACATGAATTTCTTTGCTAAAAAAGTTATCATCTACTTTTAGAAGCTCAAAGAAAATTTTGCAAATGCTCCCCTCAATGAAATCATCCATGAGAACAGTGTTCCTGTAAGCTAAGGAATGATATTCAACTGTTCAATTTCTTCTCTATGGAGATTTGTCTGTGTATAGTAGATCCCACTATGTAGTAACTTTAAGAATATCAAATATAGACCTTTGAGCTTCAGCTGAATACTATTAATAATGTAGAATGATGAGTAGTAATGGATATTATTAAAAATGAAGAAGCACGGTATTTTTGTGGGTCAGATTTATCCTTTTGCATGTAGGAGTGAGTTTCTAAAAGTTGATCTCTCTTGGGAAGTACTAGAATTCCTGGATACTGCTGAGTTCAGAAAAGCAAAAATGATAAGACAAATGTCAAGGAAATCTTTCAGCATTTGAGTTTCAGATGCATTTGTTTCTTCAAAGAAATAGCAGGGAAATTTTCTTCAAAATAAATAATAGAATTGTTAAGGTTGGAAGGGACCTCTAGAAGTCATCTAGTCCAACCCCCCTGCACACGCAGAGCCACCTAGAGCATGAGGCACAGGATTGCATCCAAGCAGGTTTTGAAGATCTCCAGAGAAGCAGACTCCACAACCTCTCTGGGCAGCCTGTTCCAGTGCTCTGTCACCCTCACTGTTAGGAAAGTTTTCCTTAAGTTCCTGTGGAACTTTTGATGCTTCAGTTTGTGGCCATTTCCTCTAGTTCTGTTGGTGACCACCACTGAAAAGAGGCTGACCCCATCCTCTTCCCTCCCTCCCTTGACGTACTAATTCACACTGCTTAGATCCCCTCTTAACCTTCTCTTCTCCAGACTGAACAGGCCCAGCTCCCTCAGCCTCTCCTTATAGGGCAGATGTTCCAGGCCCCCGATCATCTTTGTAGCCCTGCGGTGGACTCTCTCCAGTAGCTCCATGTCTGTACTGAGAGGTCCAGAACTTAAAGATGATCTAGAACGATCTGTTGCTTCATATTGTCCCTATTCAAATATTGTGAGTAAAAAAATAACTCTAAGTCTTTATTAAAAGGCCTGGACACTGAGAGTGATGGCAGTTAGTAGAACTTAATTGTAGTTATTAAAATCTTTGGTATGACCAAAGATGTTATATATATACAAATTATACTAAAGCAGAATCATTTTATATTTCATGTAACAGTGATGTCACTGTTTTGTTTTGCTGTTTCCCCATTCAGAAATGATAGAGTTGAATTATCTTGGATTACAAGTTATATCTGAAGTCAAGGACTATCTAGGGAGCAGTGACTCACTGATTTGCTAATTTATGGTACTGCAAAATAATGTGCACATCAACCAGGGCAAAGTGATTTCAAAGATCTTTACTGAACAGAGCAAGCTGAAAAAAGGATGGCTGTGCTTGAATTCTGTTGGTAAGATAACATTAAAAGATTTTCCAGACATCTTCAAAAGATGCTGAAAAATATAGCTAAGATAAATGAGGAATGGACTTTTTCTCCTTTTTAGAGAAGCTATATTTTTCTTTAAAACAAATGAAATTATGTTACTTACTTAATCTAACCAAAACTGATCTGAAAATAGAGAACTTTTTTTTAATTGAAATATTTTAAACATTATTTTAATCTTAAAAATGAACACTTAAAATATTTCACAACTGCATGTAAAATATTCAGAGGTTAGGTCGACTGTTCATCAATATTGTTTTATGGATACAGTTAACTACATGCACACATGTAGTGAACAGTCATTTATCTTTGAATGGTCATTGAGAATTGCAGAGGTGCCTCAAGGCTAGAAGAAAGGAAATGTCACTCCAGTCTTAAAAAAGGAAAAGGAGGAGGACCTAGGAAACTATAAGCCAGTCAGCCTCACATCCATCCCTGGAAAGGTGATGGAGCAGCTCAACCTGGATATCATCTGTAAGCATGTGAAGAATAAGAAGGTGATCACAGGAACAGTCAACATGGTTTCACCATGGGGAAATCATGCTTAATCAACCCAAGAGCCTTTGATGGGATGACTATCTGAGTAGATGAGGGGAGAGCAGTGGATGTTGCCTCCCTTCACTTCAGCAAATCTTTTGATGCTCTCATCATTTTGACGTAGACAAGCTGAGGAAGCGGGGTTAGATAAGTGGACAGTGAGGTGGATTGAGAACTGGTTGAATGACAGAGCTCAGAGGGTTGTGAGCAGTGGCATACAGTTGAGGGCCTGTAGCTGATAGTGTCTCCCAGGGGTCAGCACTGTGTCAAATTCTACTCATTTATTCATCAATGACCTGGATGAAGAGACCTCAGCAAGTTTGCTGATGATACAAAAACAGGGAGGAGTCGATACACCAGTGGGCTATGCTGCTATTCAGAGGGACCTGGACAGGTTGGAGAGATGGACTAAAAGGAACCTTATGAAGTTCAGCAAAGGCAAGATGCCGCTGTAGGAGATGATGTCACTGGAGCAAAACTATCAAAGAACTACTGAGATGATGAAGGGAAAAGAGCATCTCTCCTATGAGGAAAATTTGAAAGAGCTGGGTCTGTTTAGTCTGGAGAAGAGAAGAGGGTGTCAAGAGGATGAGGTCAGACTACTTTCGGTGAAGCTCAGTCACAAGACAAAGGGCACACAGAGAAACACAAGAAGTTCCATCTGAACATGAAAAAATCTTTACTGAGTGGGGAACTGCGCTCTGGAACAGGTTGTTCAGACAGGCTGTGGAGTGTCCATCCCTGCAGATACTCAGAAGCTGTCTATACAAGGTGATGGACAACGCATTCTAGGGGTCTGTGTTTGAGTATGAGTTTTGGACCAGATGATCTCCAGAGATTCATTCCATCCTCAACCATTCTGTGATTGTGTGATTTACAAATCATATTTAGATTCCATAAAAGTCATTAGGCCTGAAAATCCATTATCAAGATAATAACAAAAAGCTGCAATTGCATATAAATGCAAAACTATTGTCTGATGAAAGTCCATTTTTTTTTCTCTTCATTGTCAAGAATTGTCCTTATTAGATTATTTAGCATTTGTAAGGGGATTTTTAAAAGAAACAAACAAAAAGTTTAGATAGTTATTTGTTTAGACCTTATTTATACAATATTAACTTTATGTTCCAGGGCTTTGTCCTCATTCACCCTTGAGGATTAGAATGGAATTTTCTTCTCTTTGGTACAAAAGCAAGGATTTTTTCTTCCTCCTTTGCTATGCTTCTTCCTCTGCGCAGAATTGAATATAGACTTATCATAGCTAGAGAAAGGATGGACAGTGTGGTGTAAAAACATTAACTTTTCTTATGCATAAGGGATATGCATTTATCCCACTAAAATGCTCTTAGTTGATACAATTACCGGCTTTGGTATTTTTTTCTTTCTTTTTGCCAGATTAGCCCCCCAAAATGTTTTGTACTTCTCTGTCCCTGTAACACAGATATGGCTCACTTCCTAGGGAAAACTGGTAAGTCTGTTTAACAAATTGCTTGGTATTCCGGGGAATGAGACTGCTGGTGACGTCAATATAGGTAAGCACTGTGTGGCCTCTGCCAGTAACACCATACAGATCTTCCTCCCTCCAAAATCAGAAATGCATTGTATGTTGTTGCAAGGGAACAGACTCAGTCCTTCTGCTTGTCTGATTACCATCATCTGCAAGAAAGAATAAAGTACTGTTATAATCAATTTTTATAATAGTAATAGTAACATATGCTAATAGCCTCTTTTGAAAAGAACATCTGCTATGAAGTGATTCCACATATTTAAATGGCATAGATTTAATTAAACAAATTTGAGAGATTTCATTATAAATCTGCAGATTGAAGAGGATGAAAAATGTAGAGTTCTACACAAGCAGTTTGTGTCAAATGGATTCTGAATATAAGTGCACTTAAGCATACACAGAACATGTGTTACATAGTTTTGTACTTAAAACTGTTTTCATAATGGAAAATAAAACTCCTTGCTGTGTGTTCAGTCATATTAAGCCTATCTTTGCTCAAATTCCCCTGTACCTAAAGATATTTTTACATTAGAGGACTTAGAAAGATTTGAGATTTACTTTAGCATTCAGGGTGCTAACATGAATTAGTGGTGAATTGGAACTTTTAGCATAAATAGACTTTCAACAAAAATACAAGCAGCTAAACTGCATCTTTGTATCTGAATATCAATGCCCAGTGCATGAGCATAAAGTTTCAGCATGCAGCTTTATGCAGACAGTTATCACAGCTAAATTATTTCCAAAATCACAGTTACTTAAATGCTATAAATACTAATAATCTAAACTGAAAGTCTAACTATATTACTAAACCCGCACATTTCATTTTACACTACAGTAAAAAAGTATTGAAACTTTAGGAAACTTTAGGAAAGATTGAATTATATGTAGGATCAACCTAAAAACAGACCAGGTTAATAACCCAGCTAAATTCACCTTGTCAGTCTTTTGTCCTCCAATTACTTTTAAGAGCTACTCTGATATATATAGCTGTTTTTCCAAGCCTAACATACCTCTTCAGAAATCCTGCAGCACAGGTTGGGCATTAAGTCGTCAGCGCCTCCACATCAACACTGTGCCTGGCAGGGGCCATTTACACTAAAAGAGGACGTGGTCAGACAGCTGTTTTTGAAGGACTATGTCTGGAGCCGTATGCAGAGCCAGCGTGTGCTTCCTCCCACCAGGCATGAGTGGATACGTCTGCAGCATTGTCGTATCTATACCACTTCTTTTCTGGTTCCCCTATGGCGTGTTCCCTGCCTGACATGTGAGGCTTTTTGTGACAGTGTTGGCAATCAATCAGGAGCATGGGAAAGACTATCTAGATTTACCTCTATACCAACTTTTGGAGACTGGGAGAGACACCAGTCATTGCCAGCGCACTTTGATGGTCAGAGCCTTGGTACTGTCTCTACCTGAGCCAAGAAGCTGCCATATTCACCTGTTCTTGCTTTCTGCTCAAGCCCGTGCCTAACCACACTCTCAAAACAGGTCGTTCTTGTCTGCCATGCCCTGTTGAACAGGACCATAGAAGGTGTGCAAGAATACCATCAGAGCAAAGAAAAGACAGAGATAACACAGAATGAAAATCCCAACTCCACTTTCCCGTCCTCTTCCCACAGGTGTATGGATACTGGTTATATTTCCTATAATGTCCTTCTCTCAAATTACCCTCCCAGGATGCTACAGAAAAAGACAGAGTGGGGCCAGGTGGACACTCAATTCAGGACATCCGCCTCTATAAACTGACCTGAACAGACTGTGGTAGCTAAGTGGCATGATTTCTCCTTTGGGATCAGAACAGGAAATCTGCAAGACAGCTTCAGTGTCCCAGACATATCTTATGTCCTTGTCTGTTTTTTGGCAGAATGGGAGTCTGAGAACTCCATGAGTATCTGCTCCATTTTACCTCTCTTCCTCCACAGTGTATTCTGCTCTCTTCTCTATTTCTTCTGCTCTTCCTTTAAAGGCAGCCAAACCTTTACTGGGGTCAGTGACCTCAGACAAAATCCCCTTTCTCAGGGTTCCTCAGACTTATTGCCTGGATGCCATCCTGGAGAGATGCAGAGGAGGAGACATCTATTCTGATGCAGTGACCCACATTTTTGAAGCCGCTGCCTTCAGCAAATGGCAATCTTGAAAACTGTCCTTAGCCCGTGAAGCATGTGGATGCCACCTCTCTACTGTCTGCAATTTGTTGAACTGTAGGTATCTGGAGATCCCTAGGCACATAGACGAGATAACTTAGTATGCAAGTCTTGTCTCATCTCTAAAGTTGGGGCTTTCATAGGCCCAGGCTACAGTGAAGTAGGTCTGACTCATACCAGTATGATGAAAAGTAATGTGAGGGCTGCACAAACTAATGGGAACAAACTCACAACACTGTATTGATATGTTTATTACCAAGCTGAATTCAAATTTAATAGTAATATGTAAGTAATATATGTTTAAAATGAAAGGATAATTTTCAAAGTTATGTTTTTTATAGCTTATTAGAAGACTTGGAAAGAGAAATACAAAAGAGAAAAGGTATGGGTCTCCCCATACAAACCATGTTTTGACAGAGATTCTGTCAAAACATAGGTACTGTACTCTATTTGTAATAAACTGAAATAATTGACTCCTTAGAAGTCTTGACTTTGCATTTACAACCATTTTGCTTTCATAGTGCAGGTGTTTATAGGTGTATAATTAAAAATAGTACATTAAAAGAATGAATTATAGCGACAGTTCAGTTTCCCCATACCATATAAATTAATTGCTTTCTCATCCTTTTCTGACCTTGTTTCAATAAGCAGGTAGGATAAATTCATCTGACATTTAATCTTTGCCAACTTAACTTCCTGAACATCCTCTATAAAGCAACAGATTAATGTTTCAGGGTTAAAGTGTGATATAGACAACACAACTGCACCAGAGTTGAAGAGAATAAGAAAACTTCCTGGCTAACACTTTGCCTTTCACCAAAATAATATTGACAAGACCTCAAAGCCCTATTCCTGCCTGCCTTATCATATGGGGACTGTGGCAATGGATGATTTCAGCTGTGTCCCCAAAATACTGCAGCTTAATCTACACAAGTGGGAGCAGTCAGTGGAAAATTGCTGCTCCCTGTGCCTTGCTTTTTCTGGTGGGGATAGAGTGACAAGAGAGGGCAGAGTATCTGAAGGATTGTGCACTTATGCACAGATTTTTGCTCAGAGATTTCCTTAACCTCAGAACAAACACTGTTCAGATGGGCATGATTTGAATGCACCTTCGAATAAGAAAAAAAAAAAAAAAAGATGAAAGAAGATTAATAGTATTCTAACAAAAATAGCAATTGGATGCCTGTTTAAAATCACTGAGACCTTAGTAATACTCATCATTTTGTCTTTCTGGTATTGCTTTAGGAGAGAAACTGTAAAATGTAATAAGTTATTAACAGTACAGAGGAAAAAAAAAATCAACACCCACTCTGTCTGATGTTTTGCCATGAGGATCTACTGGCTACCGACACAAAGCTTTTCAGGTCACTGTGTTCCACATTTTCCTTCTGAAATGTACTGAGCGCTTTGGTCACTTGAATAAATCTGGGTATGCAGTTTCCTAATAAATTTTTCATTTTACTGCCTAATAAAAGAGACTTTAAAGACCATGTGCTTTTGTAATTGAAGATTCTAGGCTTAGAGAATGATTTCATAGGGGCACTAGGGACATGGTGGTTGTTATGAGAGTCGAGTCTATCCACATAATTTCAGCACAGCAGATGTGGAAGACAGAAAAGCAATGCAGAGAAATAGTTCGAGACAGACCACAGCCAGCTCTGGATGGGTATGAAGGAGCAGGAACAAAACCAAGTGCAAGGAGCCTTTTCCAAGTTATGCTCCATGCAAGGTCACCTTCCCCAGCGACCTGGGGTGGTCCTGACCAGAGGACATGTCTCCCTGCTCCACACCCGCTGCAGTGCTCTGCTGAATGATGGTCTGCACTATATTCTGCATCACGTTCTTATAAAGGACATGACTACTGCCTGAACAACGCCCCACAAAGCCCAAATTTCCAAGACTTCCTGCCAAGGGTACTGTGTTTCTCAGCCCTTTCTGCCACCAGTTACAGAGGTTTGATTTAGGCCTTGGGCTGCCCAAGGCTAAAGCTTAAAAAAGAAATTCAGGAAACGTGGGAACTGTGATATATTAAAAAAAAAAAAAGAAAAATAAAGAAAAAAAGAAAAGAAAAGCACCAAAGCTGACAGATACCTGTTCTCTTAGTGCATTAACTTTCAGGTAGGTATTTTGAAAGTTCTGCAATACATCTCAGGCCAGTCAACTATCTATCTAGAGTGTAGTATATTAACAAAGTATTCCTGCGGAAGTAAGGTTCTTTTCTGAATAAATAATTTTGTGGATTAATATATATCAAAGAAGTCTGTATGAGGTTGGAGATGATTATAATCATTCTCTTTTAAGATTTTTTTTCCAATATTGCACTGTTATGTTTCATTAAAGGATATGGATTGATTTATTGTAGTGAATAGGGGATTTATGCCCTAAATTAGATAATACAATACATACCTTACATTATACATACATACAATACATTTCTTCTGTATTTGTCCAAAAATTCCTGAGTCAGTCCTGCTCTGGAGGAATTTGTGCAGATTTGGGTTATATTGTAAGAATTACAATTTCACATGGACTTAAATAAAACAGGTAGAAATAGGAAAATTTTAACTAGCTTTCATTTTAAGATTTTTTTTTATTTCAGTCAGTATTTCAAAGGAATTATTTGAATGGAGACAAGTGTTGTAATCTCCCATAAAATAAAGTACAACCTCCTGATTATGTTATCAGGAGGTTAAATGATACGGTGCCACACAAACAGCTTTTAATCTAAAAAAGCTGGATATCAAGTCATCCCCTGTAAAATGAGCATGGACTCACTAAAGTGGAGATGATCGTGGACTGAGCAACAAACAGAAGTGAAATTCTTCAAAGAACTATTTTAGATTTTTTTTCTTCACTAGTTAATTGCTACATTTTGCATGTAATGTCCCTAAATAATTGCAAAAATTCAGTAGGATGAATATATTAAGTAATACCTTGAGACAGGAAGGAAATTTACTAACAGAAAAAAATAAAGCAGAGTTGTACGTTAAAGCACGGTCCACAAATATACTTGTTGGAAACTAGAAGTTTGTTGACTGGAAGAGGCGGGATTTGGCTTTGAATCAAATTTTCATTAATTCTCTAATGTGTTGTGATAGCGCAGAAAACAAATGTGATACTTGAGAGTTTCAAGTGTTTTCAGTATCAGCTGACAGGTTTGTGCAAGTGTACCAGTCACCTCTGTTATCTGGGGTGAAAAATGAGTTTTGATCACTGCTGAAAATAAAAGCTCATCTAGGGAATGGCGAGTCTTCCTTGGGTCAGAAGGCTAGAAAGGATTCATTTATTTAATGCAATTAAGCAAAGGCTGAAGGTTCTCAGTCCTTAGAAAAAGTCTAAGCTAAATGGCAGCATTGACGCAA
Source organism: Crypturellus tataupa (assembly GCA_034781795.1). Lineage (NCBI taxonomy): Eukaryota > Metazoa > Chordata > Aves > Tinamiformes > Tinamidae > Crypturellus > Crypturellus tataupa. Next base: position 150,075 of record JAWLRI010000104.1, on the reverse strand, counting down.
GAAAACATAGGCATAAATTATCGAAAAGTAAGTTTAAACTTCAAATCAAAGGAATGTTTCTGTTCATAAGATCAGTGAACATCTGGAATAACCTTCCATTTGGAATGATAGCAAGCAAAAAAAAAAAAAAAAGACAGGTGCCACTCATCAGTTTAATGCTAATTTCACTGTTATTAACTGATATCTCTTTCAGTAAGCAAAAGTGTTTGTATTTGACAAAGAGTAGCAGTAAGATTTCTTTTGTCCCCATGGCATTTTATAAATAGACTTATGTTGTCCTTGGCCTTGCCACCACTTTTTTTTTCCCCTGGTGTCTTATTTCCCTTCAGAATATCTAATTTAGGGCAACTGTGATATTTATTGTATCATTATATTTTATGGAAGTACACTTGAGTTCTACTTTTGCTGTGCTGTAGCTGATTACAACAAACAAAAAACTCCACTGTTTTGGTGATCCAGTTTACTTCTTAAAGAAGACTGCAAAAACCTTAAAGAAGGTGAAACTAGGCAAAGAGGAGGTGAAAAAAGCAGCCAGGGCCTGGGGTTTTGGTACGGCTGGGTGACACCTTGTGAAACTCTTCTAGGGTACTGCTAGCTTTTACTAGTTTTATTCTGCTTCTCTGTCAAAGAGAGGAATAAAGACTACAAATTTCACCTTCAGCTGCTAGATCTCAGGTAATCAAAATGTCTGTACTGGCGCTCAGAGAATTAGCTTAATTAATCTAAATCAGAATGACGGTTCCCAAGGAGTGCTTGGCTTGAAAGTCACTGCTTCTGTTCCAGACCTGACAGAGGCTCTGGGTGAAAGCCTATCATCTGCCTTTACTGACTTTGGCAGCTGGTTTCATTAAAAATACTGCCTCTGTGTACAGGCCTTGTATTTCTTAAACACGTCTCTGGGAGCATTAAGAACCTGAAAGTAGCTAAAGTTAGCAGAAATATATTTATTTGTGACTACACAAATGATAGACAAGGGTCAGGACTTAAAAACGGATTTCTGGTTATTCTAGCTGTTCCCTTCCCCAAGCCACAGCTGGCAACTCTCTGGTGGCACCAGCTCCCTGTGGATATTGCTTGTCATTATAGTTTTATGACATGGCTGTTTTTACCCACTTCAGTGTGGACAACCCAAGCTACAGAAGCAATCCTGAATCCAAAATACATATACCTTTGTACATAGCTGTGACTGAGACCCTAGCCTCTTGTTATCACGTGGTTCTTTGGTGAACTTGATTGTGCCATGCAGTGATCCAAGCAACTCGTCTGCTCTCAAATGATGCTTCTCTTTTTCTCTCTTTTTTATCTTTCTGTAGGGTTATTTTTATGGATATCAGTGCCCTGGTCCCTTTTGCTGCATAGTCCCCAGTGGGACTGCTCTTCAGCAAGGGAGGTAGAGCTGCAAGTCTGAGAAATACCGCTGAGATTGGGTCATCTGCACTGGCATTGCCACTTGTGAGAATATCTATGGATCACTGGCAGCAGTTAGGATCAGGTACACAGAGTGAAGATAGCCTCAAATCCCTGGGGATGGGCTGCAAATCCAATATCTTCATGCTGGGCTCTGAAAAAATCCTGTTATGAAGGACAAGAGAGAAAAACACCTCTCTTACTTGTTTAATGCAAGGAGTCCCTGGCATCTGTTTCACCTCAAGCCTCTTTCTCAGTCCCCCACGTGCCATGTTTCATGCCTGCAGGATTCTTTGGAAAACAGCTCCATCTCCCACAGAAGATGTGTAGCTATACTGCCAGCTTCAACATCTACGGGGGGCTATGTCATTAAAAATACATTGTTGAGCAGACAAGTTGTTCAGTCCTAGACCACTGACTAGTTTAGAGTTAGTCTACAAAGTGACTCTTTAAAACTCAGGAAATGCCGAGCCTGAAGCAGAAGGGCCCTTAAGAATTTCTGTTCAAGAAATCAAACAAACATAGCAATGCTTTGTCCATCGCTGTAAAATGACTTGCCCTCACTCAAACAAGTAGTCTGGTCTTGCTTATGTGACTGGTTTGCCAGTGGAACCATATTATTGTTTTTATCTAGTGAACCATGTGACATTGATATGGTGAGTTAAACATCAGGAACTCTGCAAAAATGCAACCCCCTCAATTGAGTAACCTGTGAAACTTTCCATTTATTCATCTAGATCTCTGGCAATTAGCTCAAACTTACAATCAATGGCCTATTTGAAGAGTTAAACTTACCCAGGTAACTTGCCATAAGGAAGAGATTATGCCACTGAGGTAGCACTCCTAGAAGACATCTTGTGTAAAAGAGATATTAATCAAAGCAATTCTGACAGCACTTTGAGGGCAGAAGACCATACTTCAAGTATTGCTTAAATGAATACTGGCCCGTGCTCTTTCCCACCTGTGTACACAAAGGCGGCTCTTGCAGTTTCACAGAACTATCCATGGCACAAAGCAGCTGAGGAAATGGTTGGCTGCACATATGGGCAAAACACGCGGCTTTAATAAACAGTGTTGTGAAAATGAAATTTTCAGTGAATTTCAGTTTGTAGGAGACATTCTTCTTTTTGCTTCCAGAGGAATGTTACTGTTTGCTGCAAGCTATACAGATAATTTGAGGACTAAGAAAAATGCTTCAAATCATCACATGAGACATAAGAAGGACAATGGGGAAACAAAACTAGATTTGTAGCTCATAAAATGTCACTAGCCTTAAAACGCACATGCTTATCGTCATCTTCATTTTGCTGTCTCACTGTGCATCTCTGCATCATCCTGTCAGCTAGAGGATGAGCTCTCTGAACTGCCCATAGGCTACACACTTTGTTCACTGTGCAATAACTTCAGAATTATTGCCCAGCAATAATTTATAGTAGTCAAACCCAATAACACAACGCGTAATGAATGATAGTTGTCCAAGATCATTTTTAATTGTTGCTTTGCAGTTCTGTGGCATGTTGGCCAGCAAGCAAATATTTAATCTTAAAAATGCTTGTCTCCTCCACCCAGATCAAGGCAAAATGATGTGGGTTATGGATTCCTAAAAACGCAGCAGTGAAGCTGTGAAGAACCTAAATTATCCTTATTTATACTCAAGCTTACTTTTCTTTAATAATGTTATGGAGACAGTCATTGTTCAATAAAAGTTAACAGGACGTGATTTATCACATCGAGTTACAGGTGACCTATTCAGTCATGCTCTGTTTCACCTTTGCCTGACTGTTTACTGCACAGAAATTATAAAACTACTTAACTTTTTTTTTTTTAACCTCTTCAAATTGGATTGTTTTAAAAGCATCAGAATTTTTAAGTATTTTTAACAACTCAATGAAATCTCAGATCAGGATACTTCTGCAGAATAGATTATTAAAAACACACCTATTCCTGATTTGCTCAGCTGTTTACCTCACTAGTCATATAGCATTTTTAGTTTGTTTGTTTAAAACCAAAAATGAATCAATAGTCAAGACACTGGGTGAGACTCATGAGGAGTAGTTGGCTATTTTGTCTAGATTTCCTTAGAAGCATCAAATAAAATAAAGAAGCAGCAAAAAGGACTAGATAACTCATTAGAGCCTTACTCCCACTGCACATTTCAGATACAAAGTTTGGATCTTCCTATCCCCACCCATTGACATGGAGTTGTGAAAATAGAAAGTATCCTTTCTTTAAAAAAAAAAAAAATCCTGATCACGCTTGTTTCTGAGCAAATATGTAAAGTGGGGGGGAGGATTATAGTGTCATGCCCTGGGTCAAATCAGTTTGCAGAGCAGATTGGTCATCTATTTTCCTGTAAAGTACTCCTCCTGTAAAGTACTCCTCGAGAGGCAAGGAACAAAACCAGAGGCATACCTGCTTCCACAGACGGTTTAGAATTTGCTCAGGCTTGACCATGATACCCAAACCAGTACTGGTTGATTATTCTTGCTTGGTTCCTTGTGGTTTTTATGTCAAGAATCAAGTCACCCTGCTGAATCTTTAGTTGATAACTTCGTCTCTGTAAGGCACAAATTATGTAATGTCTGTCTTTATTCAAAAACTTCTTAGATTGCAGCTTAAATTTTTGAATCTTATATCACTATCTATTTAAAGGTAAGGATGAACATCAGTGAGCTGTAAGGCATTGTATAAGGAAAATTATATCATTTCTGAGCCCCATCCACCCACACAAATCCATACTTAACACGTTTTTCTTTCATTTATTAGAATAGCAAAAAATGCCATTTTTCCTGTAGTATTATTTGAAACCTTTCAAATTCCTAACTGAAGTAAGTTTGCAGTCACAAGAAAAGTCATGCCTCACAACCCACTTTTGTGATTTCAAGTATTATACTGCTGTTTTTGTCAGTCTAACTTCTGAGAGCTTCCTAAGTACCTTTTGTTGTAGCTGATCTGTATATATTTTTTTTGATTTCCAGAAACCATGTCAAGCTGACCTAATCAAATATGATGCTGCATTTTTTGCAATAGCACTCTGTTAAGAAGATGTGCTAAAATTTTGAATTGACAGGGTTATAATCTCTTTTGCACTCAAATAAATTAAAGTGTTTTTTTAACATATACACAGTGCCCCATGCTACTGAGGTAGATTGCTATACAATACATGCTCCTCTCTCTACCCATCTGTCCACTTTTATCTCCATTATCACAGTACTTCACAAGTACTGAAGAATGTATTTTTCCTCAGAACACAGTGTGGCTTTGAAGTATTAACATCATTATGTCTGTGGGGAATGAATGGACAAGAGAGATTAAGGGCTGAATCCTTAAAGTACTTAAAACTTGCAACGTTGAAATGAACAACATGTAGGGGTGTTGACCCCAGTGTGTTTTCTTCTGCAGCCAGTTGCTCAAAGGGAATTAGGAGCCTGTGGAACTGATCATAAAAATTCTCTGAAGATACTCAGGATTTAAAAACAGAAGGATGTGGAATTATGGGCCCCAGAGGAGCCTGCTATTTCAGACACTCAGCTGTGAATCCCTTCCTAAGGGGAAGGGAAGCAAGGAACTAAGGAAGTCTGTATCACCTCCATGCACAACTCATATCCAGATGTGTGTTCACTCTGGTCAGTATCTATATACATTTGGTGAGACAAAAATAATGTAAATGACTATGAGACCATTATCTCAAATGCCTGAAAATTTAGACTGTACTTTATGGAAGCTGGAAACCTCATGGGTTTAAGCTTTCTGATCAGAGAGAGCAGAGATCTGAGTCAGATTTCCTACATACCAGGAGTTTACCTTATGTACAAGTGCCTTGTTTTCCCCACCATAGCTTCCCATGTAAAGGATATAGAAGACCTTCTGCTTCTTAGGATTTTCAGTTAATTTTTTCTAAAGCTCATAGTAGTTCATTGTCTGTAGGGCTCCATCCGTGGCGCAATGTCTTCGTACAATCATCTTAGCTGCAGGGGATACTCACATACCTAAGGGGCAAGGGCTAACCTACAAGTGCTTCCTGCGGTTATCAGTGGCTTCTAGACAGTGGCTAGAGAGATATCATTTGCTTCTTGTTTACTGCTTATTAACGCAGCTTCAAGATAAAATGGAAAGCCATGGGAAAGTAAGAACTGAACCAAGTCTGTTATTTTTGTCTCACCAAATGTATATAGATACTGACCAGAGTGAATACCTGGATATGAGTTGTGCACTGTTATGCAGTGATGAAAGAAAAGGCTGCATTTGCTAGAGAGCAATGATTATATAATCTCTGTTTTACTAGAGAGAAACTCAAATTAAGACCGGAAAAGAATATTAGAAATTCAACAAAAATGAATTCTCCAGTTCATGATCTCTGCTGACACTGAGAACTAGAAGCATGACAGAGCATGGGCTAATGAAACAATTGAATTGAATTATTTTTTCAATAGCCAAGTAGTTTTTACTGATGCAAAGGATTTAATGGTGAAAGAACCCCAAATCCAAGAAATATAATTGCATGGCATGTCTGAATTTAGACTAAAGAGCACAATCAGAGAAATAGGATACTTAGTTCTAGAACTAGTGGCTAGAGAATTGATCAGATAACTAGAAAAACAAAAATGATAAACAAGGTATAAGGAAGTTACAGCTGGTTGTTCACTCTCTTCTAACATTTCACAACATACAAGTTATGCCTTCAGCAAGAAATGTTCCCTTTACAATATTGCACTCTTTACAGTGGCCCTTTTGCTGAGATACATTATTGATGGAATTGGCAAAAAAGTGCAATTAGGAAATGAGAGAAGATAGAGAGAGGGTACTTTTGGAAATAGTGCTTATAATATTGGTAATGCTTAGAGAAAAATAATCTACTAAAGTTGCTACTTTTTTATTTTATTCAAAGAAGTGCACAGTTTGTATGTTTAATAAATCTGCTTTCTAATTAAATAATTCATGGAGTTTTCCTTTATCAAATAGCTAGCTAAATATGCCCCCTTAGAACATCCACCTAAAAGCTGAGTTCAATACGTATCATTTTCCTAGGAAAAAGTTAGTCAGAAAGACACCATGGGAATCAGCTTGCTTTTTCTCTGCTTTGTGTCAGTGACCCATTAAGGGAGTCAGAGGGAGCAGCAGAAGCAGCAGTAGCAGAATCAAATATTCCTAACTTCACAGGCACATGCAAAGTTGCACAAGAAGTTTCAGGTCTGCCAGTCATCTTTTGACTACTTGATCTGAGGCTTTTAATCTTAGTTTAACAGCAACTTCAGAGACTAAATAGAACAGTAAGAGCACACGGTTGCAATGAGAGCAGAGCAGAGCCCCAAGGGCAATGATGACCTGGGCAGCCCCACCAGCCGTTTCTCCAGGTGCTCCAGCACAGGTGCAAAACCTCAGTTTGGTCCTGGACTCTTTTGGGAGGCAGCTCAATGTGTTTGTGGGATTGATCTTCTAATACTTCTTTCTGTGCTTGCATTTTCAGCACAGGGTGCAGTGTGGTGTGCTGCTAAACCTAGTGCTGTTAACATTTTCTCCTGTTCTTTTGGATAGACAAAGCAGGACTGAGTGTGATAACAGAGACTATGTGATTGATAAATAGCACAGAATGCAGAGTTTTTGATATTGCTGTAGACCAGGACACTTAACAGGAAAAAAAAAAACTCTAAGATATTGTCCGTCTTTTTCTTTCCTTCCTTCCTTCCTTCCTTCCTTCCTTCCTTCCTTCCTTCCTTCCTTCCTTCCTTCCTTCCTTCCTTCCTTTCTTTTTTACTTCACGAGCCTATTACCTTTATCTTCATCTACCTTCACCTTCTCGTTCATTTAGTTGATTCTAGACATCGGTGAAGTGACACTTCATGAAGAGAAGTTTCTGTTGAAACTAGACTTGATGATGTGAACAATAGTTTCTTTAATTGCTTTCCAAAAAAAGTAAAAAAAAAAAAGTAAAAGTAATAATGACTCTTACACATCTTACAGAGTTTACTTGCACCAGCTCACATGCTATTTTAGCAGGGATAGGGCCTATTTTCACCATATAAATTTTTGATTTCCTGAGACCCCATGGGAATGCTGTAGAAAATCGAAGGTTTCATCTACAAGAAGTCGGAAGAAATATTTATTTCTTTCAACTGACTTCACACAGGGAGAAGCACTGGAATGAAACTTTTAGGGTTTTTTTTTCATGTGAAGAGGAAGTTCAATAGCTCATAAACTCGAGCAAGTTAAATTACTGTTGCTGCCATTATCCCTTAATTTTACTTCCACTAAAATAATGTCTATTTAGTCATATGCTGATGGCAAATGCAGCTTTTGCATTACTTTAGCAATTACTTTGCAAAGGCAGGTGCTGAAAAGTGCTTTCCTAGCAGGTGTCTAGACAGCGCTATGCAGAGAATGTTACCTTGAAAATTCCCTCTTTCTACTGAGAGCTCTTCGGTTAGGACACAACTTGCTACCATTAATACCAGAATTACAAAGGAATTTATATGTTCTCTGCTAAATATGCACTCCTGCTAGAGTCCAAGTATATTCATAAACATTAATACTAAAACCTAGCATACAAAAACCTAGTTATCTTTTACTTACAATCCTAAAGGCAAAACACTACATCCACTCGTTAAAGAATTATGCACTTTCTTTTGTTATCCACATGTCCAGCAGTTAGTACAGTTACTTTGGAAAGATGTCAGCTAAGGGAAGAATGAGTATAGAAACAGAGAGATCTGTGTCAATTTTCCTTTTGTGTAAACTATACAACATTTACATGGGAATAGACATTTCCATCTGTATTCACAACATTTCCTTACCTGATAGTTCTCACCTTTGTTTCTGAGCAATAAAGCATGACAGTGTTATGGCCACTCTCAGTTCCCATCCAGTTCCAAGCATCATGCTTCTCCTACTTATTCTCTTTCCTATTTTTGCTTAACAGTGCTTCAGCTGGCATCAGTCATGACCCTTTTGGCCAGAGGGTTTGTTTCTAAGAAAATTAAATTAACCCCTCAATTCAAAGATTATTAACATGTTTGGATGAAGGAATCACTCGTCAAGCTCCTTAAGTGAATTGTATAACAACTAGGATATGATACCTCCAGAATTTATTACTTGTAATAATTAAGCAAAATTTACACATCAGCATGATTTTTTACCAAAGCATTCATCTTTTTCGAAAAGAGAGACAATTAAAGCTGTTGGTTATAGCCTATAAAAAATAAGTGGGGAAAGCATGTATAGTGCATAGCACTACCACCTAGCTAACAGATGTGACCATGCAAAATTCATGCCAAAATCATAGAATCATAGAATCACAGAATGCCCAAGATTGGAAGGGATCTCTAGAGGTTATCTAGTCCAACCCCCCTGCACACGCAGGGCCACCTAGAGCACGTGGCACAGGACTGCGTCCAAGAGGGTTTTGAAGATCTCCAGAGAAGGAGAGTCCACAACCTCTCTTGGAAATCTGTTCCAGTGCTCTGTCACTCTCACTATTAAGAATTTTTTCCTTAAGTTCCTGTGGAACTTTTGATGTTTCAGTTTGTGGTCATTTCCTCTAGTTTTATCAGTGGCCACCACTGAAAAGAGGTCAGCCCCCTCCTCCTCACTGCCTCCCTTGAGGTACTTATACACACTAATTAGACCCCCTCTCAGCCTTCTCTTCTCCAGGCTGAACAGGCCCAGCTCCCTCAG
>JAWLRI010000104.1:94167-140897 GCA_034781795.1 Crypturellus tataupa | reverse complement strand
GACTCTCTCCAGCAGCTCCACATCCTTCTTGTACTGGGGGGCCCAGAACTGGACACAATACTCCAGATGTGGCCTCAGCAGGGCTGAGTAGAGGGGCAGGATCCCCTCCCTCGACCTGCTGGAGACGCTCTTCTTAATGTACCCCAGGATCCCATTGGCCTTCTTGGCCATGAGGGCACACTGCTGCCTCATGGTCAAGGACAGACAAATCTCTGGAGAAACCTTGACAAACCAGCAAACAAAAGCTTCCAAGCTGCCAATAAAACCACTTCCCATCACAATGAAACATGAAAATCCTGAAGCACTTTCAGCTCTGACAGACTGTTCTAAGTTACAGCTAGAAAAATGCAAATATTCAAAGAGTAAAAATCTCTTATAGATTGTCTGTTCAACCACAATAACAGGAGTGGAATGTTTTAGAAGATTACTTTTGTCTTTTTTCCTCTCCAAAATATGAGGGAATGTGAGAAAAATACTTCCTCATGCCATTAGAATGCTAACAAACTCTTACAATTTATCAGTCCATTTATCAGTCTCGTACAGTGGAAACATCACTGATGAACAGAGGCAACACTTAGATGGAAGTAATGGCCTGGGGGGGTTGATTCAGATGATGGTATTTGGACCACTCCACTTCTGCCCCACAGGTGCAACTGCCACATAGTCCCTTGCAGCTCCGCCTCCAGAAATGTAGATGGGTCAGAGTGGAGTACAGTGGGGTACCAGTGGTTCCAGAAGACTGAGTAGACTCAGTCAACGTGAAGAATTTTACTCTGCCTTAGAACTAAAGCTAAGCGGCACGCATGCACTAGCTAATCGAGCAGTAGTTTTGTCAACTTGTCCCTGTTGTCTTACTCATGTGTGGTTAGAAGACCTCAACAGGGCACATTCCCTGGAGAGCACAATGCTGACCCAGTAGGAAATCACTGGATAGGTCTCCTCCTGCCATCAAGCATCTTGAGTGGCGAGGGCATATGACAAGCAAAGCTGTCCCCACTCAACAGTGATCATACTGTGTCATGGATGGTACATAAAGTGGATACTTTTCTCCTAAACGGGTAGAGCCATATTGGTGGTGGTGACCATCTGGGCCTGCACAACATTACTCCATATTTCTCCTTCTCTGGAGAAGAATGCAGCCCCATGCCACATGCTGTAGGTGGCCCTGCGTGTGCAGGGGGGTTGGACTAGATGACCTCTAGAGGTCCCTTCCAACCTTAGGCATTCTATGATTCTATTTAGACAAGTCGCAAGGCCCATGGCAGAGAGGGGAGGGGGTCAGAAGTCAATTTGCACAGGCTGATTTTGTCCCACCCCTCTACTGCGAAGGTTCAAACATGTTTCCTCAACAGAGTGGAGGCAACCACAAGTTGCCACCATACTCTGGGACAGCTGTGTACTTAGTTCCCCCATTAGGGGTATTAAGTGGTTACTGTGAAGAGGTTGCACAGTTGACACAGACCCCAGGTTTAATTAAATCACAGTTACTCCATACTAAAGAGTTAACCATACTAGAACAATAAGAACTTAACACGGCTTCAGGTCCAAATTCAGGACACACAGAAGAGCAAAACAGCGTAAAGAGCTGGTGCAAGAGATAAGCATCTTGTGCCAGTTCACTTCAAGTCAGGCTGAACTGTGGGCATGTGTGGGCAGAGAAATAGAGTAGAAAATAGTGGAATAGTGGTTCTAAATATAGCTTCAAGGAGAGCCTAGTCTATATTGAAGAAGATTGTGAAATATATTTTATCAAGAAAGCAGCTCAGAGATCTCCACAGGGAGATCTCCACAGGGATAGAGTGATGCACGACAGAGAGCGAAGAATCGCTGTCAGGACACTCACTGGTGACAATGTCACTGTAAAATATAGCCCCTGCATTGCAGGAAAACCACGAAGACCACATAAGATGAGATGGAAGGATACTACAAGCCACTATAAAAGTATAAAGAAAACTCACTTAAGCAACTTCTGGTGAGGATTAGATGTTGTTAACACCGTTTCCTCTTGGGAAAGGACATATCAGAATTATAACTTCATCACCAAACTATACTGTATGCTACATTCTCCCAGCGTAAAAGAAGTAAGGGTTTACATTTTGTCATCCGCTGGCTTCCATTGGAAACTGTCTGTCCTATAAACCACAGGAAGACAGAGAAGACAGCAGAGGCAGGGCCTAAAGTTAATTTGCATCTGCAGTATGTGTCACATCCGGGAAATAGCCAGCAGCTCTTGTGGTCACCCACCCTATCTGGAGGAGCACTTGGTGCCAGCAGGCAGCTACCCTCTACACAAGCCCTGCAGTCCTCCTCCCCCTCTTGGACTCTGGATACTCCAATAAGGACACAAGTCAGCATGGCCCCTCCTGTCACAGTGCTCCAGGCCCTGCGGAGAGAGAGGCAGAGAGCTGGTCTGGCAGCCTTAGGCACCTGAGCAGGGCAGCAGCTGAGCGAGGATTTACGACGGCAGTTTCAGATTTAGGCGTTCATACTTCATCTTAATCCTGTTCTAATAAAGTTCTTAACGACTTTTCTGATGGGCTAAGAAAGAGACCTACAGAGAAGCAAGCTCTTTCAAGAGAGTGAACGGAGCAAGGTCCGTATGACCAGTGATAAACGCTCAGTTGGAGTGCCATGATAAATGAAATGATTTGGACACTTCTTTTGTATTGCTGCTTTTTTTTCAGTGAATATGGTTTGAAACTGCGTTGTAAAGGGCAGCTTCGAAAGAATTCAAAATCTGTCATGCATTTCTGCAACAGGAAGCTTTTCACATGAAACATTGCAAATTAACTGTTCAGTGTTTCCAAAAGCAGACAGGGAGGGATGTGATGCCTACTGCAACAGAAAATGAAGGAAATAGAAGCTGGTCTTTTTGATTTGCTCATCTGCAGCTGCTATCAGTGATCTCTAAAATAACTAGAATTGAGACATATCAGTAGGATGAGAGCAAAATCTCACACTACTGTTTATATATTTAGCAACAGTCTGACCTTTTCTCTCTGGTACAGATGGAATTAGTCATAAAAATATAATTCCTCTAATTTCAGTGAAACTATTTCATGTGTAAATAACCACGCTTCAATAAGATAAGGGGTTCACAATCTAGCCTTGGACCCACAGTCAGTCTACCAGGAACTTGTTGGCATTTCTCACACAGCAAGAGAGTCAGGACAGCATTGCCTTTAAAAACATGATGAACTTGTGAAAAACTCAGGCAGCAGGTGTCAGCATTCAAAACTATGAAAAGTCATTATATCGATGTGTACAAATTATTGCTGTCCCTTTAACTTTGCACCAAATAATCTCAAATGCTGGAACAGGATTAGGGCTAACAGCAGATCTTCCTTTGGATGGCTTCAACAACAGTGGCTTGCTCCAGCCTTGTAAGGGAACAGGAGTTCCTTGGATAGGCAATATACAGTGTCATAAGACCTCTCACTAAACCTGATTTATATACAGCAAACTGTGAGTCTGACAATGTGAAGAACAGCAGGCCTCAGCTGAAGTCCGGCGTGTTACACCAAGGAAGAGCTTTGCCCTGAGTCAAAAGATCCTCAGACATAAACTCTAAAAAGGCAGAACATTCACTTCAAAACAGTCTTCTCCTAGAGTTGGCAAGGATTGCAAATATGTTGGAAGACAGGCTGAATAAAAAACAATGTGGACAAACTGGAGAACTGATCTGGGGAAAACCCCAAATAGAAGATAATTCAATGAAGATATGAGCAGAAATCTACATTTATCTGCAGATTCAAGCTGTGAAGTAGATAGGAATTCTGCAGAAATGATCCAGAAGTTACAGTAGCTCAGGAATGAAATGAAAATCAACTGTGTCGTGCTCTTATGAACAAGACAAAGATAAGCTGAAGGTCAGCTTGTAATAAAAAGATAGATTAGAAAACAGAGAAAAAAGGAAAAACAGAAGAAAAAGAAAGAAAATTCTGCTTACAGGGTCAGTAAAGCATCAGTAGAGACTGAGGGGGGTGTGGAGTAACTAGCATCTGAGATCTTTAAAACAGACAAAGATGTCAAAAGTGATCCTGTGCTGGTATGAGGAGGACTTTTGAGTACTATTTCAGGCTTATGAGCACCCAGGTTTCTGAAGGAACAGGCTGACTCCAAGCTGCTTTTGATAGCACACCAACAAAGATAATATTTTAAAACAGATATAAGTCCTTTCCTGTCAGAAAGCACTTTTTAAAATACAGCTGGCCAGTACCCAACAATGAGCGAGAGCATAATTCCACCGAAGGAGCTTTGCAGTTCAGAGGTCTTACCAGCCATATTCCCACCGAGCTCTCTGAGGACTTGTGCATGCCCTGATAGATTCTATAGAGGCAAGAGCTGGTAAAGATCCTAATTGAAATCTAAGAGAGTGAAAAATAAGATTTCACTTTGAAGACCGACTTTTCAAATCTATTCCTGTAAAGCCCAAGGAAATATATGAACAGAAAACAAATTGCAGGCAGAAAAACAAAACTCCCTCACTCCCGCTCGAGTTATTTGACCAGGTCTTAAAAAGAATTGCTGGTGCAGCTGCCAACTATTTCCTCATTCTAACCCCAGCAAATAGTTTGAATGACCAAAGATTAACAGAAAGGAAAAAAATTAAAGAAGCACTGGCCTGATCACTGACTTGTAACAATGTTTGACTTTGACTTTATAGGCCATGCTGATGTCTGTGGCAACCCCTTGAAACTGTGTCTACATCAGCCCTAAACCCTATGCCTGTGCTGCACCAGCTCCCCTAGATACGGTCGAAGATGGCATGGGAAGCCTGTGCCAGCACTGCAACCAAACCCAGCTTTCTCTCCTCCACAACTTGCAGTTTAATCAAGAGCATCTCTGCCTTGTTTATTTTTGACTTTGCTGTCTCATTAAGTTATCTGCACTTTGAAAGGAATAAAGAATATAAGTATGCTTGTTGGGCAATTTAAAAAACTTTAAAAGCTAAAGAGCTGAAATGTTCTTACCCACTTGGTCTATTTTCTTTGCAAATATAACCAGAATACTTTCTTATTCTCTTATTTTGAAAATAAGATTTTTTTAAAAAAGTTTCCATAGAAAATGCTAGAGGTACTTTAAATAATTATTTTACCCTGTGCTAGGAGGAGTTAACTGTGTACATGGTTTTGAACAGGATTTCCCAAAACATTTGCAATTTGAGAGTCACTTACAGAATTTCATTAGGCATGCCAAGTGATGCCACTGATATCACTGGCATTCAGATTTAACTGGAGAAAACTTTTTAAAGTACTTTAACAAGTTACAGGATTGAGCTATAAGAAAATGTCAGTATTCAGTTGCAATATACTACGGTTGTATTAAATTAAGCTCAAAATGCCACCTATTTAGTATCCAAAATATAGTCTATGTCTGTTTTTGAAAACCTAATAGCAGTTTTTCTGCCAGGTTCTACTGTTTCATATCCTGTGGGTATATATCCTTATATATTCATATCGAGATATATATATATATATATATATATAATTCATATTCACTGCCAAGAGAGGTTGTGGGGTCTCCTTCTCTGGAGATCTTCCAAACCCGCCTGGATGCCACCCTGTGCCCCGTGCTCTGGGTGACCCTATGTGTGCAGGGAGGTTGGACTAGATGATCTCTAGAGGTCCCTTCCAACCTTAAGCACTCTATGATTCTATGATATCCTTAACAATTTTTAATATCTTTATCCAGGAAGAAAATAGACTTATTTTGACTGAAGAATCTTGGATTTTGGCCCTGGATTTGTGATTTATATTGATAGATTTTAAAAAAATACCACAATCCTTTGAGCCAAATGTCTTGGTGACCTTTCGCATAAAAGGGAGATAAGTTTTGCCAAACCCTTCACTTCCACGAGATTGCAGCCTGATTCGTATGAAAATGGAAGATGTATTCTTTCCTGGGTTTCCTGGAATTGCTGTGAACTGAAAATGTTAGTTTGGCATTGACAACCATTGAAACCATTCCAGTGATTTTAAATCACATTATTATGTCCTAATATTTTAAGTGGGATAAACATTTGCTTAAATTATATATATGTGTATACATTTGTAAGTACGAATACGTATATAAATTGCTCTTTTTCTGGATAGCTTTTACAAATAGGATCATAGAATCATAGACTGACTATGGTTGAGTATATTACTCTTTCGTTCAAAAGTAGAAATCTGTCTTTTCTGCCCTAATGAGAATGGCCTTCTAGTACCCCTTATTTTTCCCATCACGCAACACTAATAATAAAAACAATAAACACATATAAGTAGGCCAGATCTGAGTTAAAAAAGTAGTGAGGCTGTAGTGTTTTCTTTTACAGCTGGGTGATTGTTTTTGTTTTTTGTTTTTTGCTTTTTTTTTCTCTCTAAATATTAGTTTTGTTCAAAATATACAATAATGAGTAATTCATGCCTTGTTCCACTTGATACCCAGAACTCAATCGGACATGATTTTTTTTTTTTTTTTTCTGGGAGCCCAAATCCTTTATCACATTTTCATCGGACATAACCTCCTTTCCTTATGACTTGGGAAGCAGCTGTGCAGACCATTCAGACCACATTACTGCATAGGTATCTTCCACAAATAACCTAGTCAAAAAACCTTTCTGTCCATATTGCATTTACTTCATTATTCTGAGTCCTCTTCGGTTTCTATGTAGTTTCACTGGCCTTCTTCCCTGCAGCTAGTTACAAAATTTCTGGGGAGTAATGTAATATATTGTAGAAAATCCATAAAGTTTGCCAAAATTTTCAGAAGGCCACCTGCTTGGCTGAAGAATTTTCACTAAATTCACAGAATTTTCGCTGTTCCTTCTTTTCTGAACTGCAGTGTTCAAGTTGATTTTGTGGAAAATTACCAATAAAAAATGTTTTAAAATGTAATACAGTAATAAATTACTGTGCCTTTTTTTTTTTTTTCCAAGTAGACAGTGGTTTTACTTCAGCTTCTAGGAGACATGGAGAACTTGCATTCATATTTACTAACATTACTGCTTTGACTGTCAAGACCTAGGAGCAAGGGGAGGAAGCATATGGGCACAAGGCCAGGTCAGCTAATCATTTTCTGCAGAACAAAGCTCAGAGACTGCAGTGTTTCAACTCTTATGACCCAGCTAAGGTTGCAGTCATACCAGCTGCAAAAGAAGCAGCTAGGCATGAGATCTATAAACACAAATCACAAGGAAAAAGAACCTTAAAATGAGAGTTCATATTTACAAGTGAGGCAATGGTCAGTTAACTAGCAGTTGTGGAGTTCTGGGAAAGGGAAATGTAAAAATATAGTGTGTCAGTGCTGCAGTTTTTGGCATTCAGTATTGAAGTTGTCTGTAAAGTTTTACTTTTTATGGGTAAAAATAAGATAAGGCAGACTGTTGTAAAATCATCCTGGGAGACAGTAAAATAGGTCCATCATAGGAGATGAAAACCAAAGTGCTTAAGGATTCCTGCCTGTCTCTGCAAGTTCAGTCATAGCAAAATCCAAGCAGGTGAGAATTGTGCAGTGGAGGAGCAGGCACTGCTGTGCCCAGAACTAGTGAGGTCGATAACCGGTTCCTCGAGCTCTCTCTTGGCCTTCAGTAAGGCAGGCAGCAGGAAGAAAAGAAGGAAGGGAAATAAGTATATTTTATATTTACCTACAGCCTATGAGAACTGATTCATGGCAATTCAAGTATAACTAAATCCATTAATTCCGCTGTAAATCCAGAATTAGCTCCATTATACTCTCACCTCCACATAACTACTGAAATTCACCTCAAACTTTGATAAACAATATTTATTACAAAATTTTGACACAAGATAGAAAAAAAAAAAAAAGATAGAAGGATTTCAGAACTATGTAACCAGAAACAGGATAATATGAAAATTGCTGAAGTAGTTTGGAAAGAGCATATTTCATGCCTAGTGTGCTAGCGTCAGGAGTGGCAGAATACACATTTTAGAGCTTGAAAATTTCCATGTTAAGAGATTTAAAACATTTATATTGAGCTAAACTTAAGCTAACTTGATTTCTTTTACAGAACTTCATTTTGATTATACTATTGAGAAATTACATAATGCTTTTCTAAAGAATTGTTAGACATATTTCTAGGCAACTTTTATCTCTGTTTTACCAAGTTGGAATACTTTCTTTATACTAGATAGAAATGTTACATTCTGCATTCTTCTGCCTGCCCAAGTGGGAATCTGCATATTGTATTCTTCCATCAGCTTTTGCTTGGCTGCTTGTTCCCTGTTGGTTGGCAGAGAAGTTGCTGGTTCTATTGCTCAGAAAATATAATAAATATTGAAAAACTGCTGTGATTAGATGGGAGAGAAGTTGTTAATCATAGGTAGGAAAGTCATGCGTAAAAAATAATACACTTTCCCAACAAGGAAAAACTGAAATGTTGAAATCTCAGAAGTTTTCTTGCATCACTTCCATTATTAGAATACAAATCAGAGGCTGACAAAGTGATGAATTAGGTCATCTTCATAAATCTGGCAAGTCAAGATCACAGATAGCTGTTCTAGATAAATACAAATAACACTCTAAATCACTGATTATCCTAAATGCACATAAAGGTATCCAAAATAGAGTTACAGAATCTCAAGATAATTTAGTTTTGAAGGAAACTCAGTAGGTCATCTCGGCCATTCTCCTGATCAAAGTAGATCTGATCCTGATCAGGTTGCTCAAAGTCTTGTCCGTCAAGTTTTCCACATCTCCAAAGACTAAGAATACATAACCTCTCTGTGTAGACTGTGCTAGTGTGTCAGCATACTCAGTGGGAAAACCCTTGTTGCAAATTATTGAGTCTATTTTATGTCCTTTTGTCCATATATCTGAATTCTCAGACTTAAAAGGATTACTTACATGTCCACTTTTGTAATTTCATTGGTATGTGAATGTAGTTCATAAGATATGTATGAGACTCATTATTACTCAGCTGGTTCTTAGATCCAAGGAACCTGGTATAATTATGAGTTTTTGTAGGACATCTGTAGAATTTTATTTGAATGCAAAGAATATTTTGAAATTATGCACTTGACTTTTGCTGCTGAAATTAAGCAGTGTTTAATCAGTTATATTTAAGTGTAAATGAAATAAAAATTCTTCTATTTTTAGTCATATCTGCATAATGACACTCCTGTTAGCTAAAAGGAGTTTTATCTCTTTTTAGCAGGTAAGTGAAAATTTCATCCTTGCTGTCCTTATTATTAATAGCTGCCCACCTGTAGATTTCGCATAGGAGTTCCATCTTTAACTGATACAAATGATTTACTATTCTATTGCCATTAGATTGATTCATGGCTTACAGACTGGCATGTTTTTCAGTCGAATTCTTTTGCACCAGCAGTATTGTCACACTATAATGCCGGAAAGGTATTGATTGCAATGTCTGGTTAAGTTTTGAACTTTTCCCCTTACATTACATTCAAAATCTAGAGTAATAAAATCAGTTGGATTATATTACTAACCAGCTTAAAGTCCCTCCTCCATGTGTAACTGATGGACTTTGATAATAGACTTGTTTGTTTACAAATTGTTAATAATATTATTCCATAATTCTCATTTCACTTATACACTGAATCAACTGGCTAAAAGTAATTAAGGAACTTTTGGAAATTCTCTTTTCTCATTTGGAAATTAACTGCCTGATAAAGAGATTCAATTTTCTGCATATTGAATTTCTCAATTGAAAAACATAAAGTTTGAATCAGTGGTGTCACTTAAATAATGAACTGCATAAATGTGCTGTGAGGTGAACTGAAAATTCGCTGAATTGTCAGGCTTATCGGGTTGTGATCAGTGGTGTGAGGTCCATCTGGGGATGCTAGCGGTATCCCTAAGGGTCCGTATGAAGGCTAATACTCTCTAACATTTTCATTAATGACCTGAATGATGGATGGAACTGTGTGCTCTCTCAGCATGTTTGCAGACAACACGAAGCTGGACAGAGTTGTTATTACACCAGAGAATTGTGCTGTCATTCACAGGGAAATCAACAGGATGGAGAAATTCTTCAACAGGAATCTCATGAAACTCAACAGAGCAAAATACCAGGTCCTGCATGTGGGAAGGAATGACCCCATACATCAGGATAGACTGGGGGCTGACTGTTTGGAAAGCAGTTTTGCAAAGAAGGCCCTGGGATGCTTATGGACATCTATTTACCATAAACGAGCAATGTGCCCTGTAACAAAGAAGGCAAAATGTCTCTTGGGTGCATTAGGCAGAGCATCGCCAGTAGGTCAAGGGAGGTGATCAGCCCTGCTGGGACCATACCTGAAGTTTGGGGTTCAGTGATGGGCTCCCTAGTGCAAGTCAAACATGAAGCTACTGGAGTGAGTCCAGCAAAAGTGACAGAAAAAATAGGGACTGAAGCATTTGTCATATGACTGTTCACTCTGGAGAAGAGAAGGCTCAGAAGGATAAGAAAAAATTTGCTTCCTGTAAAGGTGGTTGAAACCTGGAAGAAGTTACCCAGGAAGGTTGTTGGTTGTCAGATATGGAGGTTGTTGAGACTCTGAACCAACTGTGCACTATCCTGAGTAACCTGCTTTAACTGGCCCTGCTGGTGCAGAGGCTTGGATTAGGCAATCCCAGAGGTCCCTTCACACATCAGCCAGCTTCTGATTATATGAACTTTAGCTACTGTAAAGTTTAAAAATAGTTATTTTTTATTGAAAGTGTTGCATCTTATTGACATATTGCTGTCTTTAACTTTTCCTGTTTTATTTCTTAAAGATGGGCATGTGTTGTTGCTTCTGGTTATGTCTTTTATGCATACATGTATGCACACACACACATATATGGCATATATATGAATTATATAGATGCACAGGCATGTTTTTATTTATTTATTTATAAGTGTGTGTGAATGTGTATGTGTGTGCCTGTGTGTATGAATTGCAATCATTGGTCAGATCATAGTTCAGAGATTTCAGATATTTGAAAGGATTATGTAGCTGACTACTTACCTTTACAGCAATAGTGGGGAATTACTGCCGCAGTGTGGTGAGTTTTGTTCTTGCATATTCCTTTAAAATTGCACATACTTGATTCACTAAACTTTTTTGTCACTTTTATTTTTAAAATATTTGCATTTTGATACAGACTCAAACAAAGCTCTAATTTACTTTGTGCTTGAAGTCTACCTGAAACTTCGATAACAGGTTTTCCTTTTAACTAAACACTAGGAAGCAATTTCTACACTGCCAGAGAGCTCTTTTTTTTTTTTTTTTTTTCATTTAAGAAATCATGCAAATAGAAGAGTCACCTCAAAATGATTTTTTCAAAACTTGTTGCAACAAAGGTTGTGTTTTTCTGAAGTTTGACCATTCAGTAACTGTGTGTCTGAGAGAGGTCACTGAGGTTTTAGTTCCATTCAATATCGCATTTTTTAGTGGATGTTTCTCCTAACATGGTTGCATTATAGACATGTATTACTAAAAGCGTATTCATTCTGTGCATCACTGCTGGACTTTTAGATATCGATAGTCTTTATATCTGTATAACTAATTGAACCTTGTTATACCAAACCTTGAGGCTTTTTGTTCAATTTATCTGCCTTGAGCCATGTGGAATCAAAGGGATTATGAGCATTATAATAGTGAACTCAAGTCAAGGAAATAGCTTTGCTATATCAGTTCACTCCACATTTCAGCTAGAGACATTCCTCAGCCTACTTTGGAGGTATGTGTGCCTGACTTCTTAACACCTTCATCCAGATATTCTGAATGAGAGGCAGGTTTGAGCTTGAGTTATGGCCCATGTTTATGCTTGGAAGGCAGGCTACTTACACACTCAGATGTGTGCTTCCAGCATCTGAGCTCTGCCAGGAAAAGAGAGTTCATGGTTTGAGGGATATGGAGACAGCCATCCGTCCATCAGTGACTGATCTGTTGTGTTTAACTCTGATGCCCATCCAGGTGCACCACTGTAAATATTGTTGTTACAGCAAAAGAATGTAAGTAAAATAAAAATGTGTCTATAAAGTTTGGTTTTTATAGGAGCCACAATGTCAGAGCTGAGAATAAGTAACCCAACTAAAGCATTCTGGTGTCCTCCCAGTCCTGGCTGCTCTTAGCATCTAAAGAACTGCCCCTTAAAAAATGGACTATCATGCTGGGCTGAAGGGAAGACTTTGTATTACAGTTGCATTCATGAACTTCTTCTCTTACATCCTTTTTACATTGTAAATAAGTATAAATAAGAATGAGGACATTAGTTCAGGTTTCCAGAATTCAGTTGCTTGGACATATTTTTTTTTTTCCTTTTTTAACAAATTTTCTAGAAAGTTGATGCACCTAATGTCATTAGCCATGACTGTAATAAATGCACTGCACAAAGATAAATAGGTTGTACCATAATCATTACCCAATCGATTCTGTATATCTGTTTCCTAACTGGACTTGTTAATTTAGACCTCGGGACGTAGGTAATGAGTTTATGTTGGCAGAGACAAGGCACTGCTGTGGGAAATTATTATTATTCAAACCCATTGATACTTAGGAAAAGAATAGGTGAGGGAGATGGAAATGTCTTTGGGAAAATAAAATTAATATTTGCTTTATTGAAAATAGAATAATATTTCGTGCAATTATGTACTCATTGTGAACTTCAAGGGGATGGGTTACCAGAAGATAGGCTTTAGTAGCAATGAAGTAGATGTTAAAAGTAGATGAAGTAGAATGTTAGTCTGACAATAGAGAACATAATTCCCATAAACTGGAAAAAAATGTGATTGTAGAAACCACATATGTCCCTAGGTTACATCAAATCCTTTGTTCCAGACAGAAATTGTGTTTAGTTTTGAATAACACTTCAAAAGAAAAGTCTTGTTGAGAGTCAGTAATTAATGGCGAGTCATCAATTCTTTAATTTCCTGTCATCCATATGCAGACACACATTGCCATATGTTTTTTGGTAAAGAAGCAAATTATACATCTCAGATGTCTGGTGGCTCAATTTGGACAACTGCTACCGCCTCAGTTATATTTTAACTATGCTTATTTTTTTCTTCATTATTTTTAGTGGACGAAACTTATAATACTTATTAAAATATGTCTTCAGAGATTCCAGACACATTCCAGTCAGGGTTGTAGAGTCTCTTCCATATAGCCCTATTTTGTCTTAATTCAACTCAGATTTGAACATTTCCTTCACATCTCTCTTATGCACTAGGTTACCTGAGCTAAGAAATAGCATCTTCCTAATGGATCAGTTGTGTTTGAAGACTAATTTTTCTGGTTGTTTAAACATTTGCTATGAGACTGAATTTACTTCAGACAAGCAACGAAATGTTTGTATGGCAGAGAACAGCATGCATAAAGGTAATTTTCAGTCCCATTAGAAAGCTTAATTTAAATTGTCTGGGTACACAGGAAGGAAAATGAATTCTTTGTATAATGCCATTGAAGTCACTTTGATGGATTAATCTGATTTAGGGTCTGTGAAGTCTGGAGAAGTAA
This sequence comes from Crypturellus tataupa, assembly GCA_034781795.1. Taxonomy (NCBI): domain Eukaryota; kingdom Metazoa; phylum Chordata; class Aves; order Tinamiformes; family Tinamidae; genus Crypturellus; species Crypturellus tataupa. Next base: position 127,449 of record JAWLRI010000104.1, on the reverse strand, counting down.
GAATACGCTAATGAATTTAACCATAATTTACCTACCAGAAAGTTCAGACTGCCTTTGCGATTGGCCTGTTAAATGAAACGGATCTCTACCACCATCTGTCTTCTGGCATCCATGCTGTGGTCTCCAGGTAGACAGAGGGCATTACCTATCATTACATGAGCTTTGCGATGCTATTTATTTTTCATGAGAAAAGCTTAGTATGACAAAATATTGGCCAGCAGCTGCTGGCTATGCTACTACAGCACTGTAAAATGTGTAGACATTGAAAATGATGACTCGAAATATATTTATTTCAATCAAAACGATTTGAATTCCTGCCTAAACTATGTAAGCCAATAAAGTTAAAAATAAATGGGTATGCTTAATAATTTATGTTTCAAAAGAAGTCTAAGAATAACAGAAAGGATAAGCTCAGCAAAAACAGTTTACTGGAGAGGCAGCATAGATCAACCTTGCTGAGACCAAGATTACTTGTAAATTGTTCAAGTTTTTTGTTTGATATAGTAAGGGCAGAGTGGGGATTATTTGTTCCAGAGCTAGTGCAGTAGAACAACTTCAGGCTCGGGTGCAATTCACTGTACAGAATAAGCAAAAGAAATTAATGTATTGAAGCTATTCTAAATGATCTCGACAAGAACAGTATTTTTAAAAATTAGTATTCATTTCTTTTAAATTACATATAGCTTTCCTCTCTTCTATCATTGAACTCCAGAGAAAACTCCTGAAGACCCATCCAGCCAAACATCCTATTGCTGGGACTCAGAGGTAGGGTGCCTTATTAGTGCCAAAACACTTCATATTCTCCCACCATCTGCTTCAAACTAGATTTTGGCTAGTGACCAGAAATTTTACCCATGTGATGAAAAAGTGTCTTGATACTTGGTTAGTGCAACATTTGGATAATTTGAGGCTTAATGACCAGCTACTAAGTCAACCAACTGGAATAGCTGGCTTTTATAGTATAAAGCCAGTGTAGTGGGGGTTAATTTGTAAGAGATACAATAAATTATTAAATATAAAAGAATTTGGGTCTTTACTAAAGTGTGTTGTTTGAACCTGTGAAATCTTCAGTACAGAGGATGCCTAGTATAACATGATGTATATCTCCAAGTAGTCCCTGTCTAGGTGACCTAATAAAGTTTATCGATTTTCTCAAGACATTCAGCTACAAATAGATTAGGCCAACAATGTGTGTCTGTGAAAACTAGTGTAGGCTACCAGTACCTTCTGCTTAAGGGACTTGATACAGACTTTTATATTATGAATCATCCTTCAGAGACGGATCTTAGCTTGGAGCAGAGACATTCACAGTTAACATTCTGTGATAGTGGATGGGGTCTACCTCACCAATAAAGAGAGATTTTCAAAGCAAAATTTCATGGAATATTTTGGACATTTCGAATTATGTCCTAGAATTTTCAATTTCTTTACAGGGATTAGAAAAGAGAGATAGATGTCAACATTGTTGAGAGACATCTATCTCTCAACACAGAGAGATAGATGTCAACATTGTGGATATCGAAAGCAGAAAAGATAAAATCACCAGATAGATGAAACATTCAGTGGTGTGATTATAGGCAAACTTCAGATGGTAAAAAAATACGTGCAAGCTCTGTGGGAATAATTTTATCATGATATGTTTTCTCACACTTTGTTATTCATAGACCTTTTCTAACTACCAGCCATATTTTTATTTTTATCTAGCCAGGATTTGCCTTAATGCTTTTGTGGTATTACAGTCAATGGGAGAAGAGAGAGAAATATCTGCTGAAATGATAGGGCAGTATTGCTAACCCTCATCTTCTCAAAAAGAGTGCAAAGAAAAATTTAAGATCCATTACATAGGGAAGAAGCTCATGACATTCTTAAATGATGCTGATGTTTCTTAAATGATCTTGCAGTTTCTTAATTGGAATAAACATTGATTTCTTTCAACACTTTCATTTGCAAAAACTATCTATCATTATCAGGAGAAATCATAAATGCTTTTGCAGAGCCAACCAAGGAAGTCTTGAACACTCCTACAAGATCATTTGATACCTATCTCATATCTACTTTATTTTCTATTCAATAGAAAGACTGCTGTTTGAAATAGCCTTTTTTTTTTTAATTATTTCATGTGTTAGTTATTTGTTTTCTACCCAAAAATCTCATAAGTCAGCTGAAGAACTCCAATTTAGAATGAGGAGGTGGAACTCTAGAGCTACAAGCTAGAGAGTCAGTGAGTATCTTAACAGGAATTTTTAGAGTTCTCATGAAAAGTTCCATGTTTACTGTAAAAACATTTATTTCATGAAATTGTGTTTTTTTCTTTCTCTATTTCAGTGGATTATATCATTCAGGTTCAGCATATAGCTGTTCAAAGTCTTTTCTGAAAGCAAGAAGATACTCCTTTTGAAAAAGCACCATTTTTCTTTTTTTTTTCTTTTTTTTTTTTTTTTTTGTTCCTCAGACTGCTTTTCAAGCATGGATGTTTGTCAACAGAGAACAGTTTTAAGCAGTTTTAAACTTTACATCAGTTAGTATCATTCTGTCCTGGCATGAATGGGGAAGCTGAGGAACAGTGAGTTTAAAAGACTTGACCATGGTCATATACATTTACTTGTGTAATACCATTCACTTGTTGAAAGTGAGTAGTTTTTTCCTAAAATCAAAAGTGTTTGGGATTTATTTATCCATTTATTTGTGTCTTTTTTGACTGCCTTCGTCATGGCTCATTTGTTCTTTCTCTTTCTCCTTTTGCCCTTTTTGTTCTTTCCCTCCTGAAAAGTTATGTCTCAACTAAGGCTGTCCTCTTAGAGTTTTTTACCTTTATTTCGTTAATAGTTTTAAACATCAGTTAGGTGTCCTGTTTTTGTACATTTGGTTCATGATAGTTTTTGAAATATAATTTTCCTATGAATGTGACCAAGAATATTCATTTGTGCCCCATAAAAGAGGTTATCATTTTTTTCAAGTTGCAAACTTCTGCAGAGAGTTTGTTTAGGACTTTGTGAAGCTGAAGTCATGTCCCTGCATTACAGCTAAAAGATGCCTCTAAACAGAAATTCCATATCTTTAATGTCCTTATGATTCTTGCTAGGCACACACATAGCTCCATCTCAGCAGTGATATGTGGACCTAAAGATGGTTTTTGAAATGTAGTTGCTAGAAGAATCCATGACAGGGCCATATTGTGTGCCATCTCACATGGTAGTAAAGGAGAAGCAAGATGGGTATGAACCAAGAAGTTTGGATGTCTTGTAGATGTCTTGTCCCACATGGATGTCCCACATGGGAACCATGGACAACTGAAAATGAAACTTAGATTTTAAAATATTTTTTGGCAAGTCAGCACTTCTATAGAATGAGTATTCTGCTTTGTTTTGAAAATGTTTATATCTTGTGCCTATAGATCATAATAGCTTGTGAGGGCAATATAAAAATTGTTTAGGGCTAGATTCCTTATGATTCTGCCCACAGTAATTAGTCATTGCCCATGAGCAAGTCTAGAGAAATCAACAGAGACAGCTTCTATGAACTACGTGCAAACCTTACAGATTATACTCGCTTATAATGTGCAGTGAAATATCAAAGCAGTATAAAAGATCTTATATGTTATGGTATATAAAAGTATTGTTAGTAATATTAAAATGATTCATTTCCTGAACTGTACTCACACATTATACAACCTGAACTTTTCCAATTACTTTGATTGGAGGTTCATTGATTAGACATGGAAAGAGTAAATGTCAAGGAGCTGAAACACAGAATATTTAAAAGGTTAAGCAAAATAGGCTTCTACTAAAAAACAGTTGCCTGTACATAGAAAGTACTGCAAGATTGTCCCTTGTGATAACTCCTACACTGACATATTAAAAATAGTGACAAGAACCGGGTTTTTCAGTTGTGGAATGTCTTTAACAGCTCCAAACAGGAGCAATAAATCAAATGGAATTCCTTATCTTCTAAGATGGAGGAGATCAATTCTCAGTCTTACTCTAACTTTTCTTTTGATATGAGAACCTGAAGAGTGAATATATTTTCATATAGAAACTTCCTAATTTATGAATTCTATTTTCCACAGGCCAAATTAAAACTTAAGCAGGGATATGAGCATTTAGAAATTAGAAATATTATTCACACCAGGAATTTTCTGAATTAAAAAACATTAAATATTTACATGAAAAATGAGAAACTTCTGCTGTTCTGCAAATGAGTACAGTTGCACATTATGTGGTCTACAGTGTATTAATTAAAATGTTAAGCTACAAATTTCAAGCTTGTGGAACATCTGTGAGAAGCAAAAGCAAAACTTCATTGGACTAAACCGTGTTTTGAGGCAGCACAGTCATGAAAATATGTTCTTAGTAAATTATTTGACACAGCTGCTATAGCTAAAGCACTGCCAATTTCAAACTGTATACTGTAAACGTTACTTGGAAGACACAATATTGAAGATACATGCTCACCACAATGTACTAAAGCATGGAATATGAACTTCTGTGTATCATAAAACTCCTGGCTCATTCACTGAATATAAACAAAGTCTAGATGAACTCAGACAGAGGGTTAGCATCTAGAATCAGATAAGTCCTTAGATCTTATTTCTAAAACCAATGGGGTCCACTGGCCTTGCCTAACAGTGCTAACAGGGTGAAACACAACAGATTTTAACATGGCATACCTGAATTTATATATGAAATCCTGTAGCTTCTACTTAGGACCTGCTTCCGTAAGTCTTGACAACCTTAAGCTTGCATTGCGGTATCATTATATGATATCTGCAGTCCTCCGTGACATAGGGCTCATCCCAATAACGAGGCCTTATTTGGTTCCATGCAGCACACAGTGAGAAATCCTTGTGCAAAGCTTTGTTACTGTGGAGATTTTCTTATCATATTTTCATCTACTCAGAATTTCTTAAGCCTTCCCATATTTTTTAATGAAATAGCTTGGTAAGAACAGAAAAGAATGGACAGGGAGAATGGATCAGGGAACATGTCTAAGAGGTGACTGATTCTACTCACACTGTGATAATATAAAATTAAGAGATAATTAGAAAAATGGGTAAAAGACAAAACTTTTTCACAGTAGGTCTCATTTGGATGTTGAACCTGCTACTGCAGAAACTCTGCATTGCTGAACCCAAGAACAAGATTTAAAGGCACAGTTAAAAAAATCTAGAAATCTCTTTTCAACAAGGCCAATGAACATCTTTTGTTATTAGACACCAATGGGAGAAGTATGTGGGACATAAATTACCTGTCGCCTACTGCAGGTTTCTTCAGACACATTAGACAAGATATTTGACCATGAGCCTAATCCAGCACAGTAAATTCATTGTTCCTACAGTGAAGTGGAGCATGACTAGAAAATTGAAACAATTAACCATATTTGTTGTACCGCTCCCTTTCAAGCAAGAGTAGACAAAGTTTCCCAGGAGTGAAGGACCAGCATATTCACACAATGCATTACACGATATTCTGAGTCTGATACATTTAATTTTTTATCAGAATAATATATTTGGTATAGTGCTCATTTAAATACTACATCGTTTGTCACACTACATTTGGCATTAGACCTCTTCAAATATATTTAACAAATTGTTCCATAGTAATAACTACATACAAAATATTTTCATCGAATTAAAAAATCCTTATGTTTTATCTTCTTGAAATACAATATATACATTATGATCTTATAGTTTTTAAGGTAAGTCAAAACTTGGGCTTAAACAAATTCACAGTGTCCGTTTTGCCTCTGTAATAAAAATCTTAACTTTAAAAGTGCCTCGATCTTAAACTGTGTTTACTGTTCTTGAGTGCCATTGGCTCATATGAGTTTTATGGAGATCTTTTACTATGATCTAGCACGAGACTGTGTATCCAAATCACACATTATAATGACCAAAAACAAAGACTTTATCCTACTGAAAGTGAGCTCTGACTGCAATTTTTACCTTGAAGTTGTGGCCAACAGATTTTCAAAAGAGTTTGTCAGCGGTGGAAAATCAACATTTAGCAATATGATCTCTAATGCGGACGTTCACTGGAGCTATAAGTGTTCACTGTTTTATAAAGTTAGGGCCAAATATTTCCGGTGGTAACTCAAAAATCAGTGGCCAATTTTAGCCTAGAGATATAGGCAGGAACTTGAAAAGAGTTCTAAGATGGCTTCACTTCGACTTGCAAAGTGAGACAGAAAAAACCTCTGACTGCTACACCATGTCTGAGACCAAAAGTGGGGCATTTCTGCTTTCTGCTAAGACCAACCAATAAGGTCATCTCAGAGTCTGCAGTACTCCCTGTGGATCATTATAGGAAACACTGCAGATTATGAGGTAATGCTTTTTAATAATCAAAGGCAAGTTATTAAATTGGCTATTCCATAGCCCATACTTTTCCAGCTCAACACTCAGTGTTTTTAATAGACACTGCCCTAGTACCTTTGAAAATTCCATTTTTTCTCTCCTCTCTCAGAGGAAGAGTCCTTAGAAGTTTCTAAACCCTGAGTTCATTATGCCTGAGGCCAACAGTACACAGATTGTCCCACATGTTCTACTAGTGGCTAAACTAATAGGCTAAGTGTAAGGCTGAACAGTTCCCCAGAATCACGATAAATATCTTCTGGGAAGGCTGACCTCCATAACAACTATGACTGCACTTGAGGCAGGACAGAACTCCTCTCCTCTATGTGTTTATATGTTCTCTATTTCAAAGACAATTTTAACACACTGTCTTCCCCCCTGAATATACATAATGACATCACCAACAATTTTTAAAAAGGACTACCAGTTATTTCAGCTAGAAACTAACTTACACACTTTAAAAATAATCTTTTTACACCTCGAGCCTGAAAGGGAGAGGTGGAAACATTCTGATACATTCCACAATAAATAAGTTTCACAAAGCTAATTAAAAGCAATTACTGACAAGTCATATTTAGTCTTGTTTCCTAAACATATAAGGCTTTTACAGGTGTGTTACACATCTTTATGTTGCTGTAAAAAATATCAGAGCCCTTTTACTAATTTTAACCAAATTTAAAGAAGAGTAGAGAATCCTAAAATAATGCGTGCTAAGAAATGCAGCAGAGGAATTGAGATATCTAGAAAAAAAAAAAAAGAAAAAAAGAAGACAAGGAATGCAATTCCACATATTAGCTATAATAATCTCACTGGAACAACCTGTTTTCATTTCCTAAGGACAAATTTGAGCAAATTTCAACTATTAAAACAAGTTTAACCATGAGGAAACATTATCCCAAATGCACATTTTTCCTTGAATTCATAGTAAGTGTTTACATCTCATGATTTAGTTTCATCCCATTTCAATACAGATGTTAAAAGATTTACCTGCAGACCTTCCTGCACCCTGAGGGCTTTTAGATCACAGTATAAAAGTTGGAGAAGTTTGGAATTCTCAAAGAGATGAGATCTTCAAGGATAAAGTACATCTGGATTAAAGGAGTTTTTTCAGGCCTCAGCAAGAGCTTTTCAATAAACTCATGAAAAATATTTCTTTCTTAATGCACTACCTCCCATTAGAACCCAAGTATCTCACAGGACAGCTGAGCAGTAATAGAGATTTAAGTAGGGAAGAGTATAACACAGTGCTCTGAGAATCAAACTACCAATCTCTTCAAGGAAACATTCAAATAAGTTACTTCCAAATCCTGCAAATTTTGAATGAAGGCTGTTTTTTTTTTTTTTTTTTTCTCATTGGGAATGATTTTTTTTGAAAAGCAAAATAGATTTTATACAAATACCTAGAAGCCTGGAATTTTCCTCTTTTGCTTTGTTAACCTATACATATGAATGTCTACAAAATGGAAATTTGCAATCCTGTTTAACGTAGGAAAAGTTTAGCTTTATGTTTTTATTCTTCATGGCTGGATTTATAAAGATTTTATGGCATTTTAAAAGAGGTAAGCTGAATATTACAATGAGCTAAAATTAACTCTTCTTCAGCAGGCAGAGAATAAATAAATACCCTCACTCTAGTGACATTTCTCATAGACACAGTGGATTTGCCACTGTGTTTTTCTTTTCTCCATAAAGAGATGAAAGGATTTAATTTCTGTTCTGGAAATGTGAGCTAGACTTGAGAAAAAACATAAATATGGCTTTAAGTGAATTGTTAACATTTTGTTGTATTTTCTGAAATATTTAGGCTATCTCTTGCTATCTTCTTCCTTTGCATCAATTGACAATTTTTCCCCAAGCTTTCTTATTAGCTCTGCCAGGTCCTCGGAATTTTGAGTTTTTTCCTCCAGAAGTTCATAACGGAGGCTTGAGATGTCCTGTTTAATTTCCTTCAGTTCACCTGTAGGAGAAATAAGGTCATACTGTTAAGGGATGAAGGAAAAAAAAAAAATAGCATACCTGGTCTCACACTTACTGTAGGTTATTGCTATATTTCTTTGCTCAACCAGAAAAAGTGAGATGTTTTGTGGCCTGTTGATGAATGGTGGCTGATTGATTGGACCGTGAAGATGCTGTATAGGACACAGACAAGTTTGAAGGTTTGTCTGAAGGGGAGAGATCACACAAGTTCACCAAGCTGAGGATGAGAATTCACCCTCACCAAGAGGGGGAGCAGTCGGCACGCAAGGGCCCATGGTCAAGAAAGACCATGTCAAGGAAGAGAATTTGCCTCTGCTTTTCCTGCTGCACTCAGTATTTCTCCATCATTGGAGGGATACAAAAACAAGTGAACATTTGTGAAGTGCATTCCCTTGGGAATGATGCCAATTCTGTATTTTCAGCTCATAAAGCACACCAAAAAGAAGGCTGAAGTATGTGAATGCTTTCCTTATAAGCACACACGTCCACACAAGTCAGTATTAATTTGGGAGTGTCCCCCAAAAGCACTCAAAAACCAGAAAAACTGTATTAAAGGCAGTCACACTTAAAGAGGCAACACTCTTGATGTGTAGGCACTCAGCTGGTGAGAGTAGTAGAGATCCATAGTCACATCTCTACTTCAATTTCAATTTCACATTAATTTCACAACTTGCACTTGCAAGTCAAGTATATTTATGTCTATTTTGAAAACATGTTTTCAGGTGGCATATGCAACCATTTTAAAAAGTTTGTTTTGATTCTTGATTAGATAAAAACATGCAATCGTCAACTCACCTTCATTGACTTCATCACTTTCTTTATCTATCTGAGCTTTCAGTACATATCGTTTAATGAGACGCTTCATTATTTTCTGTGGAGAAGAAAAAAGAAGTTTTAATAGCCGGACTTTCTAATATTGCTATGAAATTTCAATGTAATGGCTATGTAATCTACTCTTACAGATATTTCAGGTTAGCTTTTGCTGTATAGGAATATTTTGTAAAAATCTCTACTTTTATCCACACTAGATATTTAAACTTTATTATCCAAAATATACAAATGTATATGAAGCTAGAAAACTAAACACATCTTAGTATACATAACCTTAATTTAGACCATTACTGGAATCCATGAGAATGATTAATTTCACTTGAAGGTTGGATCTCCATGCAGGTAAAAATACAGTCTTTACTGCTGTCAGAAGATGATAATGACCCTAATCAGCAGTGCTAATTAAGAAATCTTTTTGTAAAATTTACTTTAATTTAACCAATAAATCATATTTTTTCTGACATGAGGCTTAGAGAAACAGGACCTACATTCTCAGAGTCATTTGGGCACCTCAGCTAGGACTTAACTGACAAAAAATAGATACTTTATAATGTAAAGGTCCATATAAGTGGCAATTACTTTAATCTCTCCTTATGGATATTTGTGAGTACAGTCCATCTCAACTAAAACTGATCAAATAAATCACACTATTTCCATGTTCCCCCTTGTTCCCCCTCGAATTCCCCCTCGAATTGCTTGAGAAAGGGTAAATTAGAGAAAAACTGGGGCCTAACAGAAGTTCTGGCATTACAGAGGCTTGCTTGCGGTGAGAGAACACTTCCAGGATGGTTGGTATGTGTGGAATCTACTTCTTCATGATTCCCTCAGCAACACAATCTGCCCTTCTAGCACACATTAATAAGAGTAAATGAAGAGTGGAGCAGAACGGAGACACCACTGCCAAACTTTGTTGGATTCCCTGCAGAGGTGGTAACCTGACTGTGCTGTGAAGCTGATGAGTGCATGGAGGATGGAGCAGAGTGAAGACACCGTGCCCAAACTCCGTGCACTCCCTGCAGAGAGCCAATCTGATCGTACCACACAGCTGATAAGCCTCTTAGTATGGTCAGATGTCTGGTGCCGGCCCAGCAATGAGAGAGATCAAGAGATCAGTCCTTTCCAATGGACTTTGCTCAAACTTCTCCTCCTTCTAATCTCACAATACCAATACACAACCCCATCCTAGAAGACACCTGCTTCCAAGGAATGACCACCTCTCACTGAGCATACTGTCTCGATTTTTGATTAACTCGTGAAACTTTTTCAATCAATAAATAACAAAAGTAAGTATGACTAGAGTCACTCAAGCTCCACTTAAATGTAAAAGAAAATACATAAAAGGTGAACTAAGCAGGGATATAGTAGGAGCTTAAGAAAAAGGAAGAGGGAGAAGGAAGAGAGAAGAAAGAAGAGAGGAGAGGGAAGACTCCATCATAACTTCTGGATCACTTGATGGGCTGAAGCCCTTTCCTCTCTTCAGGTCAGGACATAGTCTGAGGAGGCTCATCGAGGTTGAGAGCCTTCTCGCATTTTCTGGGGTGAGTGATGGCTGGGCATTTGTACACTAGCCACTAGCTAAGTACCCACACTGTAGTGGAGAATTTCTTGTACTGACATCCAAAACTTGTTCTCTAAATATTGCATTTGAATAAATTGTGCTATTTGAGAACTTGTCTACTTGTTTTGAAAACGATCGGACCTACAGTCGGCAGACTATTTGTGAATCTTTTACTGCCAGAGTTGAGCCTATAGTTACCACAGTATTTGGTATCCCTATTAAGAAATGAGTCCAGCTGCCCCCAGTCCCTCTAACCTTTGAGGGCTATCTGGAATGCAAGAGGATTCATGTCTTATCAAATTTGTCCCCCGCCATCAAACCACAACAGCCCTTCCCTAGGGGAACTTAGGCCAATCACCTCAAGTGTAAATTTTTACCTTTCTAAGGGAGTTGAATCCTACCCCTAATTCTGCAATTAGCTCAAATTGATTCAACAAAGAAGAAAATAGTTGCCTTTGAGGATCTATCTCTGGTTTTAATAATTTCATATTGTGTAACCCATGACAACACAATATTTTCCAGTTTTCATTGCAAGACAGCAAATATGCATAGGTTTATGTGTCTGCCTTTGTCTGTGCAGTAATAGGCTTGACCAGAGGTCCTTGTGAGGTGAATCATCTCAGATTAGTGGTTCCAGAGCATCATTACTGTCATGTTTGCAAGGTCAATAGCTGTACTGTTTAGACTAATAATCTGACAGTGTTTCAAATACAAAGCCACACATCCTCATGTTTATGGGATAACTTTGTAATATTAATATCTATCACTGCAATATAACGTAATTGGCTATAAAAAAACAGAATAGACCTGTACAGACACTGCATAATGTTTAGAGCAATGCAGAGTTATCCTGCCTAGGAAGGCACACTTTTTTTTATCCTGTGGTTAACAAAGACATCAACACGTAATTTCAGGATTTCTTTCACACCCCTTTGCAGCATTCAGATGGCCCTATTCTATTGACCAAGCACCTCTTGCTTGTTCCTTCTAATCTGCTTTGTAGCACTGTGAGAGGAAGGAAAGAACTAGTGTCTGGATCTCTTTATGCCTTCACACATTTCTGTGCAAAAGCGCTCCGCAGTCATCTGTGAGTCAAAGAAGAAGAATGTATCCAGTACCACAAAGGACCAGAGAGAAACTGGGCTGCAAGTTAGCTGTAATTTTGGGATATTGGAGTATAGAAATGTGCCTCGTAATAAGTTGCTTTAGCTAATTCACTAATTCAATTTTCATCTGTTTTTGGTTTTCTTAATTTGCACTGTGCGGCTGAGGACTTAGTCTATGGAAGTAAAAGACGTTCTCCAAGCTCTTTCAAATAGTGCATTATGAGGGTGGCATTTAGGAAACAATCAAGAAACAGGCAAACAAAAAATTGTACTGTAAATATCTAAGTCATTACATTTGTTTTTGATATGCTCAAGGCCTGTGCTTTCATTGCACATTTACATTGTTTACATTGCTATTTACATTGTTTAACATAAATTCAAAAATAAACATAACATAAACATATTTCTTTATGTTTAACATTGTTTAACATTGTTTAACATAAATTCTTTATTTTGTTTAAACAGGAGCTGTGTTTTACCTGGTACTGTCTTGGAGGATTGTTTAAACTGTTTAAGTGTATTTCATCTGAGCTTCTTACACTTGACTGCTTCCTTTGATCAAGCTGAAACAGAAACATTAATTATAAAAATAAATAAATACAATAACAATATATTTAAATTACCTCATGCAAATATTTCAAACATGATAGAACATTAACTTAACTCACTGCTGCTTGCATCCATGCACAGAGGAGCAAGAGGGAGCCCTACCTCACTTGGAGTCTATGCCAGCACATACCATGTTCTTCCAGTGCTGCTGCTACAAGAGGGAAGATGAGAAACCAAGGAAAGGAAGGAGAGGGGGCAAAATTACCCCATTTCCTTCTTTCTTAACTCCTGCTTGTAATGATGCTCTAACAGGAAAAAAAAAAAAAAGTGAAATATAAATCATGAATGATCTGGATGAGGAGTAAGTGAGCCTGCCATAGAAAAGTCATTTCTTTGCAATTGCATATGGCACAATAAAATTGTTACTTTTTCTTCTTTTTTTTAAAGAACTGTGTGATGCCTCAGATTCTGTGGGATCATCTTGTGTTCCATTGCTGACTTTATTTTCACTTTTGCAGAAAGACCAATAAATAGTCTTCACAAATCTCCAAATAGGGAGCTGTTTAAAATTTTTTTTCAGTTCTGTTTAGTATTTGTACTTTGTCTTTCCTGACGAAAAGATTGTTCTTATTGGCAAAATACATTAAATTGCATTCAATGTAAAATTTATGCTGAATTTGGTAATTCTTTATTCATTAGAAAAGATTGACTTCTTTTATAAAAACACATTTTTAAAAACATTAGGTATCTATTTGTATTACACTTATTTGCAATATGTAAAAATAATGACTGAAGACATATATAAAATGAGTAATATTCACCTTGTCATATCATGAACTGTACTGATTGACCACTTGGTGGCAGAGATTGCCAAGATTTTGTTATAACTTTGTCTCTATACAAAATTTGTAAAGTGTCTTTAAGCTTCTTGCCTATGGCTTTCCTCTCCATAAAACTACTACAGTAATAAATGAAGTTTTACATATTAATGGCTGAGTTGGTGTGCATATTTTTAAGTTAATGTTGAAGTTAATGTTTAAGTTGAAAATCAGCACATAAGAAATTGGGAGGGAAAAAGGGGGAGGGAAGGCAATTTAAATACTACAGTGATATGATCCCTAACAAAAATAAACCTCTAGAAATACTGCAAGGAGAAATGCCGTATGCACGGACCATTGTTCTTAGGAAAAAACATTCTTGTTTCAACTTGCTTCTCTAATATGACTAGTAAATCAATTAGATCACTTAGAACAGTCATCTGTAATTACAGTAACTGTTTTGTGTTGCACTGCGTTAACGTTTTAAATCCAATCGTGACAAGAAGCTGATGACTTGGAATGCCAGTAAACTGTGTGGACTTGGACATGATGTGTTGGATTCCCAGAAAATGACTCAGTTTGAACTCCCAGAACCAGAGCTCACTTGTGAGAATTTCAGCAACTGTGCTGTGTATTAGGCAAGTAAAAACCCCTTTCAGTGAGGGGTTAGAGTAGTTGTTTTGAGTGAGGAATTTTTTAATAATTAATTGTTTTCTGAAGAGCTGTGTTTCAAGAAAATAGCGTCTACCTGATATTTGCCACTGTAAGTTTTTAGCTCAGGAAGATGAATAAGTTCTGCAACTCTCAAGCCAAAAACCTTTTCCTTCACAAGGCTATTTTTCCTTTTGGAATGAAACTCTGAATAGTTTCTTTGACATCCTTGTCATCCACTGAAGTTGCAAAATCAATTTACAAAAAGCAGCTTTAAAAATGTTTTGTAAATATTGCATTCATTAAAAACTACAGCAAATGCCATATCACCTCTGATGGGTATCAGCTACATTATTAGGATATTTCCCAAATAAAATGAAGATCTGTGAAATGCTAGAAAAATTAACAGTAGTGTACTCAGAACATCTGAGGTCAATAAAAAGCTTTATTTTAGTACTAGTATTTGTAGTGTCTACATGTGTTTTTATAATCTATTATGTGTTTAGCCAAAAGCAGAACCTTGTAACAGGCACAATTTTAATGTTTCTCCATATAGCTTTTTTTTTTTTTCTTTTATGATTAAAACTATTTTTCTTCTCTTTTAGTCTTCAACAAGTAATATAAATACATGAGTGAGGAACAGGAACACCAAAAAGCAGGAATGCAGAGAAAAAATATGTAGAAATAAAAAGTGTAGTGACAATGGAAGGAAGAAAGCTAAACAGAGGAGATATGAGAGAGAAGACACAATCTTGATTATATCTGCCATGGAAAGGCTGCCCATTACATTTGTAACAAAGTGCTGACACAGTTGATTTCTTTACTGCATTTGACCGAGCAAATGACAGACTCAAGGATTAGTCTACCGACTATTCTGCCACCTGTATATTTTTTACAAATCTTTTTTTTTCTTGCAAATGTTATGTTGCCATATGCTCACCTGTCAACTTTTTTACATTCTTTCCTTATCTCTTATAATGCCAGTCTGTACACTTCTAATACTGCCTAATATGATGTGTTCTACCCTATGTTCTCATAAATTTATATCAATACATTGCAAGGAAAAGACACTGACTATAAACTCTTTACATAAGCTTACTAGATACAGTAATGAATACAATCAAGTGCATTTTACTGTACTTGTCAAGTAAACAAAACAGATTAGAGAATACTGCATTCTTGGTGGAAACAGAGTCAGCTTACAAAGGAGAAATTTACAGACATTGTCCAGGCATGTAAGGATGGTGTTAGCAAAGCCAAAACTCTCCTAAAAATGACATTTACAAGGCAGATGAGGGCAACAAGAACCTCTACTGTTATATTAGCAGTAAATGGCCAAATAAGGAAAATGAGAGCCAATTGTTCCACAGGGCTGGCAATGCAGTTACAGGGGACAGGTACAGCTGAGGTACTCAGTGCCTTCTCTGCTTCAGTTTTCAGCAACAAAGTCTCCTAGGCCTTTGTGCTTGGTGAAAGGGCTCAAGCAGTAGATCAGGGTTGAATGAAGGATTGCTTCAGAGAACCTGACTCATGCAAATCCAAGGGAACCAATGGGCCTACATCTAAGGGTGCTGAGAGGGCAGGCTAATGTCCTTTCAAGGCTGCTCTCTATCATCTTTGAAAGATCATAGAAACTGGGAGATGTTCCCAATAGCTGGGAAATGACGGATCAGTGATAGTGGAGGTGTCAGAGCACATTCCCATCAAGTTTGGGGACAACATCAAATTGGTAGGTGACCACTCGATAGGCTCAAGAACAGGGCTCCAGTCCAGACTGGAGAATGAGCCTGGAACGCAAAGTTCTTCAAAGTTCTTCCCTCCTGGGGAAGAATCACTTGCAACAACACTGGCTGGGGACTGCCTGGCTGGGGTGGTCTGTGGAAAAGTCTCTGGGTGGGCTGAGGGAGAGCAAGAAAGATATTGAGAAACTGCAGTGCGTTCTGTGGATCAGTGGCTGCCAAAATGTCTGGGGTTGGAATGCTTGCCCTGTAAGAGAAGGTTGGAGGAGCGGGGCTTGTTCAACCTGGAGCAGTGACAGCTTTGAGGACACCTGACAGGAGGTCATCAAGGAGACAGAGAGAGGCTCTTCACAGCAGTGCATGGTAAGGAGATAGAAGATGTCAGGCATAAGCTGAAATATGAGAATTTGAGATCAGATATAAGGAAAAAAGCTTTTGGTGTGAAGACAGTCCAGCGATGGCAAAACTTGCCCAGAAATGTTGTGCAGTCTCTACCCTTAGAGATTTTCAAGACTGAATGGGAAAAAATCCCTGAACACCTTGGTCAGACTTCACAGCTGACTGTACTGTGAGGAAAAGGTTACACTAAAGCTCACTAGAGTGATAAGAAGCAGGAAAAACACTAAATTTAGAACAATATTTTTGAAATTAAGTGTTTTTAAATGTAAAAAAAAGTGTTTACATTAAAAAGCAAAGTAAGAATTTCAGTCTGTTTCCACTGAGTTCAGAAATGTCACTTGGACTAAGAAGATGGGAAATTCACTAGAAAAACAGGTCAACACCAATAAAGAAAAATGAAAATTGCCTTGCTTTATTAAAAATATCATACATATGATAAAGTTACCTTATTCATCTCTGCGTCTTCCTGAAAACTTTTCTTTTGGCAGAGAAATGGTTTAGAAATCCATTTTTTGATTCTCAATAAGAGATACAGCAAAGACTTTGGGCTGGGCACTAAGTTGAAAGGTACTGGAAGAGTTCTCCCTTCCTCGAAGTAAGAAAACCAAAGTTTAGCCCTTGCAAACTTCCACTCTACATCAGCATCATCCTGTAAAACCAAAACATTGCTATTAATAAAATGTTAATACCATTTTGACTACTGAAGAAGCTGCAGGTAAATTTTAAGTGTTTTGAAGGGAACTGGTTAATTTTAAAGAGATCGAGAGGTTGTTTATACTCATGGAAAACCAAACTTCAGTGAGTGTAACCCATACAGAATCCCATGGAAATTAACCCATGTAAAGTATTGCAGTTAGTTAGACTAGAACAAAGTGAGTTTCAATTAAGCATCACTTACTCCAGAATGAGTGTTATTAATCTGCAGTATAGGATCACAAAATGTAGACTTTTTATTTGCTGCTCTTTGTAGACAGAATAGTGAGAACTAAGGCTCTAACATAAAAGTTAGATTTAAAGCTTGATGGAAACACACAAATTCATCCCCAAAACTTTTTTGGCAAGTTACTTGCATTGAAAGCTATCTGGCTCAGTAAAGAATATCAAACCATTCTCTGTTAATATAATATTTTAAATATTTTTAAAATGAAATTTAAAAAAAGAAGACAGTCTGATGACTTTTACATAATTTGTTTCACTTGCTGAAATATTAAACCAGGCTTACTGTCATCATCATGCTTTATCTTGAGCATTTACAATGGCCAAAACACTGATTTTATTCCTTCCTGTAAAACTGAAGGGTTTTTTTTGCAGAAAGGTCTGCAAACATTACTGCCTCAACATTACTGGTCTCAACATTACTGCAACAGTTTTTAGAAGATGTATTCAGTCACCATTTTTTTTTGGTGGGGGGGACGGAGAGGACTAATACTCTGTTTTTACAGACCTCTGAACCTGATATTTTTCTTGTGGCCTCTTTGGTCAGAAGAATCCCAGCCTCCCTGCAGAATGAGCTGTTCTTGCTTAAGCTGGATGACTGACCCCAAACCTGAGTCCTGAAGCTGGGACCAGAACAGTGCCACACAATCAGAAACCTGATTTTGCTGTGGTGTGGCAAGGACATGCCCTAGGAAAGGTTGGGATGGCCTGAGGTTCTGGAAAGCTGTTGCCTTCTTCTCTAAACAATGATATGATTTAGTCCTCTCCTTTTTTTTTTTTTTTTTTCCTATTGCATGTAAATGTTTATACTGATTACTGTGCAAGATGATAAAGTTTTATTCACTTCAGAGGAACAGGGAGATGGTTGCTTAAGTGGAAAAACAAACAAAAAAACAAACAAAACTAGTAGGTTTAAGATTTCTGTACAAGGTCAACACAGAAGAATAAGAACATCCTTGCAACAAGAGGGACACTTCTCAAATAATAACTACAAATGAGGCATAGGAAATATTCACAAACTCATGCATCAGCATGACAGCACATCCCTACTGGGAACATAATATAGTTCCATAATAGTCTCTTAGTCTTCTCACTATTGCAAGCATGTGAAGCTAAGTTTCCATTTACTGGACTATTCCAGAGCTTAATGATAGTTCCATATAGTAAAGTCTATATAATAAAGTTATATCACTATAAATGGAAATTTTACCTCAATTTCCTGGAATGAACTGTTGATCATTGCGATGAGCATGTTCAGTAAGACAATGACCATGGTAACATTATAGACTCCATAGAGGACATAACCAATATTTTCAATAAATTTGTGTTTATAATTGATGACAACTGATTTAACTTCTGAGAGTCCAAATATAGCCCAGAACAATGTCTTGAAACTTTCTTCAACACTAAATGGAGAAATTGAAAATATGCATATGTTACTGAACAATATGTTGTATATTATTATTGTATAAATTGTCAGCTACCATTTTAATTAATATGCAAATTTTGTTTTCTCATAATACTGAATATCACAGCGATATTCTGCAGAGCAAATATATTAGTTAATTTCATCTCTTTTTTATGAGCTTCTGCTGTACAAACGACTTGAAAACACACGATGTTCACTTCACTTCACTTGATTTTCTACAAGTCACAATGGATCAAATGAGCTCAGAGGAGGTGATCCTTGAAAATCAATCAGCTCTTCTGGACCCCTTTTCCCCCAGGTAGGTTCATATGCCATGGGCTTCCTCCAAATAGGTCCCTGAATAAGCCAAAGTCTGTTGTCCAGTTGTCCCGTTGTGATCCTGTTATTTGCTTTGGTCTCTTCTCTTAGTATCCTGGACTTCACCATCTCATGGTCACGGCAGCCAAGGCTGCCCCCAACCTTCACATCCCCAACTGGTTCTTTGTAAATGTCATGTCCACCAAAGTGTCTCCCATCGTCAGTCAGCTGTGCTCAGCCAGCTGTGTCAGGAAGTTATGCACTCCAGTAACCTCATAGGTTTCTTGTGCCCTGATGTGTTGCCCTTCAAAAATATTGATTTTTTTTTTAACATCTCCCATGAGGACCAAGGCCTGTAACTGTGAAGCTTCTTCCAGTTGACTGAAGAAGGTCTCATCTACTTTTTTTTCCTGATCAGGATGGTCTGTAGCAGATACCCATCACAACACCACTCACCTTGATCTGCCTGCATATCCTGACCCATAAGCTCTCAACTGTCTCATTCCCCTTCCCAAGGCAGAGCATTCCTGCTGCTTTCATATAAAGGGCAACTTGTCCTTGGCTTCTCAGCCTGCCCTTTTTTATTTATCAGTGTTGCTGGGATCAAGAACTCATTTTCTGACTACAAATATATCATATGAGCATCTGAACATGAGAGACAATTACCACTTGATTTGATAGGAAGAGAATTTATAAAAGATGCAAATCTATTTAACAATTAGTAAAATGAATATATACAACAGAAGTAACTGGCTTTCCATAAAAGTAGCCCATGATCATTGCAGTTGTACTTACGTTGTGAAGGCTTCATTTTTTTTTGCTCCCAGATAGTAAGAATAGAGATTAAACATCCCTATCATGAAAGCCACAAACACCATGATAAATATCACCATGAACTTGAAGATGTCTTTCACAGTTCTGCCAAGTGATATTTGCAGGGGTCCAAAGCTTTCATTAGCTGGCAGAATGTAGGCTATTCTGGAGAAACTTAATACTACTGCAATTGCATACAGGCCTTCAGATATGATCTGAGGATCAGACGGATCCCAGTTTATTCTGGCTAGAAACAAAAGATGAGAATTTCCGTCAGATTTTCATGCCCACCTTAGGTTGCTCAACTAAGTATTCCTTTTGGTAAGTAACAAAAGAATAAAAGAGTCAATGTAAACTGGAGTTGAAGGCAATGGAGGTATGAACATTTGAAATGTTGAAGTACTATGTTCACAGCTTTTTTTCCTTTATCATAATTTGCATTATGTATTTTGAAATGAAGACAGATTATAAGACCTCACTGCCTAAAGGAGTAGGTAAGCTTTACCCTTTGGAAATTAACACAGAAAACCTATTTCCACCTTTGAAAAAGATGACTGAGAGCTATGACTACTTGGATCCCTACTACCTTGGACTTCCATGAGCCAAGTATGAGTGGTTAAATAGTGCCAGTGGCAACTATTTCACAGAGCTCAGAAATTATCTTACATGAAGATGGTGCAGAAATAAAGTGAGAGAAAGGAAGAGAATTTGATAAAACTGACACAGACTATTGAGTCTACTGATGACAGACGAGAGAGAGAGAGAGGGATGAGAAAGGCAGAGAGAGGGATGAGAGAGAAAGGCCTAGGATGTCTGAGATAGCAGAACAGGTTTGGATTTATGAGAGGTCTCTTGGGAGAAGCAGCTGTAGGACAGGGAGAAGTCCTCTGGCTATCTTTGGCCAACTGAACTGTACAATGGTAGATCTAAATCCTCCTCACAGCTCCACTGAATGTATTGGTTAGATCTCCACATATTATAAAGGGAATCCAAACAACTAAAACAGTGTGGAAGAATGCAAAAGTAACTTTTTGAAGTTTAACCCCACATAATTTAAGCTAAATTTACCTTATAGTGTCGAGCAAAGAAAAGTGAACAAAGCAAACTAGAAATGTGTATGTGATTCATCTGTGCTATCCAAAACAAACTGCTTAGATGTAGAGCTGTAATCAAAAAGTGTCATTCACAAGCCCCAACGATGGTGGGAATTATGATGCTTCTCATTTTTTTTCCATCTGTTCAATCTTTTATTTACAGTGAAATGGTTACAGTCTTCTCCTGGCATACAACAAACATTCTTACCATTCTTTCATGCATCAAAATCTCCTTATATATTACAGAAAATTATATTCTTTGAGGAATTTAACTGTCAAACCAATATTCATATGACATAACAACTCTGCTTAGCAGCAAAACAAAGTCACTATTTACAACTAATTTCAACAGGAATTATTTTGCTAGATGACATAATATTTTGTTCCAAAATGCAAAAATGAGGTCTTGTCATGACCAGAAACTGTGAACATAACAGCATTTTTTGCACATTTTTCAAGAGGATATGTTTTAAAACTGAACTCATATTTAACTAAGTATAATGGAACTTCTAAGTAAAGCTTTTAGTTAAAAAAAATACATTGGTTCTGATGGAAAAGACAGTTTAAGAAGTTCCTATGTCCATTGCTAGTTCAGTCTCTGGAGTACAGATTGTGTGCCAACCCAAATAGTTGCAGGACAGGTTTGTGGCTGATTAAATGAAAGGGATCTTTCATTTATTCAAAAAAAAAAAAAAAAAAAAAAGATGTGATAAGGATGGGATTATTTTAACCTGGATTATTCAGTGCTTTGGTTTCTAGAATAGCCCTCCAAGAGAGATGCATGAGCACAGAGTGAAGAGTGATCATGCAATAAAGTTGAGAAACTAAAACGGGGATTGGAATTTCCTAAAGCAGTGCTGTGTGGAACCAAAGTTTATTAACAGAAAATCAATTCTTTTTGGTCTAACTAGTAAATTTTAACGTATGCAATCAACTCACCCAAAGTGTAGTATTTTATGTTGGGTTCCAGTGTGGGACTTGTCAGATCTTTCATATTTGCATCAACGAAGTTCTGGGCTCTGGATGCATGCCAAAATGCCATAAATCTTGCTATGAATGATGCTGCAAAAATTGCTAACATACCAAAATCAAGCATATTCCATAACTCAAAAAGGTATTCCTTTGGACCTTGCGACCAGATTTCTTTACATTCAGACCATATCATACCTGTTTAAGACAGAAGAGGGATAATTGTGTTGGCTTTAGCTTTACATTCATTTTATTTGAAATTTTATTTAGGTATAAGATATGCTCTTAGTTTCAGTCAAATTCAAAATCATTTTGGGAGTTGATTCAAAATCATCAATGGGAGTTTGAATGCACATTTAAGTGCTTGGACCAGCAAATGCATATACATGTCTACACTTCTTTCTCATGTGAGTAATCTCTCATAGTACTTTTGTCTGAATAACTCAAAGAGGAAAATGGGAAGTCAGTATTACAAATCCACTACAGATACAGAAAAAGACTGAAAGAGCAGAAATGCTCTGGCAAAGTCATATAACCATGGTGGAACAATCAGCAGTACAAACATTTGCAGCATACACTGAGTATTGTCTGTCTTCCTGAAGTAGTAAGTATATGTGACAAATGAGTACATAAGTAAGAATCAGACCCATTGCTTCTTCAATAAGGCAAAAGTTGTACTTATTTGATTCCTAATACTCTTGCATTAATAATCAAATACAGAATATCTATTTATTGCATCCTTTCCACTGGGCAAATTATATTCCTTTTGAATACAAAATTTTCTAAATCATGTACTGAATTCCTAGGATTGTAAAGAGAGTTAATTAAAAACCTAAACTGGAATAATGTCACATTTTTTACAGTACTTAATGACATTGTCTGGAAGTCCTTTTAGTCATTTTTCTGGTAAAGCCAATTATAACATTAACTACAGCAATTCAAATGTAGTGCTAGATTTGTATGCACTGAGTCACTTTCTCAAAAATCTCTACCTGCTTATGTATGACATTGCAATAAATATAGATTAAATCAGCACACTAAAAGTTTTTAAGTTAAAAGATCATTGTTGATTCCCTAATTAACAAAGTTCTTGACATTTACAGAACATGTGGAAATTTAAGTGCTATGTTATTCCCATAATACACAAACAGATTCCTTTATATTCAGATAAGTGATAAAATAAAGACTGCCAATGTCTTTTAAAACTATACAATTTAGTTTATGTACTAAGATTTCATACATGAAAAGTCCATAAATCAAAAGGTTTATATGCCCAAATTCTTGAAGAGAGATTTTATCTTGCTTTTTGTAAAACTCTGCTATATCACTGACTTAACTATTAATCAAAACCCTCATCCTCAAAATATTCAGATGCCTAAGCCCTCCTATAATAAGTGGAATTACAATTAGTAAATAGAAATGCTGTAACTAAAATATTTTGAAGCATCTGTGCTCAGGTTATTACTCAGACTGAACAATAATGCCTCAGCAAATTGAATGGCCAGCTCAATAAGGTTCACATTACTCATTTTGTGTCTGTTTTGGGAGAGAAAATTAAACACCGAATATTCAGAGATCTAGATTCTGCTTCACTGTTGTCAAATAACAATGCATTTATCTGCATTCTATTAATTCTGAGGGAATATTTGCAAAACAAGAGAAGCTTGGCAGAAAGGGACAACTTAGATGCAAAAGAAAAATCCTGGCCCATCGTGTGGAAATCTTTCCACTTTGAACCAGAATCAAACCAACACAGAAACTGTAGACATTTTAATTTAATTTTATATTCATCAATCCATATTAATTCATATTTATCTGTCATGCATTTCACCTATGCCCTCAATGGGAATATTTCTTATTAACTAGGCACACTGAAGGTCTGCTGGTATCCAGGAAGAAATACAAAGTCATGCGGGAATGCAACCAGACAAACATTTTTTATATTGCACTGTAATGGATTAAATAGGAGTTTAGCTTCACATGACAAGATAAATTTAAGTGAAAAATAATCTTTACCTATTACCCAAGAAATAATGAGCAACTCCATCCATGAGAAACAGGATGTTTTCATCCTAAACAGCTGTTTTACATTGCCTGTTGTTTCATTAGGTCGGAGTTTGGTGCCATCAAATCTGTCAGCTGCATTCATGACAAGCAGACCAAGAAAAATGGTGAAAGAGGCTGCATGGGCTACAAACTTCATAAATGGTCCACGCATGATCCTCCCCAGCTGCAAAACACATTATAAAAAGCAAAGATACAGTATCACCTTCTTCCAAAATAAACATTTATAAAAAGAAAAGCAACAGAGAGAAATATATATTTAGAAGTATATATGCAATATGACGCTATGCTGACAGTTGCCCTTAAAAATAAGCTAATTTCAGGGAGATAATTTTCTTATCCAGTTTTATACATTATTTAACTCATTGTTTTCAAATAGTTCTAAAATTCTCTTCTGTCTAAAACTTTCTTACCTAAAACTTTATTTTAGACAATAAAGAGAAACATTTATTTTTGTTGTTAAAATGCTTTTAATTTACATGCCAGTGACCTTTAGGATTCAGGAAAGAAAATAGAATTTTGACACTTATTAAAAACATTAAATTACCAGCGGGAATATATGAGACCTTTCTGTTTCCTGAACACAACATAAAGTTTAGTGCATTCTTGTACAGTTTTCTAATCCACTCTCATTTTTTAAAAAATGAGTATCTTGCATTCCTTCCCAGCTCTTTCAGTGGAAATGTCAGCCCTGTGGTGACCAAGCACAACTTCATGATGCGTGACACTTAAAAATAAGTGCCATGTAAACTCACACAGGGTTGAACTTTTAGACATTATTTACTACAAGGAATGTTTTGAGAACACCTATATTTACATTAAAAGTCTTAGTCAATTCACTTAGTTGGCAACTGGAGAAAAAATGTTCCTGTTTCTTTTATGTATGGAAAGAATATCTGTATGTGACAAACATGCCATGTAAAGAATTCAAGGCAAGAGTCAGGGATCCCCCATAAAACAAAAAGCTATTTGTGTTCATTGAAAAAGGGAGGTGAAGGTAGAAAGATAATTTACTGCTGTAAGTCATTTTTGCTACACTTGTTTCAATACCAAAATCCAAATTTTGCTGACTTTACAACAAAGTTTTACAGAAACAAAGATAATACATCAGAGGTTGCAGTAGAAAAGTCTGAAACATGGATAAAACATTTAAAAAACTCGACAAATATAAAAATAACTACTGCTAAAGGAACACTGTCAAGGTTAATAAGCCTCAAAATTGAGCTCCCTATTCTTTTACATATTATTTTTCAAAGTCATGCCATTCATTTTATTTCCTCTATTTAATTAATGTTTTATTTTGTAGTAAATAATTCCCTCTGCCTCATGAAATGAACTTCAACAACTAAATCTTTTGTGTAAACTACAGCAGAACATGTGTTTGTTATGGGAGATTTTATTTCAAGATAGCAAGGGCCAGTCACAAACAATAGAAAATAAAGCAGAGTTGGAAAATTATAAAGTACCTTGACAGTGTCCTTTTAAATGCATTATGCGTTCACAAACGAAGATGAGTTAGAAGACAGAGGCCAGAAAGAGAGACAGTGAGAAAAGAAGAAAAATATTGAAGGAAGTAATGTTAATATATCACTTACCAAAAACATTAAACTATAAAACTGAACTCCTATCCCCCCAAAATTCAAGAGACAACATCTTTGCTATACATAATAAAAAATCATGGAAATAGAAATGCAGAATGCTTGAGGTTGGAAAGGACCTCTAAAGATCATCTAGTTCAACCCAACCTTCTCAAGCAGGGACACCTAGAGCACGTGGCACAGGGTGGCATCCAGGCGGGTTTGGAAGATCTTCAGGGAGGGAGACTCCACAGCCTCCCTGGGCAGCCTGTGCCAGGGCTCTGTCACCCTCACAGTCAAGAAGTTCTTCCTCACATGGAGATGGAGCTTCCTGTGTTTCAACTCGTACTCATTACCCGTTGTGCTGTCACCAGTCACCAGTGAGAAGTTTGGCCTCATCCTCCCTACATTCTGTCCTCAGGTACTCCCCTCATATTGATCATATCTGCTTTCAGGCGTTTCTTCTCTGGGCTAAACAGGCCCAGCTCACTTAGTCTTTCCCCATACAACAGATGCTCCAGTCCCTTAATCATCTTTGTCACTCTACGAGGGACTGATAGGACTGATTACACGCATGTTGGAAGTATTGATGAAACTGATATACAACAATGGCCCAAGAAAATCTAGAAATGTCAGTTACATAATTTTGAATCTCATTATGGAGAAGATAAAGGTCAGAAAATATGAAACAGGGAAAAAAAAGGAGGAAAATGTAAAGATGAGGCCCAGTCTTGCAAGATGTTGAGAGTTAATAAACTAAAGTCCGTCTTTAACATGGTGTAAATGCACACTTCGGCATAACAAATTCCCTTTCAATACAGAGCCCAAGGACATGAAGTTCTGAATGTCCCTGATGTCTTTCAGTAACATAAGGTGTTTTTTTTTTTCTGATTTTTTTTTCATGGTTTCTGATCTTTTGTGCTTTAGTTTGTTTAGTCTTGGGAAGTGCTTTATAATTGTGTTTTTGGACACAAAGTAATTATTCTGTGGATCCTTTTCATTAGCTTAATTTAGCATCCTCTGAAATTGCAGGAGGTTGGAGTCAGTGATGAACATTATTGCCCCTCGACATGACTCTGCAGAAATATTTAGAATTGTAAAATTATGGAGAATAATATTAATATAGAACAGATAAAATATGATTCTAGGTGGCAGGACATCTTTCAAGAAGGAAAAAAAATAAGAAGGCCTATTAACAAAATTGTATATATTTTTCAAACAGGAAAATCTGATTCTCATATTTTGGGCATTATGGCCAATGTTACAGTGCAAAGCCTGATCCACTACTCCTGGAAGCAGGATGGGACTGACTAAATCATTTCTTTAGAAATTCCAATCCAGGAGTTGGGAATAGGAAGAAAAGACTGAATTTCAAGTTCAGATTTCTTGTCTTGGCCATGTATTGACTAAACGATTTATGAGTTAAAAAGTTTAAAAGATCTACATTCTGTCATCAGTTATAGCTAAACAGTTCCCTCAAAGGTAATAAAGATTCTTGGAGACAACAGAAGACCAATTTTAGTCTTTCAAAATACCATGTAAAAAAACAATATTCTACAAGTTTTGGGTTGACTGTGTTTATAATTACACTGAATTATCTTCTAGGAAAAAAAAAAAGAGCAGAGTTGATGACACTTTGGAGGGCCTCCAAGTGGAGTGCTGGCCAAAAAGTCGAACTAGGGGCAGCTTTTGGTGTCTTACACTAGCGAATTCCTGCCAAATCAACTCAATTCTGTCCTCAGAGCGCTCTCAAATTCTTCCTGATGTGAAACTCTCCATTCAGCATCTGTGATCCAGGCTCACATTAATAATTTTTCACAGGAAATTTTTAGCAAAACATGTAAATGACAGAAATGCTCTAAGACTATGAAGATAATCCTTGTTTGCATTTCACACTCAAAGCCTGAAAATTTAGAAGAAATGTTTCAGAATAACTCCAATGTTATTTTCATGATACATACTGCAACTGTTTTCTCTGTCTTTCACCACTGTGGTCTTTAGTGCCAAAGGTGGAAAAAGAATGGCACTTGTAAGAAGTAATTAATATAATTCCACTAATTCATACACTGGTTTGACTGCCTTAGGAACAAAAATGTTCTGTTTTGGAGCCATAATTCCATGATTTTCCAAGTCATATTAGATCCATCTTGATTAAACAGTGTATGTTTTTGTCTTAGAAAAAGAAAAAAGAAAAAAAAGAAATTTATAATATAAATGAAGCATGAGATGGCAAATTATGAATGGTGAAAGAAATTGTTTTTTATTTGTAGAATATAATGAAACAAAAAACACTCAACATATAGATCACAGAAAAATATGATTAGAAAGTAAGAGATGATGTGACACCTTAAAGGATGTCCACAGAACCTGGAGAGTTTTTCCAGAATATAAGATCTCTTTAAACAACTTTGAGATATATCACTGGAAAAGAATAATAATAAATAAACAATTCACTACTGTATTTGAAATCGGTAACCAAAGTATTGTACTACTTGTGATTTTAAAAGCCTTTTTTTAGCAAAAGTATCTGGAAAAGTGAAAATGGTGTAACTTATTTTTAGTGTCAAGGCTGAAAAACATGAAAAATATGACCCTGCTAAATACAGAATCACAGAATCGTTATGGTTGGAAGGGACCTCTAGAGATCATCTAGTCCAACCCTCCCTGCTCAATCAGGGACACCTAGAGCAGGTGACACAGGGTGGAATCCCCACAAATTTAGAAGATCTCCACAGAAGAAGACTCCATGACTTCTCTGGGCAGCCTGTTCCAGGGCTCTGGCACCCTCATAGGAAAGAAGTTCTTCCTCACATGGAGATGCCACTTCCTGTGTTTTAATTCATGCCCATTACTCCTTGTCCTGTCACTGGCCACCAGTTTGGCCTCATCCTCCCTACATTCTCCCCTCAGCTACTCCTCTCATATTGATCAGATCTCCTCTCAGTCTTCTCTTCTCCAGGCTAAACAGGCTCAGCTCACTTAGTCTTCCCTCACATGACAAATGCTCCAGTCCCTTAATCATCTTCGTGGCTCTCCACTGGACCCTCTCTAGAAGCTCCACATTCCTCTTGTCCTGGGGAGCCCAGAACTGCACCCAACACTCCAGGTGCTGCCTCACCAGAGCTGAGCAGAGGGGCAGGATCCCCTCCCTCCACCTGCTGGCAACGCTCCTCCTGGTGCAGCCAGGATCCCATTGGCCTTCTTGGCCACGAGGGCACATTCCTGCCTCATGGTTAACCTGTTGTCAACCAGGACTCCCAAATCCCTCTCCACAGAGCTTCTTTCCAGCAGGTCAACCCCTAATCTGTCCTGGTGCCTGAGGTTATTCCTCCCCAGGGGTTATTCCTCCCCAGGTGCAGGCCCCGCCCTTGTCCTTGTTGTACCTCATGAGGTTCCTCTCTGCCCAACGCTCCCACGAAAACACCCACCCTAGGCCTTCTTTCTACTTTCAAAGTACGGTGAGACCTGAGGTCTTTGTGTTTCTTTTTACCGTGACCTGCAACCCGTAGTATACTTTTGATAGAATTCCTGACCCCATCCCACCCTTATTTTTTTTTAATCTCTGATATACTCTCCTAATGAAACTTTCATTCTATACAAAGGCAGAGATTTTTTCCTCATCTTCAGCAAAAGGGCACCCCTGTAGTCCACTGCCTCTAAATCAAGACAGTGGTAGGATCCAAATCCAAGCACAGTACATTATAAATGGATGCAAGCAAGAATGGATGGCTGCTCTGAAAACCTCCTTGGGAATCTTAGCATTGCTTTGACAGCTCGGCAAATCATGGCAGAGAGAGATGCAAGCAGACATTCACCTATGCGTGGCCGATAGGAACCACATACATTGTATTCATGGGAAATAAAGAGTGTAAGCAATTTTTCAATTTCTGACCTTATCATCTCAGCAACTTGTATCAATCAGTAAACATAAAGATAGGGTCAGCTTTATTGTCAAGTTTCTTCTATCTTGCCTTTTACTTAATTGAATCAACCCACAGCTTGAACTTAGCCTAGCTCTGAGCTAATGGGATATAAGGATCTTCAGTGTTTGTGAGGATCTTCAGCATTTGTGAGGATCAGGACCAGCTAAATTTCTGCTATTTCTTTTCAGATAAACATAGCGTTCACAGAAAAAAAAGGGGGGGAATCAGAGACATTCACTCCACTTCAGTATTTAATAACACTGTACTGTACAAAGTAGTTAAAACTGCAAGAATTCTTAGAAATGTAATTTCTTACTTATTGGGACAATATTTACTTCAAGTCTAGTGGAATTATTAATTTATTTCTTTTTAACATATGTATCTTCTCAATCCAGTTATAAAATGAAGAATAGTTTAACTCATTATTACCAAATCATTCCTACAAGGCAATTCTTGATTAATCACAGTAATTTCACTTAATATCCATTGCATTTAATAGAATACATTTACCTGTTTTAATTACAACTGCCAGAACATGTAATTCTGCAGCCATTCCATCATCACGAAGCATTAAAATAACATGCAGTATTGAAGAACATCAGCAACTTATACCCATGCTTCGCCTTTGTCAGACAGGACCAAATGCTGATGATGCAGCCGGTACTGAAGATGTTATGAGTTACACAGACTGACCTTACTGCAAGGAGCAATCCAGTAAGCCATGGACAGGAATGGCAGTCCCACAGCAACAGCAAGAACAACTAGAAACTTCACTGCCATGGTCTGCTGTCGTAAACCCGATAAATTCTCATACCAAATTGAGAGGAGTTGTTGCTGGCAGTTTGGATGTGCTACAAACTATGACAAAGAAAAAGAACACAATAAAAGATGGTTATTATCAGTATACCACTTACTAAAATAATAGTTATATGGAGTGCATTAAGAATGTGGGAATAACATCAACTCAGCTAATATTCAAAGAAGCATCAATATGGGTATATGGAAAAGGTTTTAAGATTTTTCTTCATGAGACTAACCTCCCAGGATGCAGGTACATCCTACTAGAGTCAATAAATCCTTTAATGTAAAAAAATACGATATTATTGACATGGTGTTCTACCACAAACTAACGTTTTCCATCTGAGAGTAATTGCCCATCAGCTTTAAGCTGGGCAAACTCCACTTGCTTCTGACATTTATCATTTACATGTCACTATTTCAGATGTTCTAAAACTTGAAGTCTTTCTGGTCTGCAGAGGATGCCGTGTACTCTTCATCTATGAAAGAATCTGCCTTGCTTTCACATGCTAACATAGAAAATACCAGCTTTTCAGCTGACACAAAAATACAGCTGTCATGATTGCAGGAAATCCACAAAGAGCTGTTTATAACTTGGTGGTTCTGGAATATTACAAACAAATAAAGCAAAACTGAGAAGTCCGAACTAAACTCTCTCTTCTGTCAAAACCTCTGGGGAATACAAGAAGCATGTTACAAAGATATTGACAACGGGATTCTTTTGCACAGTAAACTTTAAGCCTAAACATGGAGTATTTATACAGTACAATATTTCACAGAATCCAGTCATTTCTTTCCACAAAATAATTCTCTACGTTTAAAAGATAACTGGCTGAAAGTGAAAGAAATGCCCTTTTCATGCAACGGGGAGGAGAAAGTATTCAAAGTTCACATTCATTACGACCCAAACACTGTTAACGACAAGGTTAATGTGATATTTTTCCTTTAGAAGTTGTTTCAGGTAACCTTAGCTTGTAAACTTGGTTTTCCAAATGTTTGTTAATATGCTGCAGCTGCTAATTCAAGCTGCTTTTCTTCTTCTCATGATGAGTGCAATAAATACTGTTCACATCTAAATATTTAATACTTCGTGCTGAGATGTGAACAACTAGATTCTGGTAAAAAATCTGTAACTCTTCCCAGACAAACTGGACCTGCATATCCTTTTAAGAATTTCTTTTTCCTTTTTTTTTTCTGGCAAAATATGAGCAGTTGTTTTGTTTTGTTTCCTCCACTGTGTTTATCTGATTCATTCCATTGTAGAGGAAAGCTCTAGCAGCTTTATTTTTTTTTTTTTGCCTTTGCTCTTCCATCTTTAAAAAGTAGTTTAAAGTCATAAACAAGTTTATATGTGCAAATTATACATCTAACTACACATTTTCTCCAAGTTAGAGTTTCCATACTCACTGTGTACAGTACCCACCCTGATTCCTGTTCATATTGCACGTTAAGTGGGGCAAGAGCTTTTTTGTTTGAAAACCACACTTTGCAGAAGGGTCAAAATGTTCATTCGGTGGCAGGGGCTACTTAACATAAATATTTAATAATAGTACATTATAACAACATCTCACTACTTTTCTGTTTGATCAACAGACTGGCTTACTTTTTTTACTTCATATTTAATGGCGAGTTTTAAGCGGCTAAGACTGGGGCGACCATGCTCTCCATTATTATGGTTCATCTCGACGTCACCATTCAAAATTGCTTCCACTTCTTCTGTATTTCTGCACAAATCAAGGAGTCCAACTACAAAATCCTTGCATTGCATAGACAATTTCTTGTAATCATTCTGAAAAAAGGAAAGAAGGAAGACAATGACTTGCTGAGCTAGCACAAGAGAAATAATTCTACATTTTAATTTCACATTTAGGAGCATCAGTCTTTTTTTTTTTTTTTTGCATCTTATTATGCTTTTGTCTGATAGACTAACAGCACTTTGCTTTCAGGCAGCTACTTATGGTTGGACTCGATGATCTTGAAGGTCTTTTCCAACCATAATGATTCTATGATTCCCTGAATATTCACAAAGGGAGGACTCATCTCACTTTGGTCCCCTTGGACATCTGCACTGTCAACATGTCCATCTGAGTTACTTCTCTAGACTAGCTTTATAGTCAGTCAAATGGATCAGTTAGTTAGTTACTAAAATCATATGACATATTTTAACATTTAATCCAAGTTGAGATGACCAGAAAAGCAAAAGTGCTTTTTCTATTCCATTGCTATTTTACTTTTCTATTTTTTCAAAGTTTAGATAATTATCTCAGATATAAAAAGTTAAGCTGATATCTAGATATTCAGATATCTGGAATTCAACAAGATGGACAGCATCTCATGGACAGCAGACCCTTTTAGCAAAATAGATAAATATACTGTATTTTCTTGGACATTGAATTATTCTTACAGATCTACTCTGAACTCCTCCTTATTTTCCAACATCTGCTCTAGCTTGCAAATACAAGAATTTATTGCTATTTTCCAGTAATAGAAACCAGTGCTAGAGCATGGAAACACCACATTTCAAGCCAATGTTTTCATATTCAAACATCTCATGACAGACTTTGCTGTGTTAATCAAAAAGTTGCTTTGTGATTGTAGGTTCAGCAGCTTAGTGCTTTTGCTACTGATTCTCTGCTCAGTCACTGCTTTCCAAAAGGCATGCCCTTGGCTCCTAAGGCAAGCCACACACCGCAGCAGACTGAAAATACAAATTCACATGGTCAGTCAGTATTATAGAACTGGTAAATCCTCTCCTTTTTTACCATTATTGGATTACGTGACTGAAAGGTTAATAATTGACAAAGGACAAGGCAAAAAAAGGACATTGTAATTATCATAACACATAGTTTGTGTTCATTACCTGAAGCTTTTGGGGTCATAAGATGTCCATATGGACAGATAGATGGGTGTATATATATATATATATATATATATATATATGATACAGACATAGATACAGATCATAGAATCATAGAATCATAGAATGCCTAAGGTTGGAAGGGACCTCTAGAGGTCATCTAGTCCAACCTCTAGGGCACGAGGCATAGGACCGCATCCAAGCAGGTCTTGAAGATCTCCAGAGAAGGAGACTCCACAACTTCTCTGGGCAGCCTGTGCCAGTGCTCTGTCACTCTCACTGTCAAGAAGTTCTTCCTTAAGTTCCTGTGGAACTTTTTATGCTTCAGTTTGTGGTCATTTCCTCTCGTTCTGTCAGTGACCACCACAGAAAAGAGGCCAGCCCCATCCTCCTCACTACCTCCCCTGAGGTACTTGTACACACTGATTAGATCCCCTCTCAGCCTTCTCTTCTCCAAGCTGAAGAGGCCCGGCTCCCTCAGCCTCTCCTCATAGGGCAGATGTTCTAGGCCCCTGATCATCCTTGTGGCCCTGCGCTGGACTCTCTCC